>CM046880.1:60275102-60875102 GCA_025667525.1 Glebionis coronaria | reverse complement strand
TCTTGATCACGAGGGTCAATGGGGATTTGGAAATAGCCGGAAAATCCATCCAAAAAGCAATAGAATTAATTCCCCGCTAGTCTCTCTATCATTTGATCCATAAAAGGTAATGGAAAATGATCCTTCCTAGTGGAATCATTAATTTTCCCATAGTCAATACAAACACGCCAACCGGTCACAAGTCTAGTAGGAATCAATTCATTATCCTTATTAGTAACAACCGTCATTCCTCCTTTCTTTGGAACACAATGCACGGGGCTAACCCATGGACTATCCGAGATAGGGTAGATCATTCCAGCGTCTAGAAGTTTAGTGACTTCCTTTTTGATCACCTCATGAATCTTTGGATTGACTCTTCTTTGATTTTGGATAGCGGGTTTATAATCATCCTCCATTAGAATTATATGAGTACAAAATTTTGGATCTATACCCTTAATGTCGGACATTTTCCATGCAATGGCCCGTTTATGTTTCTTAAGCACTTTGATAAGTTCATCCTTTTCATTTTCCTTTAAACCCTTAGCAATAATCACCGGTAACTTATCCGATCCCTCAAGAAAAGCATACTCCAAATGAGTGGGTAATTCCTTAAGTTCTAATTCGGGTGCTTCCTCAATAGATGTTTTCACTTTAGTCTCATTTTCATTCACAACTTTTAAATCCATAGGTGGTGATTCAAAAGGATCCATATTCAACAAATTTTCAATTAAAGCAATATCTCCCTCGGGATCAAAATTCTCACTATCAAACTCACTAGGATCAAATGGTGTGCTAAGGTAATCATCAATTTCCTTTTCGATTTTTGATAACCATTATTCTCAAGATCTTCAAGAACGAAGTCACCTCCCTCAAATGGAGTGAGTGGAGGCTTAGCCAAAGAGATAATAGGATTCAAAGAAGTGGGATTGCCACTTTTAGAAGAAGCCGAGAATCCAAACACTTCTTGAGAATATTCTTCACAAGTAACATCAATCACATCGATTTGATTAATTGATTCCTCGTAATAATTGGAAGAAAATTTAGAGATATGACCAATATCAAACGTTATATTTTCATCATCAACTCTTAAAGTCAATTTCCCCGCTTTCATGTCAACTAAAGCACTAGCCGTCATCAAAAACGGTCTTCCAAAAAATAGTGGTACACGAGAATCTTCGGGATAATCGCAAACCACAAAGTCCGTTGGAAAGACGAGTTTCCCTACTTTGACAAACACGTCCTCGGCTATACCTTTTGGTAAGGCGATCGATCGATCCGCTAGCTCGAGAGTCATCTTAGTAGGTGTAAGCTCGATAAGTGATAACCTTTTCCACACGGAAAGAGGCATCAAATTAATGCTAGCACCAAGATCGGCTAAAGCTAAGCATTCTTCCATATTAGGGAAATCACATGGTATCATAAACTTTCCCGGGTCTCGAAGCTTTTTGGGAAGCTTTTGTGTAAGAACCACAGAACAATTAGCATCTAAAGATGTAGACACTTCAACCAATTTCCCTTTATCATTCATCAATCTCTTAATAGTCAAAGCAAACTTAGGCATGTAAAGCAATGCATCCGCGAAACTAACATTAATATAAAGATTCTTAAACATCTCTAAAAAAGTAGTCATTTGAGCATTAGACTTTTCGTGGAGCTTCTCTTGGTTAAGTCTCGAAGGTTAGGGTAGTGTGGGTTTAGTCTTTGGAAGCTCGGGTTCCGGAATAGGCAATTGGTCTACCTTTGGTGGAATAGGAATTTCCTTTTCTTTAACCACCTCGGGTTCTTGCTCCACTTCCCTCACCGGAGAGGTACTCACATGTGGAAGCAAAGGTCCTTCTAAAGCTTTCCCACTGCGTGTGGTTATAGCTTTCATCTCACCCTTTGGGTTTGGAATGGTATTGCTAGGTAAGCCACCCGAAGACGAGGAAGGTTGACTCATAAAAGATTCAAACATCGAAAGCATCTTGTTATGACTTTGTTCCATACTTTGTTGCATACGATTTTGGTTTTGCTCTAGCCTTTGTTGACTAAGCTCAATCTTATTGTTATGCCCTTTAATCGTATTTTGAAAATCGAGTTTCAAAGTATTAATTTGCCCTTGAATGTTGTTTTGAAAAGCTTTCATATTTGCCTCATTTGATTTGATATAGCTTGACAACTCATTTTGATTATTGTGAAAACCTTTATTGTTTTGATTAGCATTAAACCCATTTCCTTGATTGAAATTCCCTTGGTTACCACGGTTAAAATTATTCCCATTGTTTCCATTGTTGACCTATTTTGAACCGGTGGAAAACCCGGTGGAGCAACATGATTTTGACGAGGAACTTGACCGTTGGAGCCATAAGTTCCCGTCGTGGCAAAAGCACTATCTTGATCAAACCCCGTGGTTGAACAAGCATAATTAGGATGTGCTCCACCACATGATACACAAACATTCTCAACCATATTAATGTATCCATGAGGATTCTTCCTAATCTCATTCAACAAAGTCGCGAATCCACTATCAATCTTAGAGCCCAATCTAGCAATCTCGGGATTTAATGAATTCACATTGGAAACACTCGGTGTGTTTCGTGAATATTATGCTCTAGACTTATCCTCAATTATTCTACACGCGTCTCTCGGAGTTTTTCTTAAAAGATTACCACTCGCGGCGGCATTTAAAGAATCTTGTTCAATCATATTAAGCCCATTATAAAAAGCATTTATTTGATGCAATTCCGAGAAACCGTGGTGTGGACATTGTCTTAACAAACCTTTAAATCTCTCCCAAGCAACCCCAAACGATTCATGCACTTTTTGCTCAAATTTAGTGATCTTGTTCTTAAAGTGTGTTGTCTTAGATGGTGGAAAGAAGTAATCCATAAACTTAGACACTAAATCATCCCATGTTAAGATCAAACCTGGTGGTTCATTCTTATACCAAAGGTTAGCATTACCCTCGAGCGAGTACGGAAAAAGCATGAGCTTAATCGCGTCATTCGGCACATCTCTAAACTTGAGAGTCGAGGTAATTCGAAGAAAAATCCGAATGTGAGAATGCGGGCTATCGGTCTCATTGCCATGAAATTGGTCGGCACGAATGAGCGATAAAAGACCCGTCTTAATCTCAAAATGATCCGCCAAAATAGTCGGCACAACGATTGCTTCCCCATACCCTTCGGTGGGTGCACGGAGCAATTCCTCTATTGTTCGGTTATCGGCCATCTCTACAACAATAGGTGGAAGCTCGGGTTCCACTATTCGTTGTTGACGATTTCTATTTCTACGAGGAATATTTTCAAGCCTATTAAAATCAATCACAAGACGAGAAGAACGTAATTGCATACACTACAAAGACGAGAATTTAGAGGATTGAAGAAAAGAAATTAGACAAGAAGAAGATTATTTTTGGTATTTTATTTGGTATAGCTCAATCAATAATGATCGATAAAAAAAACAAGGAGTAAGGATAACTACTATGGAAGTAAATTACCCTCGGTCGACTTTGGAACGATAGGTTAAAACCTAAACATCTCGAGGTTCAATAAGTAAACTACAAAAATAAGATTTATTACTACTTGAGTCGGCAAACCAATAATAGGTCGTCCCTCTCAATATACGCACAAGCAAGCGGGGAAACGAGGTGGCACAAAGCACTTAAAAACCTTTTCCTTAGACGGTCTTTTATAGCACGTAGCCTTATACCCACCTTATAGTTTGTATAAATCGAGTTCAAACTTCTTATTAGTATTTATCTATTTTGCCTTTTATTTTTGTTTTGGATTCGACTACAATAGCTAGGTGATGAAATCCCAACTAAGGCCTTATTTGAAAAGTATGTAAATTTATTGTTCTACGTAATACAATATATTATTCACAAAAAACGAGAAAAACGATACATAATATATAATAAAAAAATAACAAACTTTCCGAGGACGGAAAGGGTCTTCAAATCAACGATCAACAAATCTCCACAAAGACGAATCGTACACAAGATCCCCGGCAGCGGCGCAAAAATTTTTGATGTAGAGTGGAATGTATATGTGATAATTACGATACGTTATAGGGTAAATTAGAAAATTACCTTTAGGAAAAATTAATAGACTAAAGTTACCAATGACGGATTCAATTAAACACGTTGGTGAACCAAGTTCGTTGTACACGAAGATCTTATGAATTTGAGACGTTTTAACTTTGATTTGGACAATCGATTTGAATTGGTTTTCGTTTTTTAACCTAAAATTAAAGTCTACAAATTTAAAACTTATTTTAATTTTATCCTAAAGTGCATGAATCGTAAACCCCAAAATTATTTAAACTAAAAACAATTAATTAAAATTAAAAACTATTTAAATATTAATCTATTTAAGATGCTATAAAAATTAATCAAGTTAATTTTAAATAACTTTTACACTATTTAAAGAAAAACTATTTAAATTCTACTTAACCTTTTATTAAACAAAATCTATTTTTTAAACTATTTAAATTTAAATTTAAAATAATAAAAATATAAATATTTAAAAACTACTCAAACTTTTAAAATTAATAAAATTGTTTTTTTATTTTTATTTTGAAACTACTGTTTATTTGTAATTCTTAAAAAGTAAATAAATTTAAACTAATGCCAAATAAAACGTTTATAGCTACTTTCAAAAGTCAAGTACTACAACCTATATTAATTACACTAATGGAAATTAAACATAAAAGAGCAGTAGCTCAGTTGGTTAACTCGTTATGCAATTACCCTTGAGGACAAGGGTTCAAGTCCCACAAGGGACTTATTTTTGGTTATTTAACTTTTTGAACAATAAAAAGAAATAAATCACAGGTATGACTTATTTATATATTTTGTGGTTCATTTATTGGAAACTGGTAGGAACCAGCCATGAGGCATCAGATCTGATCAATCTGATAGCCATAGAAACAAAACGAATAACCAATTAATAACAACTAAAAATCAACTTATCAAGTAAAATAAACCAGCAACCTAAAGTACCAAATCTGATTAAGCAGTTAAACAGATCCCAAAACAAGTAGTACTGCAATTCCTTAAAAGATAATCCAAAAATCAGCAAATTCACAAATGTGCATCAGCACAATAAAGCTAAAAGAAAGCTGTTAAAATGCTTAAACTAACAGTAAAGTGAAAACTGATTTAATATGTTAGAAGCAATCAAACAGATATAGTCTACATGTTTAGCAAAATACTGAAACTTGTATATTAGTATCCCAACTTTCCCAATCGATGCAGATATTAACCACAAAATAACAGATCTCAAGTCTAGCTGATTATAACAGATCTCAGATTAAAACATCACCTTAATCTAACTTATCAGCTTATCAAAATAATCAGACAAGATACCCGATATAAGCTAAACAGACTTATTTAAAACAAATGCAAACTTATACGATTCATAACAAAACAAAAGTCAGTATTAACTGAGCAATCAAGAACATATAGCAAACTTCCTTATTTATCCCATTCATCAAATCACAAATCCATTCATTCATTAAAACAGTTTCAGTTAAATAACTACCAATAACAAATTATTCAGTTACCAAATTATCAACTCAATAAAATCAATCTAAGCAAATATATGGCAGAAATATAAAACAGAAATTAAATAAAAGGACTCATAAAGTTTTGTCGATATCCTTTGAGACGGAGGTTAGCGCTATGTTACCTTATGAACCGGAAACGAAACCACCATTGAACCACCTTATGAAACAGTCAACACCATTCATCATTCATCAACTGCCTTTGAACCATGAACTTTTATCCAACTTTCAGTGGGAAAGTTTTCTTCCAAATATTTATTTTCTTTATTTGAAACAAGTTATTAATTAACTTGATTAAATAAATTCATCATTATCATAGTAAACCAGTTTAAAAGAATGAATCGCATTGTTTAAATTTCAACAGTAAAGTAAATCAAAAATTTAATTGACTCAAAAATTCACTTTTATTAATTAACCAGGAAGATTACAAAACTATTAAAATAGAAATATTACAATAATTCCTAAAACTATTTCTACATAATAACAATAAAAACAAAAATTGGATCAAGATTACAGAATAAATGGGGGTTTATATAGCCAACCCCCGAGGCTGTTGAGGGGAGCATATTCGGATCTTTTGATAAGCATATTCGAATCTCTTGAGCATATTCCATCTCTTCCTTTCTTCTTTTCATCCAAGGGTTGAGATGAATCCAAAGTCACACGGATTGCCAACGTGGCAATCCGTTGTGTTTCTTGTGCTACCTTGAGGATGATGTGGCTCCTTTTGATTGGCTGATTGAGGAGGGTGAGGTGTTTTGGCCCATGATATGCTGCCACGTACCCCTAGCCTTCCATCTCTTCTCTTCCTTAAACAAAGGGAATTATTTACCCATTCGTGTGACAAACACGTGTGTAGCAAAAGCCCCTTATTAATTTTAACTTTTGGGTAATTAGGGTTTTTGGGAACAATAAGTTTTGCAGGTTATTTAGGGTTGGGGGTAAATGGGACGTGAGAGAGATGGAGAGCATAGGGAGTATCGATTATCTATTTATTGTGTGGAAAGATGGAAAACGTGTGTGGTTGTAGGTGGATAAACGTTTGATGTGAAGATATACTCGTTTGACTGAATAACTTTTCGTATTTCAATTTTGGGCTTGGTCCTTTGAAAAAAAATAAAAAACGTCCTGAATGTAATTTACTTGTGAAAACACTTTGGGCTTGAAGCCCAAATAAAGCTTCATCCGTTTTAATTCATATTGGCCAAGTATGGGCTTTGATTGGGCTATTAAGTAAACAGTGAATAGTTAAAATCCCCATTGGGCCTTTAAGCCCAATAACCAAGAGTAGGGCCCACATAGTCCAAGTGATCTTCAAAAAGTTAAAGCCACTAGAAACCGAACTCGATTTTGGCTTCCTCGATCTTTTTCTTCAATCTCGTGCCGATTTTGCTGGTTTTCACGAACTTTGGTACCTACACACATCAAAACAACAAAACAACATATACAAGGCATTTTTGATACATTAATTGCATATATTGATTGTTTTATGATACAAATGATATGAATAGTTACACTCATATCAGTAGTCTTAGAGGGCGGGAAAAATTGGTTCACAAATTTTGAAATGAGATCCTTCCACGTCAATATAGAATTGGGTGGCTCTTTCTCTAACCAAATTTTAGCGGGCCCCGTTAAGGAATACGGAAAAAGCATCATCTTAATCGAGTCATTAGCAACGTCCTTAAACTTGCAAGTGGCGGTAAGACGATTGAATTGGCGGATATGGTTGTGCGCGTTATCCGATTCATCACCACGGAATTTGTTGTTTTGGATCATCGAAAACAAACCCGTCATAACTTCAAAATTCTCCGCAAGGATGGCGGGAATCCCAATAGCCTCTCCATAACCCTCGGTGGGTGCATGAAGTAACTCCATCATAGTTCGATTAGCCATGGTGACTTCTTCTTCTACGATAGCTCCGTCAATAGGAGAATCCTCACTTGAAAGGGTTGGTGTGGTTTCCTTTCGGTTTCTACGTTTACGTGCACGTCTTGCTTGGTTGCGAGTTCGCATAAACGTCACGTACAACGTCGGGATGAGCAAAGAAGATTCTTTTTGGTGTTTTTAATTTTTTTTCAAATTTTTTTGGTGGTTTTTTATTCTTTTTACTTTTTTTGGATTTTGTGATATATTACGTAGACAAAAATCTACAAATCTCTCCTCAAATCAAATCTCTTGATTAAAGGAGCCTCAAGGAATGAAAACGATCACGTGAAGTGAACGCCTTCGATGACTTTAGAACGTTGGTGGAACACCAAAACGTTCAAGAGGGTTAAATCAATTGAAACCAAGAAAATATATATGATATGTAGATAATACATTGGTTGGCAAACCCTGGATTAGCCCTTTTTATCTAAACGCGCACAAGCAAGCAGGGAAACGAGGCGGCGCGAAGCACTTAAGAGCCTTTTTCCTTAGGGTATATTTTATAATACCCGCCTTATACCCACCTTATAGTTTGTGTTTGTCAAAATTAAGCTCCACGAAAGTAATTATCTATTTTTCCTTTTTTCTTTGTTTGAGATTCGAATACAATGATCGAGTGATGAAATCCCGAATCAAGGTTGTGTTTTCACACTTTCGAGTACTTGTGAATTTATTGTTCTACGTATACAATATAGTAATATTCACACAAAAAAACGAAAAACAATAATACGTATTAGTAGAGTTCAACTAATACAATTATATTTGTGGATAATATAAAAACAACAAATGTTCAAATCAAAACACAACACGCCTCCAAGGCAGCAGCGCCAAATAGTTTTAAAATACGTCTTTTAGGAAAAAGAGCGTAATTAGGATAAGTATTAAACAAAGTGATTTAGGAAAACCACTTGTAACTGACCCAAAAGTGAGAGAGTTCGTTCTCAAGGAGGCAAGTGTGTTGTGTAAGAAATGATTAAAAGTTTGTGATTATAATTACGAGAAAAGAAAATAGAAAAGGAAGACGGTTACGATTATGAATTAAACTAAGACGAAAAGTCGTGCACGTAAAACCGTAAAAAGTGATGAAATTTAAAAATTAACCTAAAAATTCCTAGAAAATTGCGATAAATCCTAAAAAATGTAATAAGAGTTTACAAAAATCAAAAATCACTCAAAGATTTTATTTAATTAAATATTAATTTTTTAATGCTAATTAAAGTCCAAAAAACCAATTTAATTAACAAAAAGCCCAAAATGAGATTTTTCACTTTGTAAACCTCTAAAATGACTTAACTAAATTTAAAACTATTTTTGAAAATTTTAAAATTAATTAAAACTATTTAAAAATGATTAAAAACTGTAAAATCTTAAAATAATTCTAGATATTAATTAAAGGACACTAAAATTAATCTAAAAATTTTAAAATTCCTAACATAATGTATTTAAACTAGGAAAAATGAAACACTTGCAAAAATCTAAAATTTAATTTTTAATATTAAAATAATAATAAAATAATATTAAAAATCCAAAATTTATAAAAACTTCTAAAAAGTTGCTAACTAGTTTATTTTAACCTAATAAACACAGAAATGAACATGAAATACCAAAAATACCCCTAACGGGCCTCCAAATGGGCTGAAATGAAAAACAGTCCACTAAATTGGGCTTTTTGGCCAAATACGCATAAAAGTTGTCCAAATAAGCCCAAAATCACCTACTTGACTCAAAATTAAATTTTAAGAACAAAAGTCTAAAGGCCCAAAAGCTGAAAGTGAGCTTATCACAGCTTAATAGTCAACAGCTTATTCTTAATGGACTTTTTGGCCCATTAAGCCATAAGCTAATGCCATAAGCTCTAATTTGACACACAAGCTTCTTTTGGGATACTAAAGAGATCTGGGAAAAGACATTTTGAAAAAGCCCAAGAAACAAGCCTCAAATAACCAAAAGCTCTCTACAGAAAACGACAAAATAGATGTTTTTGAGTTCTAGACCACTTCAAGGGTTGATTCTTGTTGCAAAAGGTTTTAAATGACTTAATTAAGCAAATTTAACAAAAAGTTTTCAAATAAGCACAAAGAAAAAGCTAGAATAAGCAAATAAGCACTTGTGAAAAAGTCAAGTCAATTGGTTTTCTAGTCAAACCTAAAAGTCAAACCCTAATATGCTCCAGTTTAGTCAAATGGGTCAAATAAGGAAGATTGATCAGAAAAAATAAGTTGTTGCAAGTCTGAATAAGCTAAAATGGCTTATGAATAAGCTGATTAAGAATTAACACTAGCAGTGGCTAGTTTTGGGTGTCCAACAGTGGGAAAAGTTTTCACTGCTTGACTTCTTTGACTTTTTGTCTTATGTGAATTTTTGTTGGATTCAAGGCACAAAAAGGCACCCTTATAACCAGTGGGTTATAAGGAGTCAAGCACAATCACAAAAACACAAATCCTAACAGCCAAATGATACAGTTAATTCAATCTTTGCCCAGATATCACACAGACATGAACAATAAGCATTTTTCAACAAATAAGCAGTTTTCCAAAATGAACCAAATGCACACAACAACTATAATAAATTCAAATGAACATAAATCAATTGGTTTCATGCAATGATTCAAAGTTTAGAACAAGATTCAAGCCATAAAAGTTACTGATGAATAAATTGAAGAACACAAATGAGGTTGTTGATGTATTTGACAACAAGCCCAATTTTAAACACTCAAATCTTTCAAACAGGTTGTATAAACTTTGTTTAATCACTTTTTATCCTTAAACATGCATACACTCTATGTGTTTCTAAAATCTTAGGTCAAAATAATCAAAATCAAAGCAGTTATAGCACTTAATCAGATTTGATGTTTCAAAGAGCAAACTTGGCAAATATCAGAACACAAGCACTTGTATAGTAGAAATAAAGACAAAAAAACAACTAGCACTTACTCAAAATCAAACAAGAATCCAATAGCAGTAGACCCAAACACTCTTTTCATTTTTTAATCCAAGATTTAACAAAGCAATTGTGTGTTTCAGTTTTACCCAAGCCTAATCTAGCATCATAACATCAATATCATGAAGTATTAAGCAGATTTAAGACACAAGAACAACACTTATAACAACAGAACACAAAAATCACAAAATCCAGTATTTTTAACAGATTTTGGGTAAGAAGGCTCAAACCTCATGAATGTACATCCACACTCACGAATTTTTGAGCTTATGTGCCTAGCTTAACAAGGCACAAGCTTCCACAAAGCTGCTAAGAGTAACAAGGTTAGAACAAGCAATATATAAAACTAAAAATTGAAAAATAAATCTGATTAATGCAACCTTTATACCCACTCCTTGATTATCCCCAATCCACAAGCTCACAACACCTTGATAAACTCTTATCAGTGTGCTATGATCACTTATAATCCAAAAATTCCAAGGATGTACCAAAGAACTTAGCAAAATATCAAATTTTGGAAAATTATTCAATTTCTTGCACAATGTTTAAAAACAGGTTTTGAGATTCTAATAAGTGTGTAAACACTTATCCTTTTGCCACTAAAATCAAGGAAAAACAAGACCTAATCATGTGTTTAATATCGTAAAAGTCGGAATTACGCGTGGTTTTGTGTTTTTGTGTTATATAGGTACAAAAGATCAAATGGAAAGAAAACACGGGATTTCACGGTCAAATGTTGAAGAAAAGTCCAATAAAGAGACGAAGACAAAGTCAAAAGACCAAAAATGTGCCTAAGATCACGAAAACCGGAAAAATCGACATGATTTTGAAGAAATGATTAAAGAATCCGAAATCACGTTCGTTTTTTAGCGGATTAAATCTTTTTGAAGATATTCGAGCCAAGTGGTTCCCACATTTAGTTAATGGGCCCAAAAGCCCATTTGTGGATTAGCTTTTATTTATATTTGAACAAAAGCCCATAAATGGTTCAAAACAATGGACGGATAGAAAATTCATATCAAAGCCCATTTGGCCAATAAAAAGAGACGGTTAGAAGTTTTTGGGCCCAAAGCCCATACGCAATCACTGGAAAGTTTATTCACTTAAATCTCTGGTCAAACTCCTTGGTCAAACAAACGCTCAACTCACACTCACATCTATTTGCTTCACACACACACGTGTATCAATCCACACACACACTTAATAAACGAGTTATTTACCCACCTCCCATTACTTTCGTTATTAACAAGAAAATACCCATCCACTCACTTTTTATTCTCTCTCTCAAAAATATACACAACCCCCATTTTTACCCAACCACCACAAACCCTAATTCACCTTAACACCAATTTTACCCATCAAAAATTAGGGGTTTTACCCAATTCGTGTGATTCACACGTATGGGGAATAAATCCCCATAAGAATCGTAAGCAAACACCAAGAATAAGGTGGTCCTCATCTCCTGACGTGGCTCAATCCTTTGTTGTTATTGGATGGAACAACTCACCACAAACCCTCAACCAATAAAGATCCTCCACCTCATCATAAAACAAGCACAACTAACACAAACACGCCATGGTGGCGATCCGTGTGATCTTTGATACATTTTCCACCGTTGATGAAGAAAAGAAGAAAAAGAAGATGAGAAGAGCGGCCCTGATTGATTGCCGTGGTCACCAAGTTCACAAATAGGCTTGGGGTTTGCCTATAAAAACCCCATTCAATCTGTAATTTGAGATGCACTTATTATTATTTTTTTTAATTTCTGCAAATTAGTTTTTAGGTTTAATGTAATTTTTAATTTTCCATTAATTGTAATTTTATCTTATTAATGAAAAGTTATTTTTAATTAATCTCATCTCTTTTTAATTTATGGCAAGTTGATTATAATCTGCTTTCTTTTTTTATATTACTGTTTGTTTTCATTGATAAAATAAAAAAAAAGAAAATAAATAAAAAGTGGTAATTAATTTTCTCCACTGGGAAAGTTTTAAAGTTACTGTTCGAAGAAGCTGTTTTGGTTCGAGTAAGATTTAGTTGGTTCGAAAGTTGTTGGTGTTGATGATTCCTGGTGACGTTTGGTTTCATTATCGATATTAAGGGGGCTCAGCGCTTCACCCTTCGGCTCAACGGAATCAACACAAGGTTCTCACCTCTTTTTATTAAGTTTTAGATTAATTTAGGTTATATGTTTGTTTAAGGTTATCTGCTTTGTTCATGTTTGTTTGGTTTATTTCGTTGGTTAGGATATGCTAGATAATTTTCTGTTTAGATTCGATAATGTTTGGATTTGCATAATATATTCAGTTTCGTTTATGTTTTTGGTTTAAGTTTTAGTAGTGTTTAAATCTGATTTGATTGTTATCTGCTTATTGGATTAAGTTTAGTTTGCTAAGTTGTCTTAGATCTGCTTCATTTTATTGTATTGGTTTATTTAGATTTTGCTTATTGAATTATTTTGCTTATTTTAATTTCGTTTAGTTGAGAATCTGCTTATATTGAGTTTATATTTAAGTTTGCTTAGTTTTGTTTTAGTTTTTGTTTACTGTTTTTTATCTTATGCTTATTTGATTTTCTTATTTTCTTTTCAGTTTTTATGTTTCTTTTTATCTTTCTTATTTGATTCAGCTTTTAGGTTATTTGGTTTTAGCTATTCTGCTTATTGTTTTGCTTATTGTTTGAATTCAGTGTGCTTATTGTTAGTTTCAACTGCTTATTTGCTTTTCTTATTTGATATTAACTGTTTAAAAACTCAGACTCTATTAGTCTGAGTATTCAAAAATTCAAAAAAAAAATATTATTAGTAAAAATTTCGTCTGCTGGGACTCGAACCCTGGACCTCTCGCATAATAATCCTGCACCCTAACCATCTAGACTAGCACCTCATTTGTGTTTATTCTCACACAATTTCATTAATATAGGTTTATCTTTATAGCTGTCAGTTTTTACTTTAATACGTTTTTTACAAGTTTGGTTAAGTTTTAATTTTAATTAAAAGTATTTCTTTATAAATTTTCTTTTAATCAGTTTTGAATAAAAAAATATAAAAAAATATTTAATTACTTTAATTAATTTAAAATTGTTTTTTTTAATTTAGTTTTAAAATTAGATTTCAATTAATATAGTTTGTTTAAAAATTCGTTTTCATTTAATTAGATTTAAGTTTTATTAAAAGTTAAAATAGTTTTCAAAATTGTTTAAAATAGTTTAAATAGTTAATTAAATTAGTTCTTAATTAAATAGTTTTTAGTTAAAATACCAAAAAGTTTTATTCACCAAAAACAAATTAATCCACGTTAATTTGAGATCAATTCGAGTCTAGTTGAGGAAACGAGTATTAATTGCTTAATTGGACTTAAAATCCTTACATTAAAATGGCGCCGCTGCTGCTTCGCTCGTTACGATTGAAGATTTCGTGAGACGTTTGGATTTTGGGATCCGTTCATTTTGAACGTTAATTTTCTTGCAACAAAATCAAAAATACAAAAAAAATCAAAAACTTAAAAATACAAAAAAAATTATAAAATCATCAAAAGAAAATTCTTTCCTAAGATTTGCACCAAAAAAAATTAAAAAAAAAATCAAAAAGTAATACTTTTTCCTAAAAGTATTGCACCAAAAATATTACGTATTAGTGTTATTTTTCTTAGTTCGAGTTCTTTCGATTTTTCTTGTGAATATATATTTTTCTACAAAAATACAAAAAGATTTTTCTTTTACTATATTATATTACGTAGAACATTAATTTACCTACTTTTCAAATAAGGCCTTAGTTGGGATTTCATCACCTAACTATTGTATTCGAATCCTAAATGAAATAAAAGGGAAAAATAGATAAATACTAGTAAGACGTTTGAACTCGATATATACAAACTATAAGGTGGGTATAAGGCGACGCGCTATAAAAGACCGTCTAAGGAAATACGTTTTTAAGTGCTTTGTGCCACCTCGTTTCCCAGCTTTCTTGTGCGTATATTGAGAGGGACGACCGATTATTGGTTTGCCAACTCAATTAGTATTAAGTATATATTTTTGTAGCTTTTTAATATTGCACCTCGAGAGGGAAAATCCTTTTCCTCTCAAAGTCGACCGAGGTCACCTACCTCATTCCAAAGTTTTAATTGTATGCGCACTCGCGCGCATACATACATACCGATTGGTGTACCAAATTCTTCCAATTCTTCCAAAAATATGAAGAAGAAGAAAAAAAGAGAAAAACCATCATTCAAGCCGATCCGAGAATCGTGCTTTCGACAGTACAATGGCAACGGATGATCGACCAATGATTGAGATTCTCCAATCTCACGTTGAAGGAAACGATGACGCGATTGTGGTGCCGGATATTGGAGAAAATCATTTTGAACTTAAAATGGGTTTTATTCAAATGGTTTCCACTACACCATTTTTAGGCCGTACTAATGATGACCCACACGCTCATATCAAACGTTTCATACAATTAGCCAACACCGTTAAATACAATGGGGTGCCAGAAGAGGCTATTCGTTTACAACTCTTTCCTTTTTCCCTCGAGGGACAAGCCCAGATTTGGCATGATAAGGAACCACCCCAAAGTATTACAACATGGATTGATTTAGAGACCAAATTCATTAACTACTTTTTTCCACCATCACAGACCACCTCTTTAAGGAATGAAATCATTAACTTTGAACAAAAATATGGGGAAACGTTTAGTGAGTCTTGGGATCGATTTAAAAAGCTTTTAAGAAAATGTCCACAACACGGTTTCACTAAAGTGCATCAAATAAATACGTTTTACAATGGTTTAACTCTAAATGACCAAGACTCACTTAATAGTGTCGCGGGGGGCAATATTCTTGTGAAATCAATGAATAAGGCTTGGGCTATAATTGAAAACAAGGCTAAAGTACAAACCAAGAGTGTTAGGGCCACTATAGCAAGTGCTAGTTCTAGTGAGAGTGACAAGAGAATCGATAAACTCACTTCGCTTGTTGAAATAATTGCTTTACAAACCCAAGCCCTCAATGGTCAAGTTAATGCCTTGAAAGAAACTATTGAAATGTGTGAGACTTGTGGTGGACCGCATTCATATTTTAATTGTGACAAGGTATACAATCAACAACAACAAGTTTGTGCTTATAACACTAATGTTAATGAACGGTTCAATTTAAACCTAATGTTGATGTTAAACATTTGTCTTATAAGAGTACTAATTATTTGGCTCCCCCGGGTTTTGTAGCTCCACAAAGACCACCCCCACCCGCCCAAAATACCCAAAACCAAAATAGGAACCAAGGTCCTCAAATGGGTAATTTCCAAGGGAATGCAAATAAAGGGAATTTTAATGGTAAAAATCAAGGTTTTCAAAATAATAACCAAGGTTTTTATAATAACAATGGTTTTCAATCTCAATATCAAAACCAAGGTTTTCCTAATCAAGGGGTTAACAATCAAGGGTTTAATCAAATGAACATGCACAACCCTCAAATGGACTTGGTTCTACAAAAATTGACCGAACATGAGAAAATCATGAAACCAATGCAAGAATCTACTAGACAAATGCAAGAGTCCAACGATAAGAAATTTTTGACAATGTTGCAAGCCCTTAGACCCCAAGGAGCCCGACCTTCTAATATCGAGATTAACCCTCGTGTTAATGTGAGTGCTATCAATACTCGAAGTGGAGCCACTTTAGTGGGACCTTCCATCTCTTCGCCCATAAAGGAGAGACAAGGCCCGGAGGTCATAATGAGCAATCCTACTCCCCCTTCGGTGATTCCTCTGACTACCACTCCTAGTACTAGTGCTCTATTGCCCAAAGAGCCCAATCCAAAGGTTGTTCAAGAAGCGAGTCCTTCTCCTTCTCAACCTTCACCATCTAAACTCAATATCCCTTATCCATCTAGATTGAACAAGGCTAAAGTGCTCACCAAAGATGACGTTCATGTTTCCAACTTTTTGAAAATGATTTCCAACGTCAATGTTAACATTAGCCTTATTGAAGCACTTGCTCAAATGCCAAAATTTGTGAAAATGTTTAAAGATTTGCTTAATAAGAAAGAAAAATGGTTGAGCTCGTTAACACCCGTTTAAATGAGAATTGTTCCGCAATTCTTCTCAAAGAGCTTCCCGAAAAGCTAGGAGATCCCGGACGATTCGTGTTACCTTGCTCGTTTCCTCAAATCGATGATTGTATGGCTTTAGCGGATCTCAGCGCTAGCATCAATCTTATGCCACTTTTGGTTTGGAAACAATTATCATTACCCGACCTTGTACCGACTCGTATGACTCTCGAGTTAGCTAATCGAACTCTCGCATACCCCGTTGGTATTGCCGAAGATGTTTTTGTTCGAGTTGGTACATTCACTTTTCCCGTGGACTTTGTCGTCGTCGACTATGAGATGGATCCTCGTATTCCGTTAATACTGGGTAGACCATTCTTAACATCCGGAGGAGCCTTAGTTGATGTGTCCGAAGGGGAGTTAATTCTTAGGGTTCGGGATGAACAACAAGTTTTTAAAATGGGAAAAATCACAACAAAATCAAATGGAAAATAGTCGGTCAATATGATTGATGTTCTTAATTATGATAATGAAGAGATTTTTATTAATCCTTTTGGAATTGAAAAGTTTAAAAGTCTAATCAAAATGATTTTGTGATAACTTCATCCTTTCCCTTAGAACCTCAAATTTTTGAAACTCCTATTTATGATACCTATAGTGATGACACTTCTTCAAGTGATCACACTATCTTCGGTTTAGACGACTTATCTTTTGACCCACCCACTTTTGACCCACCCATATTTTATAAAACAATATTTGATACCTACGATGATGACACTTCTTTAAGTGATCTCATTAACTTTGATGACCCACCCCATGATCGTAATGCACCTCATATCTCTATGAGTGGTTCTTCCATGGAGACTCCTTTTGACTTTTATACTCTAATTTTAGAAGTCATGACTTTCGAGGAGAATCCTACACTCTTAGAGATCATTCCTAATTTAGAGGTTATTCCATTTGAGGAGGATTTAGATACCTTTCTAAATACCTATTTTCCTCACGAGGATGAGTTTTCCTATGACTTCGATGATACTTACGTTTTCACATCAAGTTTGGAAGAGGATGACCTTCCCACTTTGGATTTTGATGATATTTTGAGCTTAAATGTCAACACCTCTTGCTATTTTCCCATTAAGGAACCGATGTTTGATCCCGGAATAGAGACTCTAGTGCTTTCATTGCCAAATCACCTTACCCTTCCTTATAAGAGACTTCTGACCAAGGATACCCCACTCTTCTTTGACTTGCGTGATTTTACCACCTCGGCGTTTATTTCCTTTTGTGATGGAAATTATGTGTTTGACCCGGGTGGATTTTCATGGGGTATGCCTTTTATGACTTTGTTTCACCCCTTTATCATGGAGAGATTTTCCTCCCTTGGAAATCTCGGTTTTTCCATGATTTTCCCATTTGAATGATGACATTCGGGAAATCGAGTCGAGCTAGAGAATCGTGATAAATAAATCAAGCATCGTATAACTAGGTTAGATTTTTACCTTTTCCATCCTTTCCACCTTTTTATGCCTTCACCTATTTCCACCAATAAGTGTAGGGGGAGCCAAGTAAGTTGTTTGTGTGTTGTGATGTTGTGTGCAGGGACATGTGCTTTAATGATCCACTTTTGGTATTTTTGACGCGACCCGTGATCCCGTGTTTCCCGTGTACCCGGTTCCTTCTATAAGTTTTTGCTATTGTGATTCAATCTTGTATATAAATAAAACGAATAAATGTAATCAACTTAGTTGTCCCTTCCTTAGCTCGATTTTAAACAACGTACTCAATGTCCTAAGTGTAGGGGAGTTTATTCTCCCACATGCTTAAACATTGAGGACAATGTTTATATTAAGTGTAGGGGGGATATCTATCGAAATTTTAGTGGGCTTTTCAATGAATTTGACCCCATTTAACCGGAGAATTTAATTTTTTTTTCAACATTTTTCAAAATTTTGATATATTTTGGCCTAGTAGTATTTCCATTTATTTTCTTTCATCGCATCTTATTTATATTTTCCATTTCAAGAATAAAGTCAAAAATAAATAAATGAATAAAATGGTTTTAACAAGTTTATATATCTTTGATATATTAGGCCCGTCGTAAATATTTTGACTCAACCCGAGTTTACTTATCCAAGTTTACTCTAGCTAGTATCCTTAACCATATGGACCTTAATTGGTTTATTAGGCTAAGCATCCACGAGTCTCATTCCTTGAGATTTTAAATTGTGGAGAACGAGAGATGATAGAGTTGATAATAAGTTTAAGGGTTACTTCTTCCTTATATGAGTTTTGTTGCTCTTTCTTCCCGCTTGAATATTTAATTGCTTAATAAATGAGGATTTTTGTGGTGTTGATTCGATATCTTAACTCTTAGCCAAATCTTTATTCTCCTTGTAATTAAAACATGAACACATTGAGGGTGCCAGCGTTGTGGACTTCCGACTAAGGTGGCTCATAACCACTAAGTAGGAGGTATTCAGACCATGGGACCGTGTAATTTGGCCTACTATATATATCATAAATAAAGAAAGAATAAGATTAAAACATGACCTCAAGGATCCTTAGGGTGTGGGGAATGTAGCACAAACCTTGTCATAGAGCCTTAGGGTGTATGGCATGGTAAGTGTTGAATAAAAATTGATCAAAAAATCAATTCCCTCGTTAATCGTTCAAGGAGCCTTAGGGTGTGGACAATAGATGAGGAGCATTTTTACCTCTTAAATATCCTAAGGGTATATGATTTGAACTTGATAAACTCCACATAAAGTCTACATGACTTTGGAGGAATAATTAATAAGTAGTACTATTGGCCAAATTTTGGGTCCGGGAATTTATTCCCCAAATCATGTTAAATCATCCTTGATGTGGGCTTACTTTAGTGACAACGTTTTTTAGGACGAGGTTAGGTTTTGAGTGTCGGGTTTGCACCATTTGGCCTTCATTTTTGGACTAATAATTATCAAATAAGTCAAATGAGCCTACGGGTGAATGACAATTAATAAAATCTAGAGATACAATGTAGGAATTCGAGAAAGAGTTTTACACGATTATCTGATATGAGTGGTTTTAACTTGAGGACTATTGGTAAACAATGATCTCGTTTTTAAGCTTGGTATGGGGAACGTGAAACTCTAGGGTGATTAATATTCATGACACCAAAGACCTAATTTAAGTCTTAGATTTCTTTACAAGTTTCTTCCATTGAATAATTTCCAAGTTAAATAAATTGTTATAACTTTTGTATCCTTTAAAGTTTTTATCTTTTCATCATAGTGGTAATAGCATATCGTAATAAAGGCCAAGATGGATTGATAATGAGAAAAATGTAGCTTTATGCTTTAAAATAATGCATTGCATGGGGTCATTGCAATGGTCAAGTGTATGAGATTTAATAAGTGTGTAAACACTTATCCTTTTGCCACTAAAATCAAGGAAAAACAAGACCTAATCATGTGTTTAATATCGTGAAAGTCGGAATTACGCGTGGTTTTGTGTTTTTGTGTTAAATAGGTACAAAAGATCAAAAGGAAAGAAAACACGGGATTTCACGGTCAGATGTTGAAGAAAAGTCCAAGAAAGAGACGAAGACAAAGTCAAAAGACCAAAAATGTGCCTAAGATCACGAAAACCAGAAAAATCGACAAGATTTTGAAGAAATGATTAAAGAAGCCGAAATCAAGTTCGTTTTTTAGCGGATTAAATCTTTTTTAAGATATTCGAGCCAAGTGGGTCCCACATTTAGTTAATGGGCCTAAAAGCCCATTTGTGGATTAGCTTTTATTTATATTTGAACAAAATCCCATAAATGGCCCAAAACAATGGACGGATTGAAAATTCATATCAAAGCCCATTTGGCCAATAAAAAGAGACGGTTAGAAGTTTTTGGGCCCAAAGCCTATACGCAATCACTGGAAAGTTTATTCACTTAAATCTCTGGTCAAACTCCTTGGTCAAACAAACACTCAACTCACACTCACACCTATTTGCTTCACACACACACGTGTATCAATCCACTCACACACTTAATAAACGAGTTATCTACCCACCTCCCATTACTTTCATTATTAACAAGAAAATACCCATCCACTCACTGATTATTCTCTCTCTCAAAAATATACAAAGCCCCCATTTTTACCCAGCCACCACAAACCTTAATTCACCTTAGCACCATTTTTACCCATAAAAAATTGGGGTTTTTACCCAATTCGTGTGATTCACACGTATGGGGAATAAATCCCCATAAGAATCAGAAGCAAACACCAAGAATAAGGTGGTCCTCATCTCCTGTTGTGGCTCAATCCTTTGTTGTGATTGGATGGAACAACTCACCACAAACCCTCCACCAATAAAGATCCTCCACCTCATCATAAAACACGCACAACTAACACAAAAACGCCAAGGTGGCGATCCGTGTGATCTTTGATACATTTTCCACCGTAGATGAAGAAAAGAAGAAAGAGAAGATGAGAAGAGCGGCCCTGATTGATTGCCGTGGTCACCAAGTTCACAAATAGGCTTGGGGTTTGCCTATAAAAACCCCATTCAATCTGTAATTTGATATGCACTTATTATTATTTATTTTTAATTTCTGCAAATTAGTTTTTAGGTTTAATGTAATTTTTAATTTTCGAGTAATTGTAATTTTATCTTATTAATGAAAAGTTGTTTTTAATTAATCTCGTCTCTTTTTAATTTATGTCAAGTTGATTATAATTTGCTTTCTTTTTTTATCTTACTGTTTGTTTTCATTGATAAAATTAAAAAAAAAGAAAATAAAAAAAGTGGTAATTAATTTTCCCCACTGGGAAAGTTTTAAAGTTACTGTTCGAAGAAGCTGTTTTGGTTCGAGTAAGATTTAGTTGGTTCGAAAGTTGTTGGTGTTGATGATTCCTGGTGACGTTTGGTTTCGGTATCGATATTAAGGGGGCTCAGCGCTTCACCCTTCGGCTCAACGGAATCAACACAAGGTTCTCACCTCTTTTTATTAAGTTTTAGATTAATTTAGGTTATATGTTTGTTTAAGGTTATCTGCTTGTTCATGTTTGTTTGGTTTATTTTGTTGGTTAGGATCTGCTAGATAAGTTTTCTGTTTAGATTCGATAATGTTTGGATTTGCTTAATATATTCAGTTTCGTTTAAGTTTTTGGTTTAAGTTTTGGTAGTGTTTAAATCTGATTTGATTGTTATCTGCTTATTGGATTAAGTTTAGTTTGCTAAGTTGTCTTAGATCTGCTTCATTTTATTGTATTGGTTTATTTAGATTTTGCTTATTGGATTATTTAGCTTATTTTGATTTCGTTTAGTTGAGAATCTTCTTATATTGAGTTTATATTTAAGTTTGCTTAGTTTTTTTAGTTTTTGTTTACTATTTTTTATCTTATACTTATTTGATTTTCTTATTTTCTTTTCAGTTTTTATGTTTCTTTTTATCTTGCTTATTTGATTCAGCTTTTAGCTTATTTGGTTTTAGCTATTCTGCTTATTGTTTTGCTTACTGTTTGAATTCAGTGTGCTTATTGTTAGTTTCAACTGCTTATTTGCTTTGCTTATTTGATATTAACTGTTTAAAAACTCAGACTCTATTAGTCTGAGTATTCAAAAATTCCAAAAAAAATTATTATTAGTAAAAATTTCGTCTGCTGGGACTCGAACCCTCGACCTCTCGCATAATAGTCCTGCACCCTAACCATCTAGACTAGAACTTCATTTGTGTTTATTCTCACACAATTTCATTAATATAGGTTTATCTTTATAGCTGTCAGTTTTTACTTTAATACGTTTTTTACAAGTTTGGTTAAGTTTTAATTTTAATTAAAAGTATTTCTTTATAAATTTTCTTTTAATCAGTTTTGAATAAAAAAATATAAAAAAAATATTTAATTACTTTAATTAATTTTAGATTGTTTTTTTAAATCTAGTTTTAAAATTAGATTTCAATTAATATAGTTTGTTTAAAAATTAGTTTTCATTTAATTAGATTTAAGTTTTACTAAAAGTTAAAATAGTTTTCAAAATTGTTTAAAATAGTTTAAATAGTTAATTAAATTAGTTTTTAATTAAATAGTTTTTAGTTAAAATACCAAAAAGTTTTATTCACAAAAAACAAAGTAATCCACATTAATTTGAGATCAATTCGAGTCGAGTCGAGGAAACTAATATTAATTGCTTAATTGGACTTAAAATCCTTATATTAGATTCAACAAACACAAACATGTAACAATAATAAGCAAAGATTAAAGTTGGCATTTGGATTTCTTCAACAATTCAAACACGTTTTCATTAAACTTGAAAAGGGATTTACAGAAAGTTGAACAAGGAAAAACCAAGAGCAAATGTAAATGTTGGACCTAATACCCTTTATATAGAGGGTGTATATGGTCTAATCAGCTAAAAATGTGAAAAAACCCTTGTGCTTGATCTTCCAAATATGCCCTTGCAGAATTTGAAAACCTTGGACTCATGTGATGTTTTCTTGGACGTTTGTGAAGGTGATAGCTGTTGGAATTTGATCTAAGGGCTCCAAGGGATGGTTAAGAACAAAGCACAATATGGGGCGTTGGATTCACTGGCTATTTTGGCTTCTTCCAAAAAGTATGTGCAAGGCAAGTATCATGTGAACTTGTGGGTGATGTGGCATGCAAAGTCAGAGTTGGGTTATGATTTGGGATATGTTAATCACAAATCTGGAGGGTTTTGGGTTTTAATTCACAGTATTTAAGAAATCCCCAAATCTGATTATGAACATTAAGAACATGGTTTTGATCTTGTTTTAAGTTTAAAAAGTTGTTAACCGCGTGATTTTAACTTAATTAATATTAAGTTAAACGGTTGGGGTGAGTGGGATGTGACATGGCAAAAGGGAGGGATGTGATTGGCTGGTGGGATTTGGTGGGTGAGGTGGCAGGCTGTGGTTGGTTAAGGTAACTTTCATTGTCTACCAATTTTGGTCCCTTGGATTCCATTCTTCTTTCATTCTTGTTTAAAACATGATAAACTCAGATTCCTTTGTATTTCAAGTTTCAGTTTTCACACTTTGGCCACAAAAACTTTTCCAAAAGTTAATCAAGGGTATTTCTTGCCATTTCTTGATACTTGAAGGGTGTTTTGGCATTTTCTTCAAACTTTATGGTGTTGACTTGTATTGTTGACTTCTTGGAGGACTAATAATGACAATTCTTCAATTTTGAGGGACCATTCTTGCCAATTCTTCAAAGTAGAGGGTCCTTTTTGTAATTTGACAAAATTTAAGGACCAAACTTGTAATTATGAATAAACAAGGGTTTAAAGTGTCAATTATTCAATATTGTAAGACCCTTCTTGTACAATCTTCAATTCTTCAAGGGTTATTCTTGGAAAATCCACAATAGGGCATGGTTCATTGTGCTGCTTCGTTTCCCGTGTTCGTTTTTGCTTGTTTCTTGTGATCTTTTGCCATTTTCTCAATATCCGTACCTAAAATACACATGTAACAAACACAAGCATATATTTGGCATAATTCATGATATTTTATGCATTTTAAGCCCATTTTGGACGATGAGACTATGTATAAAAGCAGTCTCATCACTAAGTGACTTTCTAGGACCAATTATAGGAACTTGCAAAAAGTTCTTGTTCTTAACCCGTATGAGCTAATACTTTCTGTTTTAAAGTTCCCTATATAAAAGTCTAGCAAAACTTGATTCAAGCGGGTTAAGGAATGTAAAGGGCTCCAAATGCCCATCAAGTCAAAAATTAACTCTTATTTTACCCATCGGAAAATATACATTCGTGTCTTAAAACCACTTATGAAAACTAAGAAATTTTTTAAAATTTGGCCATTTTTAGCCTTATTTGAAACAAAACAAAACAAAACAATGAAAGTTGGAAAACGTGAGGGCGTAGCAAGGCAAGTATCTATTCACCCCCCCATACTGAAAATTAAACATTGTCCTCAGTGTTTCGAGTCTAAAGGTGGAACACCCTCATACTAGAGACGAAGAGTCGAATGCTTAAGATCTAGCATTGAAAGGGTGATCAACAATATATCTAAAGCCGTTTATGAATTATGCTAAAAGATAATTGTTAGAACAATAAAGGATATGTCATGGATTCGTGAAAAAGTCTTCAAGCAAACGATCGAGGCTCACGTAAACGAACACGAGATTCTTCAATCGTGGCGATGATGATGATCTAGATAACACATTCACAAACAACCATGAGACAATGAGTTGGAAGGGCACAAATCCTCTCTCTCATTAACTACATTAGAAAGCGATAATTTATACATGGATAAGCATGGGATCTCCCCCATGAGGCACCTCGTTTTTTATTACTGAGTCATGAGCTCGACTCGATCCCCTCAATGCTAATTATCATTGGGGAAGGTGACTTGGTCGAGGTCGTCAAAAGAAGGGACTTCCCCACTGAATTAGTACTTAAGCCTATGTCCATTCACCTTGAAATTAGGACCATCATTTTGAGCTAGCGCAATGGTCCCATAAGGAAACACTTGTGTTATGGTGAACGGACCCGACCAACGAGATTTCAATTTTCTGAAAAATATCTTCAAACGAGAGTTAAAAAGTAACACTTGATCACCAATGTTAAAAACCCGGTTTTTAATCTTTGAATCATGAAACTTTTTAGTCTTTTCCTTAAAAATTAATGAATTTTCATAAGCATTATCTCGTAATTCATTAAATTCATTAAGTTGTATTTTCCGGTGATCTCCCCCGGTCTTCAAGTCATAATTGGTATGCTTTAGGGCCCAATATGCCTTGTGTTCCAATTCAATAGGCAAGTGGCATTTCTTTCCATAAACCAACTTATAAGGAGTACAACCAATAGGTGTCTTATAAGCGGTACGAAAGGCCCATAAAGCGTCATCGAGTTTGTCGGACCATGAAGCACGGTTTTCTCCAATCGACCTTTCCAAAATCCTCTTAAAAGCTCGGTTTGAAACCTCGAGTTGCCCACTCGTTTACGGGTGTTAATCCGTAGAAAGACGATGTTTAACCCCATATTTCTTTAGAACCCTTTCGAATTGGTCATTACAAAAATAGGTTCCACGATCGCTTATAATAGCACGAGGGGCTCCAAACCGAGAGAGTAGTTGCTTCAAAAACTTTACTACCACACGAGCATCATTCGTAGGCAAAGCCTTAGCTTCCACCCACTTAGATAGGTAGTCGACGACGACGAGGATATACTTGTTACCATGAGACGATGGGAACGGTCCCATAAAGTCAATGCCCCAAACGTCGAAAATCTCACACACTTGAATTATATTTTGCGGCATTTCATCCTTTTGAGAGTATTTTCCTTGATGTTGGCAAGAATCACACGACTTCACAAGTGCGTGTGAATCATGATAGATCGTAAGCCAAAAGAAGACAACATCGAACACTTTCTTAGCCATGAAGTTAGCATCGTGGTGACCACCCGTGGGTCCCTCGTGACAAGCTCTAAGGATGTTAGAAGCTTTGGTACCAAAGACACACTGTCGAACGAGTTGATCCGCACAAACCCGAAAGAGATAAGGGTCGTCCCAAAAATAGAACTTGACGTCACGAAAGAATTTCTGCTTTTGTTGTGTCGTCATACCCTTGATTATGAAGTTTCTCGGATGGTAATTTGAAATGTCGGCAAACCATGGGGTGTCGTCCTTAGAATTCACTACACCGAGAGTCTCGAGAGGAAATGTTTCGGTAATTTCCTTGTTCTCTGTTAGCCTTAAAATGTGTGCGACTAACGGAATTACATTAGTTTCATAGCCGGGACTTGTAGGGACTAATATTGTCATATGTAATAGTCCAAGTCCCGTGTTATATATATACCCCTCCATACTTCCATGGAGGGGTGAGGTTGCTCATTTCTTTCTTTACTTTCTCTCTCTAATAAAAAACATTTATTAGAGCAACTCTCTCTCTCTTTCTCTCACTAACGCTATGTTCTTGAGTTATTATTAGGATGAACAGAAAAGAATTAAGGACAAAAGAAGAGAAGAGAAAAGAAAAGAAAAAGAATCATCCCAAACGTGGGAAGAAGATTTTATAGCAAAAATGGCTTGCATCTTCCTTTCTTTTCTTTTGTAAAAAAAATATTGAGAACACAATTAACTTCTAGTTTCTTTTCGAATACTTTCATTTCTCTCCAAAATAAATCTCGAGAACATAGTGTAACCATGGCTAAACACCACTTCTATCCTCTCCGACCTTCGGATCGAACCCGTGTTATTAGTGAATCCAAGTTAACAATTGGCATCAGAGCTAACCGGGGGTGTTTCGTGTTTTTGTCTCGATGTTTTGTTTTCGTGTTTGTGTGTCGGGTCTATTTACATTTGGTACATTTTTTTATATTCTTTGAATAATTGTGTTACACGGTCTAAATCATCACCACATCAGCCATTTTTTAATCAGTGATCTGTTATCGGTTTCATCAAATTTTTTGTCCATTTGTCTACACGTTTTTTTTCCCAACAAATATCATGAGATCAATTTTTTATTGGCAAAAGGACAGAAAAACAAAAAATGACGAGATCCACCATTTTCGGTTTCAAAACCCTTTTTTGATAGCTTTTCCGATGCTTATACCGATGGTTTTCCGATGGTGATTCCGATGGATTTTCAGATTCTAATTCATATGGATTATTCGGATGGTTATTCCGATGGAACCGTATTCAAATTCCGATGGATTCTGTTTTAATATTCCGATGGACTCTCTATTGATATTCCGATGGTTATGAAAACTTTCAGTTGACTCAAATACATAACTTCACACCGTGTCAACTCGGTATTGACCGAGTTGACCGGGTTAACTCGACTGAGTCAAAGGTTAATACTCCAATAAAACTCATCCCAACAACCAAACTCAATAACACTCAAAACCAACATATTCAACTCGACTCTATCTTATCCTATCGTCTCCTATATTTCTCATACATCTAGACTCGAAACCGAAATACAAAAATAGATCTCAGTTTAGTTATCTTTCGTGTTCATCAAATGAATCGGACCTCTAAGAGATCAATACACGAAGAACTATCTCATCATAGATCAAATATCAAAGCTATGCTTCATTCAATTTTCGAAATTAAAGGTAGACACATAACAAATATGTTATGGTCTGATCTTGATTCGTTTAATAAAAAAAAAATCTGATAATCATAAATCATTACACCAAACAACCTACCCGATACCCATCAAAAGATCTTGAAGCCACTGTTAATCTTGAACCTATCTTATCGAATTCAAAAGGGTGTGTGGGTTTTTGTTGATGTATTGTGATTTTCGTGGATTAATGAGCATGGTAGATGATTGGTTTTTGATTGATTAAGTCTAGATCTTGATCTGGTATTTTTGCTGGCTGAGTTTTCGAGAATATGATGTGGGGAGGATGTTACAAGATTGATGTTTGGTGGCTAGATAACGAGAATGAGATGGAGGCGTTTATTGTGAGATTAGAGTTATGTATGTGAACTAATCTTTAGGGTTGAGTATTATATATGCCACCAATAGATCGGATTGCTGATTATGGGCCCTAATATTTAGATTTGGTTATAAGTTTTTTATGGGCCCCAATTCTAACTAATAAGATGTGGGATTCGGTAAATGCTTTTAGAGATATGGACGTGTTTTTAGCACATGCGAT
Organism: Glebionis coronaria; assembly: GCA_025667525.1. Lineage (NCBI taxonomy): Eukaryota > Viridiplantae > Streptophyta > Magnoliopsida > Asterales > Asteraceae > Glebionis > Glebionis coronaria. Next base: position 60,847,041 of record CM046880.1, on the reverse strand, counting down.
ATTCGTTGGTACTAAAGTGAACATTACGTTTGATCACGTTGCGAATTATTAAAAGAATCAAGGTAAAAGGTCACGTGAATGGGTGACATAGATGTGTGTGTACACATGTGATGATGGATGCCAAAGACGAATGGGATTCATCTTGTGGTTTGTTTGATAATTGGGTGTTCACACGAAGATGCATATAGGAAAAGATTGTAACAGTAACTTGGTCTAAGGTAATATTATTTGTTACATTGTCACAAGAAAAGGAATGGACTTATGTGAAGGTTCACGTGGGTATAGCAATTGTGTGGATGTATTTGCACATGGGAAACAAAGTGGTTTGGGTATACCATAAAGTGGTATTATATTTGTATAATGGAAATGATTTTGGGCTGCGTTTTTCATCAAGCTGGGATGAAATTCCATGGACAGGCCGAACATTGGACTTGGATGGATGGAATTGGTTACTTTTCAATTTTGATCAAGTTTAACTAAACCAATGATGGACCGGATATTGTCTTATGTGGTTGCGCTATATATTATTGTTAGATTGGGTCCAGTATAAAAAGGACGAACCGAATCGAATATGACTGATTTTGGGCTTCAAGTCAAGTGAACTAGACAAAGTTGACGACTTCTCACTTTCTAGTCACTGTTGCTTTTCTAGTTAACGACACTCACACAAACACAACAAACACGACAAACACACGACAAAAACAAGCAAACACGAAAACGATCCTTTTAAGATTCACTTAATTTACAAAACGGCTAGTATTCGGGCAAAGTAATGTCAAGTGATTACGAAGTGGATTTGATATTTATTATTTGAAGTTGAAGTGGAATATCACGAAGGCGTCTACTCAATTCATCATCGATCCTCTTTCACCCCCTCTATCGATTGATGATTCGCTTGAGAATTAATGATTGAGACTTGATTTATCTAGTTTCAACTGTCAAGGGGTGGATGGTCGAAGACATGGAAAACTATCACTTAAGGATTTACGTTGTAGTGCTTAGTGTCACACTCACCTGTAGTTGTGGGTATTTCAAGAGGTGTTTTACATCTTATACTTCTCTCCTCTTTTAAGTATAAGGTACTAAGAGACGTTTCTCTGCACCGTTCGTCAATCAACAAAAGTGCTAAGCATAAGTAACAAATTTGGGGGATTGTACTTTAGTTTCAAGTTTGGAATATCATGTTTACTTCACCAGTGGTCACTACAAATAGCCGAAAGAATACGAGGTTGGTAAGTTTAGCCATAAAGTACAAGAGTAGAGATGTGATTAGCAAACAATTCTCACGAGCAACTTGAGCAACAAAATGTCAACAAAGATTTCTGCTTCAGACACAAACATCTTACGATTCTGATTCTACTTGTCAGATGATGCTCCCGAGTGTTCTTTACCACCATACTCTTGACAAGAACATCTCACGATTCTGAGCGTACACGTTAGATGATGCTTTCGAGTGTTCTTAACCATCTTACTTCTGATAAGAACATCTCGCGATTCTGAGCCTACACGTCAGATGATGCTTTTGAGTGTTCGTAAGCACCATAATTTCGACAAGAACATCTCGCGATTTTGACCGTACACGTAAGATGATGCTTCCGAGAGTTCGTCACCATCATGGGGGAAGAACGTGTACTTTGGGGTACTGAGTTCAACTTCCAGGGGAAGTATTCTATAAGCGTGAGAAGATTTGTTGCTGATTTCTTACATGTTCCCCCAAACATATAATCATGAAGACCAAAAATTTCAAGGTAGCAGGTACTTGGTGTGGCTTGTTTCTTCTTCTACAAAATTCCGATGTGCACTTTAAATGTGAAAGATAGAAGATTGCTCAAGCTACAGATTCTGCTCAAGACAGGGATATTGGTTTGGGGGGAAGCTGATTCAGAAGCTTCGTCAAAAAGAAGTCTATGAAGAAAGCTTTTCAAGACATGTGGTACGAATTGGGGGGAAGTTAATCCAGTTCATACAGGATACAATTTCCTCAACAAGCAAAGACAAAGAGGATTCAAACTGGGTATAATTTTTTCTAGAAGACTTGAAGACAACGACGTCATCCTCAACATTGGAAGCAAACTTAATACTGTCATATTTTTGTTGTATTTGCATTTGTTAGGAACATTGTAAGTAATTTCGTATGTCTCCACATTGGTGGAAGATTGTTAGCCTTAAAATGTGTGTGACTAACGGAATTACATTAGTTTCATAGCCGGGACTTGCAGGGACTAATATTGTCATATGTAATAGTCCATGTCTCGTGCTATATATACCCCCATACTTCCATGGAGGGGTGAGGTTGTTCATTTCTTTCATTACTTTCTCTCTCTAATAAAACACATTTATTAGAGCAACTCTCTCTCTCTCTCTCTTTCTCTCACTAACTATGGCTAAACACCACTTCTATCCTCCCCAACCTCCGGATCGAACCCGTGTTATTAGTGAATCCAAGTTAACATTCTCGAACTCATTCTTGTAAGGATCTTCTAAACGAGAGAGATGATCAGCCGCTAGATTCTCGACTCCTTTTTTTATCAAGTATGGTGACATCAAATTTTTGTAGGAGGAGAATCCAACGGAGGAATCTCGGCTTAGCATCAAGCTTAGAGAAGAGGTAGTTGATAGCCGAATGATCCGTATACATGATGCTTTTCGTCAAGACGAGATAAGGTCGGAACTTCTCAAAAGCATACACCATGGCAAGTAGTTCTTTTTCCGTTGTAGTGTATTTCATTTGAGTCTCGGTCATCGTCTTACTAGCATAGTGGATAGGTCGAAAGTGCTTTTCATGACGTGGCCCTAATACGGCCCCAATTGCATAATCACTTGCATCACACATGATTTCAAAGGGTAATTCCCAATTAGGGGCAACAAGAATGGGAGATTCGGTAAGTTTCCTCTTAAGAGTTTCGAAAGCTCGAACACAATCTTCATTGAGATTAAAAGAAGCATCCTTCTCAAGAAGGTGTGTCATAGGTCGAGTAATTTTCAAAAAGTCTTTGATGAAACGACGATAAAAGCCCGCGTGGCCTAGGAAACTCCTAACTCCTTAACTTTTTTGGGATGAGGTAATTTGGTGATGAAATCTATCTTAGCTTTATCTACCTCAAACCCCGCTTTCGAGACCTTGTGCCCTAAGACGATTCCTTGTTTACACATAAAATGACATTTTTCCCAATTAAGCACAAGGTTGGTTTCTTCACAACGTTTTAACATTTTCTCAAGATTGGATAAACACAACGTGAACGAATCACCAAACACCAAAAAGTCATCCATGAATACTTCCATCGACTTCTCGATCATATCATGAAAAATAGCCATCATACACCGTTGAAACGTTCCCGGTGCATTACAAAGTCCGAATGGCATTCTACGATTAGCAAACGTTCCATATGGACACGTACACGTAGTTTTCTCATGATCACGAGGGTCGATATGGATTTGAAAGTAACCGAAAAAACCATCTAAAAGCAATAGAAGTCATTTCCCGCAAGTCGCTCCAACATTTGATCCATGAAGGGCAAGGGAAAGTTACGAGTGGCGTCATATAACTTTCGGTAGTCAATACACACCCTCCAACCGGTCACAACACGAGTGGGAATTAACTCGTTGTTTTCAATAGGCACAACGGTCATTCCTCCCTTCTTAGGGACACAATAGATTGGGCTAACCCATGGGCTATCGGAGATAGGATAAATCATTCCCGCGTCAAGAAGTTTTAAGACCTCTTTTTTAATGACATCGTGAATTTTGGGGTTTACCCTTCTTTGACATTGAATTGCGGGTTTTTAGTCCTCCTCCATTAAAATCTTGTGAGTACAAAATTTTGGGTCAATACCCTTAATGTCGAAAATTTTCCACGCAATTGCCCCTTTGTGAGCTTTAAGAATAGTCAAAAGTGCGCTTTTTTCATCATTGGAAAGATCTTTCGCAATAATAACCGGAAACTTGTCATCATCTTCCAAGAATGCGTATTCTAGGTGAGATGGAAGATCTTACAATTCAAGGATTGGTGGATCCTCTATTGATGATTTTTGTTCAACACTCATAACTTCCATCGGCGGAATAAATGGTGGAATGAGAGTATCATTACCAATAATCACCTCATCTTCATTGTCGATTTCATTCAAAATAAAATCGCCTACTTGGAATGGAGTGAGATTTGGTGTAGAATTAGCAAGAATCGGATCCATAATAGTGGGATTTCCACTAGACGAACTATCAGAAAAACCTAACACTTCTTGTGAAAACTCATCGAAAACTACATAGACTAAGTCAATGTGGTTGATGGTAGCGATTGAATAAACATGAGAAGGTGTAGAGTTTTGAGTAGCGTTTATAACAAGTTCCCCCTCGTTGAATCACAAAGTGATTTTTCTAGCATGCACATCAATGATCGATTTTGAGGTATCTAAATATGGTTGACCTAAAATTAGAGGAACTTGAGGATCCATGGGAATGTCTACTATTGATGAGACTGCTTTTATACATAGTTTCATTGTCCGAATCGTGCTTAAAATGCTTAAATATCATTAAAATACCTAAAAATATGCCTGTGTTTGTTCATTGTGTATTTTAGGTACACATATCGTGAAATCAACAAAAGATCCCAAGAATCAAGCAAAAACGAACAAGGGAAACGAAGCCGCACAAAGAACCGGACCCGAATCATGAATTTCCATTCAAGTCCTTGAAGTTTAAAGAAGTTGCAAGATTGGTCACTCAAATTTGGAGGATTGACACTTTATACCCCTACAATATCATTAATTAACAAGGGGTTCCTAAATTTTTATGACATGACAAGATTGGCCCTTCGAGATTGAGAGAATTGCATTTGAATTCCCTTTTCCATAATTATCAAACATAAGGACCCAAAATGACAAAGTGAAACCACTTAAATCAAAGGGAATACGAACTAGTTGCTGAAAATCTTTGTATGACTAAGTTTTGGAAGTTCAGGGACCATCTTAGCCATTTCATAACACACACCTGGTCCATACCCGTTGTGAGCCCAACATTAGCCCACCTAAAATTTAAACTACCCAAAACCCAACACTACCCGGCTCAATTCAAACCCCATAACCTGGCCAGTCAAACCCCACGTTTCACTAATAATAATCAGTTTAAACAGATTATTATACTCTTAACTTGGCGCTAAACAAGTTTAACCCCCCTCTTTTTACATCAAACTCCACTGTTATCACACACACACGCTTATAAACCCTAATCCTGAAACCACTTAAATCAAAGGGGTATTAAGATCAAGTTTCCAGAAGCTTAATTAAACCCTTTCTCATCCAAAACCACCAAGAAACTTCACTCTCCCGTGACCACAAAGGGCCCCACAACCTTCCCTTGCTCCTCTATATTAGGCAAAGAAAGAATCACAGCAGAGAATCAACGGGTATTATACCAAACTTGCTTCCAAAGGACTTAATGGATGGCTATGATATTTTTTCATAGCCTGACATCCAACAAACATTACATGGACGATTTTTGACCAAGATTTTCAAGCAAAGACTCAAGGGCAGAATTGGCAATCAGTGGATTAGGGTTTAGTACCTTTCTACGTTTCTAGAAAATTCGTGTAGCCATTATATAAGGCAACCACTAGTTAGTTTTTATTTTTTCTTCTAGAATGTGGAAAATCTTGTAAACTTTTATTTTAGAATATTTAAAGTAAACTTAAAACCATGCAAAATTTCCATTCTCTGAGTTCTATTTTTAAATTCTTGCAATCTTAGTTAATGTAATTTAGTTGTTTAATTCTCAATTCAAAATAGTTTTTTTGTTCATAAATTTGTGGAAATAATCCATTTTGAGACCCAAGATTTCTAAGTCTTGTATGTTTTTGGACTGACAATCCAACATACAAGCTTAAAGTTTTGTTACTTTCAGTTTGTTGTAAGTTGGTTTTCTAAAAGTTTTCACTTTTCTAAATTATTTTTATTGTTTCTATTGTGGTTTACTGTACCAAAAGCGCAACCACAAGCTTGCTGACAACAAGCTTATGGCTTAAGTTTTTGGCTACCTGGTTTGTTGTTTGTGCAGGTAACAAGGGATGGCTGTATTTAGTCTGATGTAGACTTCACTCCTCAGTTCCTTCCTTTTTATTTTATTTAAGACATATGATGTCCTTGGTCCTGTTGTAGGACCCCAACTAGGACCCTCTACACTCTTTCATAAGCTTCTCATAAGCTTTCATCTTCCCAAGAGCTGGAGGCATCAGGTAAGACACCTTGAACCCCCTCACTAAATGTTGGTTGCTTACGTGTTCTATGATAAAGATTTTTTAACTTTGTTCTTTAATAGTCTTAGGCTTGTTTTATGTTCTATTATGATTCTCATGGTATAAGTAGGGTTAATGTTGATTTGTGTTAGAGTTTGTTTGCAAAATCTTAGGTATCCAGTTTTAAAGATGTGTTTGGTTTTGGGTGTTAACTGGTCTTGAATGACACAAAATGGTTTAATACTAGTCTAAACATACTTAATCAAGTAGTGGTAGGATATTTTAGTGGCCAGTTTCAAGTTTGATAAGCAGAAACAGGAATTGCATATTCATAAAATTTGCTATAAAATTAGTATCCTTGGAACAAGCTTGTGTTTGTGTTTTAGATTCTTAAATTTTGTAATCAGTTAGATAATCTGTTAGTATTGGGTAGTGTGTTAGTTGATAGTGAACTGTTAGTGTATTGAGCAAGTTTTGTTTTGATAAATCTCTCCCTAAAACCAAATAGATCAACAAAACTTGCCATATGCATTTTTCTGTGTTACAGTAACTGACTTGGCCCATTTGAGTGAATTATTTGCTTAGGACCTGGTGTTTTTATTGTGTACTTGACTCCTCACAACCCAACTGGTTGTGGGGGTGCCTTTGTTTCCAAGAAATACCCAAAAACAAGCAAGATCCAAGCCTTAAAGTGCTCAGACCCGTTTTTTAGTTAGAGCAATGGGAAAAAATTTCCCACTGTTAGTTCATAGTTACCACTGCTGGGCTAAAGGACAAAACCAGTCAAGGTGTCATTGTCAGATTCTCATTTTTTTTGTCTTTAATTCTTAATTTTATGTTTTTTCAGCTTTTTAATTTTTCCCTATTTTGTTATTTTATTTTAAGAAATTTCATTGAGTTTGATTTTATTTTACCGTTCATTTGATTTTTTTAGATTAAACATAGTTTTAATTAGTTTTTATAATTCTGTCTTTTGTCTTTTAGTGCAAAAAATCAATATTTTCAGTTTTTCAAATTTTCTTAGATTTAGAAAAATATTTTTAGATTTTTAGTTTAAAAAAGTTTACTGTTCACTCTTTTTCTTTATCTTTTGGATTTAGTTTTAGTTTAAATAGTTTTAAATTCAAACTATTTTTTCTTTTAGTGAGAAAAATTTCTTTTTTCAAGCTTTTTAATTTTTCTAATATTTAGTATTATAAAATAGGATTTTCGAATAGTAAGTTTAATTTTAGCAATATTTTATTATTTTTATCATTTTTTTAGTTTAAAAACTGTTCTAGCTTATAAAGAATAAAAAAATAGTTTCTAAAATTTAGGAAAAATACTTTTTAGTGTTTAGATAATATAAGTGAGATATTTGTTTAATAAAATAATATTTTGAGCTTTTTCTTAATTATATTTAATTTTAGGGCTTTAATTAGCATTTAAAATTTAATATTTAATTAATAAAAGGTTTTAAATTTTATTTATTCAATTTTCATTCTTATTTATATTATTTTAAACTAAGTTTTCTTTTTAATTAATTTTTAGCTTTAATTTTTAATTTTGTCACGTTTTATGTATTTACGTTCGCGTTTTACGTCATTACGTCGTAGTGTAATCGTAGTCGTAGCTCGTCTTTTATTTTTCTCTCTTTAAACCAAAAACATCACTAATCCAAATTTTGATTTTATATATTTGGCACACAACTACTACACCTCCTTCAAGAACGAACTTGGACTTTTCGTCTTCACGGTTTTCCTAAACCGTGTCGATTAATACTTGCCGCTCATACGCGTTTTTCCTAAAACGTGTACGATTTACCTACATCAAATTTTAGCGCCGCTGCCGGGGAGGGTGTTTTGTTGCCATTATTACTATCGTTTTTGTGTGAGTAGTGCGTTTTTGCTTTTCAATTTTTGGAAAGCGTATATAACGTACATACTCATTTTTGTTATTTTTCTCTATTATGCTATAATATCCAAATAAATCGTGTTTAATTTTCCTCAATTAAACACAAAACAATCATTTTACTATATTGTAGATATATTGGTTTTCGTTTTTCTTGTGAATATTATTAATATATTGTATCTATGTATCACAATAAATTTACAATATCTCCAAAAGCGTGAAAACGCAATCTTAATTGGGATTTCATCACTCAATTATTATATTCGAATCCAAAGCAAAAGTTTAAAGGCAAAATTGATAAATACTTTCGTGAGGCTTAATTTCAATTAACAAAAACTATGAGGTGGGTATAAGGCGGTTGTATTTCACGACCTAAGGGAAAAAGGCTCTTAAGTGCTTAGCGCCGCCTCGTTTCCCTCGCTTGCTTGTGCGTGTTTTGAGAAACAGGTCCAATCGAGGGTTTGCCGCCCAAGTATTATCTACGTATATTATATGTGCTTGTTTTCAAGATTAAAACCTCTTGAACGTTTTGGTGTTCCACCAACGTTCTAAAGTCATCGAAGGCGTTCACTCCACGTGATCGTTTTCATTCTTTGAGGCTCCTTTAATCAAGAAATCGATTCGAGGAGAGATTTGTAGATTTGAGTCTACGTAATACACCAAAATCCAAAAAAAATTAAAAAACAATCAAAAATCAAAAAAATTGAAAAAACGAAAAACCGCAAAAAGAATCTTCTTTTCTACCCCCCATCCTACGCTTAGTGCATGCGCACTCGATCGAAGGATTATTCTAATTCTAGCGACGCTTCGAAAAATTGAGGACAATGTTTAGTTTTAGTATGGGGGTGAGTAGATACTTCACCTTGCTTACATCACCACGCAATCAAATATTCATCTTTTTATTATCGTTTTGTTGCAAAATAAGGCTAAACATGGCCAAATTTTAAAAAAATTCTTGTTTTTCATAAGTGTTTAAGACACGAATGTAGGTTTTCTGTTGGTGAGAATAAGAGTAATTTTTTACTCGACCGTGCGTGTTGAGCACTTAGCTTCGATTCCTTTACTTTTTAGGCTAAGTCTCTTAAATGAGGACGAGAAATAATAGAGTTATTTATAAGTCTCGTAATCTTTCACTATCTCATGTGTAGTAATTATTAGCTTATTCTTCCACGCTTTTGTTTAAATAAATGCAATAAGTAAGGTCGTACGATTTAAAAGGTTACTTAGCTTCTAGCCCAAGATCGTTTAAAAGTTGCTCGTGTTCAAATAGAGTTCATAGCCAAGGCATAACTTATTGAAGGGGGATGCGAAGATTGGCAAGTTCCAAAAAGGGCCTCACAAGGCATGAGGAACTCTATTTTGTTGCTAAAGATCCAATATGATGTGAAGTATCATTATTCCAAAATCAATATGAAGGATCGAGACACACGACGAGAAGCAATACTCCCCTAAAGATCATGGAGAAGTCTATCCAAAAAGACCCTAACAAGGTATGAGGATAAATATATCCAAGTCTAAAAGGAGGAGGATCGTTGTATATCAAAACACAAATAAGGATTGAAGAAAAATGATGAAGTCGTGGTCCAAGTTTGAAGAAATTCCATATATGAAGAGAAGACCATTATTTCAAGAATGTCTTCCAAGATTTGAAGTTCGAAACACATGCCAAATATCGGTCCGAGAAAGGTCTCAAATTGTGAAACGATTATGCCAAGATATGAACTTAAGTAGATTACGAGAAGCCGTTTTAAAAGATCGTGTCCTTCGGCTATGTAGATTTGCTATTTAGAATCCGGTGGTCTAACATTATGGAATATGGTGGTAGAAGCCATTGTTGGTTTAGAGAGAGAGAAGAGAGGTTGAATGTGAAATGTAAATGTATTCAAAATGATAAAAATGACAAGCAACACCCCTCCTTAGAAGCTAAGGAGGGGTATATATAGCCACACACCCAACATAAACTATACAACGAACCTAGTCTAGTCTAAATGTGTGTGACTATGATAACTAATGGGAATACTTAAATGTTGTCACATAAAGTGAGTTTCCAACAAATATTCCCCCATGGGACGACGTGTATAATTCCTTACAATATTCTTCCTAACAAGTACAAAATGATTAAGAACAAGAGCTTTCATGAAGCATCCAATGCTGATGAAGTCTTCTGAGGCCTTCGTCTTCAAAACGACTCATCTTTAAAGTAACTTGTAGAAGAAATACTGTAACGGTACGAGCTAAGTAACCCATACACTTCTGGTTAAGGAGAAGCTTCTGAATTAGCTTCCCCCTAATTCATGCCACATAAACTTGATGTAGAAGTTTTATAAATAGCTTCCCCCTAAATCGACAATCCTCGTAAGCAACTTCAAAGCTTTCAATAAAGCTTATAATAATTAAGCGCACAGCGGAATCTAACAAGAAAATCCCATCATATAACATGATAACGTTGCTAAGAGGGATTGAAAGTAAGGGGTACACCAAGTAGATCAACAACTTCTCTTCTCACGTTTGAATAATTCTTCTGAATTTTTCTTCCCCCTGAGAGTTCAAGTTATGCATACCAAAAAGAATCAAGACATTTCTTCCCCCACGTAGTTGAAGAAAGTAAATCAATCCCAATTATGAAGCTCAAATACTGAAGTGGACACTTTATCCCATTCATGAAGTTGACATCGTAACACCAGAGTCAATTAAGTCCCGGAAATGCACATGTCTTCTTCCGGAGATGCACCAGAGTCAATTAAGTCCCGGGAATGCATATAGGATAATGATGATGTTTAATTGAAACAATCAAACAGTTAAACCTCGAATCAGTAGTGTACCGTTTAGAGATTGATAATGCCACGAGTTAAAACACTGATTTTCTCTGCGGCTATGACAAATGTCATCCCGGAATGTCTTCAAATCAAAAGAAGGTATGAAGTTCATCACGTGTACTCGTTGTGTGTTCAATGTGTCTTCTTCTTCCCCCTTGATGGTTTCGAAATTCGGAACCATCAACAAATCGTATGCACATGAACCTAAAATCTCGTGAGAATAATAAATAAGCTGAATTACATATTTTGTGAGAATCAGCTGTTGATCGAAAATCTCTTCTCATAAACTCTCCATGGACACCTTTACCAATCCATGTGAAAGCAATTTGAAGTGACCACTGAAAGAATGAACCGGATACATCAAACGTGAAGCTGAATAAAAAATCCTACGATCTTGTGACTTAAGCTTGCACTATTGTTGAATGAAGAACGGTGGAGAAATCTCTAAGTACTGAATGCATCATTGAAGAAGTCTATAAGCACAACACCTCTTTAAATTATCCACGTCGACTAAGCGCGTGACACTGAGTACAACAATGTAACCCCTTTAAGTGATAGTTATCCGAGTCATCAACCATCCACCCCGAACCCGGAAACCAGATAACCAAGTCTTCATTCTAGGATTAAGTACGAGCAAGTTGTCTTTTAAAAGATAAAATAAATACACGCCTTCGAAAAATCTGTCTTCAACGTCACGTAATTAATACCCGATCAAACAAAATCTGTAGCCACTAAAAAATGGCCCAATTTTTTCTTGGTCTCGTCTCAAATAAATTCTCGTCACAATTGTCTCGTCACGTTGTCACTTCACAAGTTGTCTTGTCCCGATGATGATTTAAGTAAACTTAATACACACACAATTTATACAAAAATACGAATTAGTGTAAAAAAATTGTGTATATAGAAACAAATCATACGGCCCAAAGTGTGAATATAACCAAAAGAAAGGAGGCCCAATTTTTTGGAACCCGGTCCATCAACACACGATTATAACACACTCCACCCTAATTTCACTCAGTTAAGTTTACCCTAAACACACACTTAGATACATCCACCCCCCCCCACCTAACTTCATCTTATCCCCTCCATCGTAACCTCCGTCCACCATTAATCTATCCCCAATCTCATCTTCTTAAATCCATCATCTAAGCACTGAGTAAATCATATCCCATCCAATCCCTTGATCAAATCACAACTCTCGTACCATTAATCTCATCCGTGAGTCTTAAACTCAACCTTAGATTCCATGGCTAACCACAACTAGCCACGAATCTCAACCATATACACGAAGACATATGAACCGGCATTAAGACCGTTGTATAATGGTCTCAGGTAGGAATGAAAGACGATTGCATGTTTTGTTTTCGGCTATAAAATGAAACAAAGAATAGCTATGAACATATATGTTCTTAGTCTATCTTTATTTTTGAAAAGTAATGAGATGGATGAGCCGTACATTTGATCTATGATGCATGTCTCTTTCGTGTTTAGATCTAAAAAAAATCTATGATTATATTTATCACACGAAATAGAGGAATCTGAGATCTTAAATAGTTGTTAAGTCGAGTCTTGTTCTGATTTAGATGGGTTAGGTGACGATGGGACTAAGTTAGTTATGGTGTTGAGGAGTAAAAAGGTTGGCAGTGATATGTTCGACTCAGTGAGTTAACTGAGTCAACTCGGTAGTTACCGAGTTGACTCGGTTGCGACGGATTTGGTTTAGATCACAGTATTGGTCCACTGGTTTTAAAAAATAATAGACCATCGTAATGTCTAAAAGAGGCCCATCGGAATGTTTTTTGAATTCATCGCAATGTTGTACAAAATTAAGTCCATCGAAATGAGTTAAATTTCAGCCCATCGCAATGATGTCATTTCTTACTTCCATCGCAATATTTTCTGTAAATTCTGTGCATCGGAATGTGAGAAAAAACAAATTTCAGCAGCATGTCGTTTTAATATGCCATTGCGACAGGTCAAACCACCCATCACAATATGACTCACCGAAATGAGTCCCATCGCAATGGGTAGGTCGAACCCATCGGAATGTGTTAAGAAACAACCCCATCGCAATCCATGCGAATGAAAGTGCCATCGGAAAGCCATCGCAATGCCTGCAGAAATCTTATCCATATCTGTATTTCTTCCGTTTTTCTAGGAACAAAGTTTTTCTAGGTAAAACTTATCTTCATCTTCAAAAAATGAAAACAGCAGAAACCTATAAAAAAATTGAACCCAGACATGCATATTGACCAGAAAAACATGTAGAGTTTGGGTTTTATACCAGAAAAACATGCCCAACTTTTTAACAAGACAGGAATAATATACAGTGACAAGACCAAGACAAATGAAACAAACGAACCCTTTTGACTGATGACATACTTTGGACCCAAACCAATGAGACAATGAGACTGTGGATAAGAATAACAAGACACTGACAAAAACTTGTGATTATTGAAATAAAAACATAAGTCGTGATCAAGAAATAAACAAACGGACCAAAAAAAATTATAGAACGAGACCCCAAAAAAAAATTTGACTACCAAATCGAAACAAAAAACATGATCCAAGGAATGAACCAAGGCTCTGATGCCAAATGTAGATTTTCTATTTAGAATCCGGTGGTCTAACATGGTGGAATATGGTGGTGGAAGCCATTGTTGGTTTAGAGAGAGAGAAGAGAGGTTGAATGTGAAATGTAAATGTATTCAAAATGATAAAAATGACAAGCAACACCCCTCCTTGGAAGCTAAGGAGGGGTATATATAGCCACACACCCAACATAAACTATACAACGAACCTAGTCTAGTCTAAATGTGTGTGACTATGATAACTAGTGGGAATTCTTAAATGTCGTCACATAAAGTGAGTTTCCAACAGGCTAACTATCGATTAAATCGTGCTACTTTATTTTTGGCCTTAATAAATTATCTAAATAAGTCAACGATGTATCCTCGTGATCATTAAGACAAAAATAAAATACAGAGATACCAAGTAGGAATAAGGGAGTCTAAGTGTGTAATTAACACTCATGAGATATGATTGTGTTGCTAACTTATAATAACAATGATCTCGACACACGCTTAGCATGGACTCGAGCGAAAATCAAGGATGACGAACTTATCTCTATGAGGCATTCACGTGTTCTTATTCTTTGACCCTAAAAGTAACCTAATCATGATGAAAATATTACATTATGTCTAAGACACGTGTAGTAGTTTATTTAAATTTACGTTTTCAATAAATGTCATCATAAAATGAATTTTGGAAATGCTATGATACTTAATTCTAGCATTGTGTGGGGACATGACAATGGATTAGTATGAGGGAGGGTGAGTAGATACTTCACGTCACCACGCAATCGAATATTCATCTTTTTATTATCGTTTTGTTGCAAAATAAGGCTAAGCATGGCCAAATTTTAAAAAATTTATTGTTTCTCATAAGTGTTTAAGACACGAATGTAGGTATTCCGATGGTGAGAATAAGAATAATTTTTGACTCGACCGTGCGTGTTGAGCACTTAGCTTCGATTCCTTAACTTTTTAGGCTAAGTCTCTTAAATGAGGACGAGAAATGATATAGTATTTATAAGTCTCGTAATCTTTCACGATCTCATGTGTAGTAATTATTAGCTTATTCTCCCACACTTTTTTTAAATAAATGCAATAAGTAAGGTCGCACGATTTAAAAGGTTACTTAGCTTCTAGCCTAAGATCGTTTAAAAGTTGCTCGTGTTTGAATAGAGTTCATAGACAAGGAATAACTTATTGAAGCGGGATGTGAAGATTGGAAAGTTCCAAAAAGGACCTCACAAGGCATGAGGAACTCTATTTTTTTGTAAAAGATCCAAGATGATGTGAAGTATCATTATTCCAAAATCAATATGAAGGATCGAGACACACGACGAGAAGCAATACTCCCCTAAAGATCATGGAGAAGTCTATCCAAAAATACCCTAACAAGGTATGAGGATAAATATATCTAAGTCCTAAATGGAGACGGATCGTCGTATATCAAAATCCCAAATAAGGATTGAAGAAAAATGATGAAGTCGTGGTCCAAGTTTGAAGAAATTCCATATATGAAGAGAAGACCATTATTTCAAGAACTTCTTCCAAGATTTGAAGTTGAATACAGATGCCAAATATCTGTCGGAGAAAGGTCTCAAATTGTGAAAGGAGTTATGCCAAGATATGGACTTAAGGAGATTACGAGAAGCCGTTTTAAAAGATCGTGTCCTTCAGCTAACTATTGATTAAATCGTGCTACTTTATTTTCGGCCTTAGTAAATTATCAAAATTGGTCAACGATGTATCCTCGTGATCATTAAGACAAAAATAAAATATAAGAGATACCAAGTAGGAATAAGGGAGTCTAAGTGTGTAATTAACACTCATGAGATATGAGTGTGTTGCTAACTTATAATAACAATGATCTTGTTACACGCTTAGCATGTAATCGAGTGAAAATCGAGGATGACAAACTTATATCTATGAGGCATTCATGTGTTCTTATTCTCTGACCCTAAAAGTCACCTAATCGTGATGAAAACATTACATTATGTCTAAAACACGTGTAATAGTTTATTTTAAATTTATGTTTTCAATAAATGTCATCATAAAATGAATCTTGGAAATGCTATCATACTTAATTCTAACATTTCGTGGGGACACGGCAATCGTTTAGTATGGGGCAGTGATGAGACTGCTTCTATACATAGTCTCATCGTCCAAATCGGGATTAAAATGCTTAAAATATCATTATGATACCCAAAAATATGCTTGTGTTTGTTCATTGTGTATTGTAGGTACGGATATCGTGAAATCAACAAAAGATCACAAGAATCAAGCAATAACGAACACGGGAAACAAAGCCGCACAAAGAACCGGACCCGAATCATGAATTTCCATTCAAGTACTTGAAGTTTGAAGAAGTTGCAAGATTGGTCCCTCAAATTTGGAGGATTGACACTTTATACCCCTACAATATCATAAATTAACAAGGGGTCCCTAAATTTGTTGACATGACAAGATTGGCCCTTGGAGATTGAGAGAAATGCATTTGAAGTCCTTTTTCCATAATTATCAAACATAAGGACCCAAAATGCCAAAGTGAAACCACTTAAATCAAAGGGAAAATGAACTAGTTGCTGAAAATCTTTGTATGACCATCTTAGCCATTTCCATAACCCATACCCGGTCTATACCCGTTCTGAGCCCAACATTAGCCCACCTAAAACTTAAACTACCCAAAACCTATCACTACCCGGCCCAAGTGAAACCCCATAACCTGGCCAGTCAAACCCCACGTTTCACTAATAATAATCAGTTTACACTGATTATTAAACTCTTAACTTGGTGCTAAACAAGTTTAACCCCCCTCTTTTTACATTAACCTCCACTGTTACCACACACACACACCTATAAACCCTAATCCTGTAACCACTTAAATCAAAGGGGTATTAAGAGCAAGTTTCCAGAAGCTTAATTAAACCCTTTCTCATCCAAACCGACCAACAAACTTCACTCTCCCGTGACCACAAAGGGCCCCAAAACCTTCCCCTACTCCTCCATATTAGGCTAAGAAAGAATCGAAACAGAGAATCAACGAGTATTATACCAAACTTTCTCCCAAAGGACTTAATGGATGGCTATAATCATTTTTCATAGCCTGGCATCCAACAAACATCACGCGGACGAATTTTGACCAATATTTTCAAGCAAAGACTCAAGGGCAGAATTGGCAATCAGTGGATTAGGGTTTAGTACCTTTCTTGTTTCTAGAAAATTTGTGTAGCCATTATATAAGGCGACCACTAGTTATTTTTTATTTTTTGTTCTAGAATGTGGAAAATCTTGTAAACTTTTATTTTGGAATATTTAATGTAAATTTAAAACCTTGCAAATTTTCCATTCTCTGAGTTCTGTTTTTAAATTCTTGCAATCTTAGTTAATGTAATTTAGTTGTTTAATTCTCAATTCAAAATAGTTTTTTTGTTCAAAATTTGTGGCAAAAATCCGTTTTGTGACCCAAGATTGTTAAGTCTTGTATGTTTTTGGACTGACAATCCAACATACAAGCTTAAAGTTTTGTTACTTTCAATTCGTTGTAAGTTGGTTTTCTACCTGGTTTGTTGTTTGTGTAGGTAACAAGGGGTGGTTGTGTTTAGTCCTTTGTAGACTTCACTCCTCACTTCCTTCCTTTTTATTTTATTTAAGACATATGATGTCCTTGGTCCTGTTGTAGGACCCCAACTAGGACCCTCTACATTTTTTCATAAGCTTCTCATAAGCTATCATCTTCCCAAGAGCTGAAGGCATCAGGTAAGACAGCTTGAATCCCTTTACTGAATCTTGGTTGCTTTTGCGTTCTATGATAAAGATTGTTTAACTGTGTTCTTGAATGGTCTTAGGCTTGTTTTATGTTCTATTATGATTCCGATTGTATAAGTAGGGTTAATGTTGATTTGTGTTAGAGTTTTTTGCAATATCTTAGTTATCCTGTTTTAAAGGTGTGTTTGGTTTTGGGTGTTAACTGGTCTTGAATGACACAAGATGGTTTAATACTAGTCTAAACATACTTAATCAAGTAGTGGTAGGATATCTTAGTGGCCAGTTTCAAGTTTGATAAGTAGAAACAGGAATTGCATGTTCATAAAATCTGCTATAAAATCAGTAACCCTAGAACAAGCTTCTTTTTGTGTTTTATATTCTTAAATTTTGTAATCAGTTAGATAATCTGTTACTATTGGGTTGTGTGTTAGTTAATAGTGAATTGGTAGTGTATTGAGCAAGTTTGGTTTGCTAAATGATACCCTAAAACCAAATAGATTAGCAAAACTTACCTTACGCATTTTTCTGTGTTACAGTAACTGACTTGGCCCATTTGATTCATTTATTTGCTTAGGACCTGGTGTTTTTATTGTGTACTTGACTCCCCAGAACCTAACTGGTTGTGGGGGTGCCTTTGTTTCCAAGAAATACCCAAAAACAAGCAAGATCCAAGCCTTAAAGTGCTCAGACCCGTTTTTTAGTTAGAGTAGTGGGAAAAAATTTCCCTCTGTTAGTTCATTGTTACCAGTGCTGGGCTAAAGGACAAAACCATTCAAGGTGTCATTGTCAGATTCTCATTTTTTTGTCTTTTGTGCTTAATTTTAAGTTTTTTCAGCTTTTTAATTTTTCGCTGTTTTGTTATTTTTATTTAAGAATTTTCATTGAGTTAGATTTTTTTTACTGTTTATTTGATTTTTTTAGATTAAGTATAGTTTTAATTAGTTTTTATAATTATGTCTTTTGTCTTTTAGTGCAAAAATTCAATATTTTTCAGTGTTTCGAATTTTCTTAGATTCGGAAAAATATTTTTAGATTATTAGTTTAAAAAGGTTTACTGTTCACTCTTTTTCTTTATTTTTTTTATTTACGTTTAGTTTAAATAGTTTTAAATTCAAACTATTTTGTCTTTTACTGAGAAAATTTTCTTTTTTCAAAGTTTTTAATTTTTCTATTGTTTAGTATTATAAAATAGGATTTTTGAAACAGTAAGTTTAATTTAGCATTATTTTATTATTTTTAATCATTATTTTAGTTTAAAAATTCTTTTTAGCTTTTCAAAAATAGATAAAAAGTTTCTAAAATTTAGGAAAAATACTTTTTAGTGTTTAAATAATATAAGTTTGATATTTGTTTAATAAAATAATATTTTGGGCTTTTTCTTGATTATATTTAATTTTAGGGCTTTAATTAGTATTTAAAATTGAATATTTAATTAATAAAAGGTTTTAAAATTTATTTATTGATTTTTTATTCTTATTTATATTATTTTAAACTTAGTTTTCTTTTTTAATTAATTTTTAATTTTAATTTTAAATTTTGTCACGTTTTACGTATTTACGTTCGCGTTTTACGTCATTACGTCGTAGTGTAATCGTAGTCGTAGCTCGTCTTTTATTTTTCTCTCTTTAAACAAAAAACGACACTAATCCAAACTTTGATTTTATATAATTGGCACACAACTACTACACATCCTTCAAGAACGAACTTGGACTTTCCGTCTTCATGGTTTTCCTAAACCGTGTTGATTAATACTTGCCGCTCATACGCTTTTTTCCTAAAACGTGTACGATTTACCTACATCAACTACGATAAAATCAGTGGGATAGTAGAAATTCCCCACTTTCACGAAAACCTCTTCGGCTACTCCACATGCGAGAATCGTAGAATGATCGGCCATCTCGATTGACATTTTCGATGGAGTAAGAGCCGGAAGTGATAGCGATTTCCATATGGAAAAAGGCATCAAATTAATGCTTGCGCCAAGATCGGCCAAGGCGAGGCATCCTTCCATTTCTTGAGTATCACAAGGAATGAGAAACTTCCCAGGGTCACCAACTTTTTCTGGTATTCGGCTAAGATAAACCGAAGAACAATTAGATAGCTTTGAAAGATTCTCCTTATCGTTCATCATACCCTTAAAAGTGGTAGCGAAACGAGGCATTTATAACAACGCGTCGGCTAAACTTACACTAAAATGTACTTGTTGAAACATTTTGATAAAAAAACTCAATTTGTTGTTTATTACGTTCTTGTAACTTCTCCTTCTTTCGTCTTGATGGGTAAGGTAAGGGTGGTGTGGGTTGGGGCATAGGCAACGGCCTTGGAATCTCGGGTTCCACAACTGCTATTGATTCAACTATAGGTGTGGTCTGAGCGGTACTTCGTGGGCTTGTAATATGCTCCTTTTCTACCATCATCTCGGGTTCTTTCTCGATTTCCTTCTCCGTAGAAGTACTTGGATGAGATATTGGTTCTTTGAAACTTTTACCACTACGAGTAGTAATAACCGTCATTTCTCCATTCCGGTTTGCAATGGTATCACTAGGAAGACCACCCCAGGAAGAGGGTTTACACATGATAGCTTCAAACATACTAGCCATAGATCTTCAAATTTTGATTGCCTTTTATCCACTTTTAACAACTCTTGCTTAATATCATGTTGACCTTGTTCCATCTTTTGTTGATTTTGTTGAAGACGTTGAACGTTTCCTTCCATTTTATTAGCATGAATTTTCAATTCATTAGCAAGTTTATTTTTAAGCTCGTTTTTCAACTCGGATCTTAAGCTAATAATTTCTTGTTGCATGTTATCAAACTTAGCATAATTTGCCTTAGCATAATCCAAAAATTCTCCTTGAAGATTTTTAGTGTGAGTATTTTGAAAACCTTGTGTAGTATTTTGAAAATCACGGTTTTGGTTTTGATTTTGCACTTTCCCATTGTTCCCACTTTGGTAATTACCCTTGTTATAGTTACGTTGATTGCCTTGATAACCACCACTTTGATTGTTGTTTTGATAGTTGTTAACATTTTGATTTTGGGGAGCTTGAGTTGGGCGGAAACCTTGGCCGTTTTGGTTGTAAGTTCCCGTTGCTACGTAAGCACTCGAAGTGTTACCACCGGCGGTAATGCACTCGGAAAAATCATGAGCTCCACCACAAGATATACAACTCTTTTCAACCGCTTTAACCGATGAGGAACTCAAAGCCTCTTGCGCTTTCCAATGAGTCATAAGATTTAAAAATCTATCGAAAACCAATTCTCTTCATTTGCTTCATCATGTAAGGCATTCATGTTACGAGACGATGATGAAGAATCCATGGTGGCAACACTCGGTGTGTTACGAGAGTTATAAACCTAAGATCTATTCTCGATAATCTTTAAAGCTTCATCGGTCGTTTTGCACAAAAAATACAACCCTCGGAGGCATTCAAATAGTCTCGTTCATGATCGTTAAGCCCATTATAAAAAGTATCAATTTGATGCAATTCGGAAAAATCATGGTGAGGACATTCGTGTAACATTTCCTTAAATCGTTCCCATGCCATTGAAAAATTTTCATTAGATCTTTGCGTAAATCGATCCCATGCCATTGAAAAACTTTCATTAGATGTTTGCGTAAACACAAATAAGCACTTAATCAACCAAATCAAAAATCATGCAGTCAAAGAACAATTGTTGATATACTTGACCAAACAATGAAATTCAATCAGCTATAAAATATATAATAAGCCACCAATCTTAACAACCAGACTATGTAGAGTTACATAACCAATAGATCTAAGAGCATACTGATGAGATGGCATTTATACATGATCTCATCGTTCTTTTCGGGCTTTAAATGCATAAAATGTCATAAATATGCCATATATATGGTTGTGTTTGTTTACTTGTATATTTTAGGTATGGATATCATGAAAAAGACAAAAGATCACAAGAAACAAGAAAAAAACGAACACGAGAAACGAAGCCGCATAATAACAGGGCCCTAGTTATGGATTTCTCAAAAAAAAGTCCTTGAAGTATTCGAGATGTTTAAGAATGATCCCTCATCAATGAAGAAATGACACTTAATACCCTTTTATATTAATAATTACAAGTTTGGTCCCTTAAGTTTGTTAAAATTACAAAAAGGTCCCTCAACATTAAAGATTTGGCAAGTTTAGTCCCTCAAGATTATAGAAATGTCAAAAATGATCCTATAATATATCAAACATACAAAGAAGACCCTTGAAGTTCAAGAAGATTACACCCGTGGTCCTTATTCTATGACTTTTAAACATAAAAGGACTAAAAGTATAAATATGGCAAGAAGTTACAAGCTCTAAAACCCTTTTATAAAGTTTTTGTGGCCAAACTAGGAAAAACAAAATTTCAATAACAAAGGATTCGAATTTAGAAGATGAATAAACCTCAAATGCATGTTTAACCAAAAACAAAGGACCAAAACTTCCACATTCCAAAGATTCAAACGGGAAATTAGGCGCCTAACAGGTACTGTAGTAATTTCTACTACTATTCACCTTCATATTTATCCAGTATCAAAAGGGAGCAAACCAAAGGGGAAAAACAGATTGATTGGACTCACGTGTGATTCACCTCACATAAATCATATCCAAATCCTAAAACATTCATCCCCACTACCAGAGAGACCCCACACTCCTTCCCCTGCACCACTAATAAGACGACACGTATCAAAAGAATGACAGCTAGAAGAATCAAGGGACAAAAACAACTACTTTCTCCCCAAAAACAAAATGAATGTCTGTGATCATCCAAAAACAGCTCATCAACAATTCAAGGGCACATTCGGTATTTCTTAGCCCTTAGGGTTTTGGATTTGACGGATTCTAGAATCCTCTTGTAACTAGTATAAAGAGAGCCCTAACCTGTGGTGCGCCTCTTGTTCCAGATTTTTGCTTAGTTTCTTTTGTAATCCCTTTTTAATTTTAATGAAAGTTTCTTTTGGCAAAAAGTTGTGAATCTCTTTCAGTTTTCTTTAAAAGTTGGTATAAGCCTAAGCAAAGATCTGAGTTCCATTTTTAAGTTGTTCTATTTTCATAAGCTTGAAATAGTTTAGAAGTTGGTTTTCATATATAAAAATATGTGATTTTTATTTGTGTGCTAACTGAATCAAGGAGTCATCCTTGATTCTTTTGTGTTGTTTGTGTTTAAGCAGGATTGGAAGCTTGTGCTTTGCTAGCACATAAGCTCGTATTATAGGGGGTGTGGATTGGGCATCCTCTAGGTAAGTTTTCTTATGTCCTTTTCAATAGATGATAGGTTTTGTGACTGTGTGATTTAAATTGTTTGAATATGCCTGATCTTGCTTGTTATCAATTGTTTATGTCTTTTGAGACCTTATTGTGTTGATTGTTCACTGGTTTGTGGGGTTTTAAACAAATTTGTATGCTAAATCTGCTAAACTAATACCAAAAGGGGTGTTTGGGAATGCTCATGCTAGGGTAAGGTTTTCCTTCTCAAGGCTTGGGTTGTACTCTACATCATTTGTTAGGTGTAGGTTTATTGGGTTTGGGTGTAAAAAGGTTGTTGTTAAAAGTCTAAAAGTTAAGGTTCTATACTTGTCACCAAAACAGTCATCTATTTCAGAAAGTAAAAATGGGGATTTAAGTGACCGATTCTTGTGATTTGGCTTGTTAAACCTTGTTAACTCATAGATAAAAGGTAAATCTAGGTATAAGAAGTGGTGGTATGTGATTTAACAGGATTCTAATCAGATTATTGGTAATCAAATCTCAAGTGTTTGGTCAAACATATCAGTAAAATTCCTTTGTCTGCATGATTTTTGATCCATTTGTTTAAGTGTGTTCTTGTGTTGGCTTTTGTGATTTTTGTGTTCTTGTTGACTCCCAATAAGCCAAATCTTATTGGGGTGCCCTTGTTCCCAAAAATATTCAACAAGCAAGGCTTGAACTCAAGCCAAAACAAGTCTGTTCAGACAGCATTGGGAACTCCTTTCCCAATGCTTGTTACCACTGATATTGTAAAAATTGGTTCAACTTATCATTAAGCCATTTCAGCTTATTGAAACATGCAATAACTTGGATTTGGTAATCAGTCTTCCTCATTTGACCCATTTAATCATTCTGGATCTTTTGGGCCTTTGACTTTAGGGTTTGACTAGAAAACCAACTTATTTGACTTTTTCATAAGTGCTTATCATCTTTGTTGATCCCTTTGGTTGGATCTATATTCTGTTAAGAATTAGTATAGTAGTTTGTAATCAAACTAAAACACTTTAAGCACTCTTACTAATACTAAATAAGTTATGCAGAATCTAACTTATAAAGGAAAGAAGAACAGAATTACTTTTAACTATTCGATTCTCTTATTAATCGACTTGAATGAGGTAAATGAAAGACATTGTACCTATGTTCCTTTTATAGAGTAAGGAACCCTAGAAACCTTTTCTATAAAGATAACTATATCACATACGATATATTATCAATATTCTAACTATTTAGGTATATCACATAAGATATACTCTAACTATAACTATGACATATCTTATACAAAGATATATTCGTCCTAATCATCATAGCAGTACTTACTTTATAAGTAGCAGTACTTACTATGTACCGTGTTAATACTAACGGTACTTACATAACACTAACAATACTTGAAATACACTAACGGTACTTGACACTTAACAAATAATTCCCAACAGTCCTCCCCTAAACAAGAAATGATAACTTGTTGTCTTCTTGTTTCTCTTGTAATGGATGTATTAAAATACATGTCTTCAGTCTTTCCTTCATCCTTGGATTGAACTTGGTAATTTGTATTTGTATCCAACTGAATGTAGCCAAACACCTTAAATGTGGATCTTCTTCTGATAAGATAATCTTCAAACATCATGAGTATCATCTTTGTCTTCAAACTATGATCTTCTTGTGTCTTATAAACATTTACTTATCTTTGCAACATCAGTTATTGTCTTCTTGAGTTTAGTCTTTGAACTCTTAATCATAAACCTTTGTCTTGATTTGATGATAACAAAACCTTCTAAGTATTTTTCTTTGAATACTTCTTTGCTTGCAATCTTGATACCTGAAATAAAACAGTTAACAGCAAACACTAATCTGTATTGGCTTCATGATTTTTAGCAAATCACCAGCTATCAACGGATTTGATAAATTCTCCACCAGTTAGCCGTACACTCTAGAATAGCCAATACTTTATTCACAATGAATAAGGTGTAATGAAAACCTTACAATTTTTGGTAAATTGTCAACCATCAACGGATTTGATGAAGTCTTTACGTAGTACCGTTTGTCTAGGACTAGCCAACTCTTTGTCTCGAAACAAGGTGAGTTAGAACCATATAGTTTTTATCAAACTATCAGCTTTCAACGGATTTGATAAGTCTTTACCACAAACCGTTTGCTTATGAACTAGCCAGTTTTTATGTGTGTTAGACATGGTGAACTGAGAACCATTTGTGAAGTGTGACTGAAAGTCAAACACTTAAGATTCTTTCTCAGCTTCTTCCTCATCTTTCAAATCCTTGATTTGTTGTTTAACCATTATGATCAACTCAAAAGCATCAGCAGATTCTTCTGTAACTTCCGATTGTTGTTCTAACATCCTTTCCAACAATTGTCTTTTGAAAGGGTAAGTTTTCTCTTGCAGCATATAGTATGTAACATCATCTACATCCAAAATATGCAATCCACATGACCTGTAATATCTCCAGTAACTAGGAACCTGATTCTCTAATTCCTTCAACATTTCTTGATCATAATTGTGTGGCGCATACATAAAGAGAAATTCCCAATATAATAGTGATACTTCAGTTTTACCTACACTGGCTTCTTGAACTAACCTTGAAAGATCTTGAATATCTTGTCTGTCAAGAATGTGAAGAATATCCTCCAAAAGTCTGAATTCCCTTGTTGTGCCATCAGTTCTCTGAATTCCATGAGCTTCAAGTCCTTGATCCATAGAGGAAATCCATTTAGCAATGGATGCTCTCTCTCCAAAAATCTCTGTATCAATACATTGATCTTCAAATTTCACAATCTTCAAGTACTTCTTTAAGCTCTCATCATCATCACTATCCTCTGCTGTTGATTTAGCTCTCTTGGCTTTCTTCTTTGTCTTTCTTGACCTTTTCCTTTTAACACCCTTGGAAATTCCCTCAAGTTCTGTTGAACCCTCTTCCAAATTTGTATGTACCATCTCCTCAGTATGTACTGTTGAGTATACTGTTGACTGTGTATGTACTGCTTGTACATTTTCAGTCTGAGCAATATCTTGAGTTTCAACTCATGTATTCATTCTTTGAGCAGTCTCTTCCTCCCTTGAACTTAACTTCTCCTTTCTATTCTTCCTCACATAAGTGGTCTTGATAGGTGGAGATGCGTTTGTAGGCTCAACAATACTTGGCTCAATTCTAGGAGTACTACCAAATTGCCTTTGTTGTTGCAGATGTCTCTTAAACTCTTCAACAGCTTTTCTATCTGCTTCAGATCTAATCTCAACAAAATTCAATTTAGTCCTCTTATTTTACTCATACAAAGTCTTGATTTCTTCAAAATTCTTCTTGACCAGCTGAATATGAGTAAATCCCTTAACTTTCTTAAGAAAGTTCATCATCTAATTTCTAATTTGCATAGTAGTTGGAGGCTTAATCTTTTCTTTCCTTCTCTTTTCAGCAAATAATCTTTGTTGCTCCCTTACCAGATCATCAATCAATTTTGATTTCTCTTCTTCATCATATGCATCTCTCTCTTCAGCTATCAATGAGTCTGCAAGAAGTTCACTTGCATGTAATTCAGCTTGAATCCTGTAATACTCTTGTATGTTCCATTCTTACTGTATTCTTTTAGCTTCTAGCAAATCCTGCTTTGCTGCAAGTTCTTCTTGTAATTCATTTTCACGAATTTGTGCTTGCATTCTATAAGCAAATTCCTCATCATGGTCTATTTGATTAAATATGTACATGATTTTGTTTATATCATCATCTGAATCACTTTCATCTTCAGATTATGATAATAATTGCTTCTTCCCCTTATCCTTTGGATCAATCTTAGGTAGCTTCTTCTTCAGCTTGGTAGATCTTTCCTCATTAACTTGCTGTTGAATAACTATACATTTAGTAGGGTGTGAAGCTTGAATTTTCTTACCTTTAATTTGATTCTTTTTGGCAAGAACTTCTTGTTGTGTCTTTTTCTCTGCCTCAGCTTGTTTAGTCTTCTCAACTAAATTCTTCTTCCTTAGATCAAGCAGCAATTGGGATAAATTCTCATCTTCTCCAAAAGGAGTTTGACTTTCTAGTGAAGGATGATCACCAGCGGTACTTGCAATCGACTTGGTTGGTTTAGCAGTACTTGGGTCTTCAACAATGTCAGCAGTACTTGCAGTCGGATTAGTTGGCTTAGTAGTACTTGGATCTTCAACAATGTTGATTTCACCAGTATTAGACACACTTGTTTCTTCAATCACTTGTGTATCCCCAGATACTCTTTCTCCCATAGAAGCCATCATTTCAACTTGCACCTCTTCAGTCTTGTCTGATTCATTGCTCATTCTTGATCTAGACAGTACTTGCAAAGTCTGTTTCCTTTGAAACCATACTTTTGTTTGTAGTGATGGAGTTGAATATACAGGAAACTGAATAGTAATTTCCTCCAACTTCTCATAGAAAGCACTCCAATTTGTTTTAATTGGTGATTGAGGTGGTGGTGTTGGCTGAGTTACCAAAATTTCTTCAACTTGTGGCTCCTCATGAGTAGGTTGTGGTTCTTCATGCTGAATCTCCATATATGAAGGTCCATCCACACTAGTCTTTAAACCAGTTCCATCTTCATAAGTCCCCATGACATCTTCATCTAATTCAAAATTGATGTCATTTCCAGATATCCTTGTTTGATTATCAGAAGAAGGTGGTTATCCTTCATAATTCCTCCCCTGTTTGGTTGCATTCAGTTCCCTTTTCTTGTGGTTCCTGAATCTTTGCTTCTTGATTGCAGACTTCTGAATAGATCTATGTTGCCTCATCCAAGGTGACACTTTGTTCCTTAACTTGATTAGGCTAGCTTCCAATTCAGCAATTCTCTTGTCTTGAACAAGCTTTTCTTTCTACAAAACTTGTACCTGTTGGGACAAACTTGTACACAAAGCAGTTTAATATGCAATATCCACCACCTCTGGTGCTTGTGCTTGTGGTGAACCACTAGCAGCAATAGAAGCAGCAGGTGTGTGGATCATCTCATCAATGTTTGGTAGAACACCAACATTTTGAGAAGAAGATTGTGAATCTTCTAAGGAGTGGGAACTCTGGTGAGAAGGAGTTTGATGAGAAGCACTAGCATTGCTAGGTTCCTCACCTTCCTGATTGGCAGGTTGGGCTAACATATGAGCAAACAATGGTGTTACTGTTCCTGTGAAGGCATTGCCTTGTTTGGTCATGAAAAATAAAGTTCTCTTTGTGAATGTAGGAACATCCCATGTATCAGTTAACTAATGTATAGATTTTGATAGGTTCAATTATTGTTCTCGGTATCTTAACGAATTGATTTAGGTTCTCTATGTGACTCTATTGTTTTTGGTGAAAAAGAATATTTTGGTTGTTTTTAAATAATAAAATTTTAAAGTAAACGTGCAATTAAAGTAAATCTAAGTCTAATTAAAATAATGGGCGAGCATTTAAAACGTGACTGAAATTAAAGGCACTAAGAATAAATGACGCAAACTTAAATCTAACTATGGCAAACTTAAAACGCAACTAAAACATAAACTAAGGCAAGGCTAAAATAAGGCTAAGACAAGTAATCTTAAAGTGCAATTAAATAAAAAGGCGGGAAAAATAAGCTTAAAAATAAAAGACTGAAAATTAAAAAAGAAAGACTAAAAAGGAACTGAAAGAAACCTTGATTCGGAAGTTCAAAACTTCCGAATGAACTCGCTTGACTCGGAACTTTCAACTTCCGAATGAAAAATCTTGAGTCGGAAGTTTTGGTGTTGATCCGGAACTTTTTCCTTCCCTTGATCCGGAACTTCGTTCAGAAGATACTGATCCAGAACTTTTGTTGATCCGGAAGTTTTTGATCCGGAACTTCGTTCGGAAGAATTGACTCGGAACTTTTAAAGTTCCGAATGAAACCTCTCTGATCTGGAACTTTGAATGTTCCGGATGAAGCTTGACTCGGAAGTTTTTGCTGATCCGGAAATCTTCCAGATGAAGCCCTTGATCCTGAACTTTGAAGTTTCGAATGAAAGAACTCTTGATCCGGAACTTTTGAGTTCCGAATGAAAGCTTTCTCTTCTCTTGGTTCGGAAGTTTTCCTGGGAACAAAGAAACAGAAACAAACAACCCCGAAGAACAAGGGATAACAGTAACAACAGATCTAACACAGATTAATCAAAATCAAACCAAACGATTAAGCTAAACTAATAACAACTCAACAGTTAAACATAAATAAACAATTTAAATCAACAAAACAAACAAATTTAACCACAATAATTAAAAACCCAATTGATCAAAATAAGAACATAAACATGAACACAAACATAAACATAAAAATCAAATATTTAGAAAGGTAGATGAGATATTAACAAGATAAAGTAAAGATTGACAATAATTAAATGGAAACTTACTTGAAATTAAAGGAATTTAATGTGCAAGACAAGGTAATTAAATTGACAAGTATTTAAATGTGCAAGAAAATAAATGTGGAAAAGCTAATTTGTCAAGTTAGCCAACAAGAAAAATAATTAACTAGTCCTAATCTATATATAGGGGAGGATTAGGAAGCTTCCTCCCCTCTTTCCTTTTCTCTTAATTACAAGCTTAAGTCCTTCCTTCTTTAATTCTTCATTAATTGCATGCTCAGTCCTTTTCTTCTAATCTTCTTTAAACTTGGACTTAAATGACTTTTGGCTCGGGATTTATTTTGAACTCGTCTTTAACTTCTTCAATAAATTAGACTTGAGTTTTTCGGCTTTTGATAAAGTTCCGTCTTTTGACTTTTTCTTCGATAAATCTTCAGAATTGGTCTTGGACTTCCGTTCTTTTTGCACTCTTGACTTCTTGACTTCGTCTTTCATCTTTTTCTTCAATAAAAGTCCGTAAATGCCTGTGAATTCCCGTGGTTTTCTCCACTTTTCACCTTTTCGTCCTAAATCACAACAAAAACACAAACCACGCATAATTCCGACATAAAAGACATAAAATACACGTTTTGGTCCGGTTATTATTGTAATTAAGTGGTAGAAAAGATGTGTGTTTACACACATATCAAATCCCTACACTTGACCATTGCAACGTCCTCATGCAATGCATTAGTTAAAAGCAAGATTACATTTTTCATCATAATCAATCCACGTTGGCCTTTATTAAAGAAATAAAAACTATAAACATTCAAAGTAAAGAAATCAAAAGCATACCTTGGGTTTTGGAAATGTTATGAATAATCATCATCCTCAAGTTTTCACTTTCTCCAAACCAAGCTTAAAAACGAGATCATTGTTATTATAAGTTAGTAGACTAACACGAACTCATGTGGGCCAATTATTCACTTACACTCCCTTATTCCTAGGTGTATGTCTTATATTTTATTATTGTCTTGAATGATCACAAGGATGCATTTTTGACTTATTTCGATAGTTATTAAGTCTGAAAATAAAGTGAACGATTTAATCAATAGTTAGCTAAAGGACAAAATCTTTTAAAACTGCTTCTCGGGACCTCATAAAGTTCATATCTTAGCATAACTCGCTTCGAGATTTGAGACCTTTCTCGGACCGATATTTGGCAGCGACTTCATACTTCAAACCTTGAGAGACGTTCATGAAATTATGGTCTTCTCTTCATAATGGAATTTCTTCACTTGAAGTTTTGAGAGATTCATACTTGGACCACGACTTCTTCATTTTTCTCCAATCTTTATTTTGGACTATGATATACAACGATCCGCCTCCTTTTATGACTTGGATCTATTTATCCTCATACCTTGTTAGGGTCTTTTCGGATACACTTCTCCATGACTTTTGGGGAGTCTTTGCTTTTCGTCGTGTGTCTCGATCCTTCTTATTGATTTTCGATAAATGATTCTTCACATCACTTTGGATCTTTAGCAACAAAATATAGCCCTCGTGCCTTGTTAGGGCCTTTTCGGACTCGCCAATCTTCGCATCCCGCTTCAATAAGTTATGCCTTGGCTATGAACTCTAATCCATACCGAGCAACTTCTAAACGATCTTGGGCTAGAAGCTAAGTAACTTTTTAAATCGTTCAACCTTATTTATTAGCAGATAAATTTATTAGCAAGCGATGGGAGAATAGGCTTATAATTAACTCACATAAATTCACGAAATAACACCGAACTTATAATTGGCTCTATCATCTCTCGTTCTCCACAGTTTAAAATCTCAAGTAATGAGACTCGTGGATGCTTGGCCTATTAAATCAAAGTTTTGGGTTTTCGAGTCGTCTATAGGATCTTGCAAATTCTTAGACTTTTTCAAGATTAGAATTCGCGTTTTAAAGTTCCCTTGATAAACGACTCTCTAGGATCAATTATAGGAACTTGCGAAAAGTTCTTGTTCTTAACCCGTGAGAGTTAAGACTTTCGCGTTTTATAGCTCCCTATATAAAAGCCTAGCAAAACTTGACTTAAACACGTTATGGATACTAGCTAGAGTAAACTTAGATAAGTAAACTCGGATTGAGTGAAAAGATTCACAACGTTTGAAAATTAAAACCACTTATTAAACATTTATTCTAATAAGGACATAAAATAACTATACAAAGGGAAAAATTAATAGGCCAAAATAGATCAAAAATTTTGAAAAATGTCGAAAAATTGATTTTCCGGTTAAAATGAGGACAAATACAAGGAAAAGGCCACTTAACTTCGATAGAAGTCCCCCCTACACTTAAGATAAACATTGTCCTCAATGTTTAAGCATGTGGGAGTAAACTCCCCTACACTTAGGACATTGTGCACTTTGTTTAAATCTTGCTAAGGGAAAGACAACTAAAGAGATTCCTATTTTAATATTGGAAAATATAAAATAGTGAATCGAAAAGAGTTTAGGATAGAACCGGGAAGAAGTGAACACGGAGTCACGGGTCGTCAAGAATCATCAAGAGTGGATCATTGAAGCTCGAATCCCTGATTAAGAAGTGAGGAGAGGAAATAGCAAACCAAAGGGTCCTCCCTACACTGATGATAAAGAAAGCGAAAAGATAGATGCATGGGTTGCCTCCCAAGAAGCGCTTGATTTTTGTTAACCGAGTCATTAGCCTGACTCGACCTTGATCATCAACGGAAGAAGCATGAAACATATCCACCAGGATCAAAGACATAGTTTTCGTCCATCAATAAGCAGAAGCTTAAGGCGAACAAGGCAAGGCAAAGAAGAGTAGGCAAGGTTCCCTTAAGCGAAGATGCGGCACTGTGGAAGCAAGTATGGTGAGGTGCAAGCATATCTTCAATAATTCCAAAGATTTTTCCTTTTATTTCATCAGGTGGATACTGAGATGGCTGTAGAATGTCAATACCGGGGTCGAACACCTTTTCCTTTAGGGGAAAATAGCACTCAGGCTCAGCAGAGTGTGTAGAAGATCCGCAAAGAAGCACAACCTCGTCCTCAGAAGGGGGATAAAGAGGTGTCAAATCATATGTGCAACGAATATTGTTGTCGACCGGTTTCTTCTCCTTAGAAAGAATATGCTTCAAATCCAAAGTAGGATCAAGACGATAATCTTCAAAGTCATAAGGAGGAGCATCACTCTCATGAGGGAAGTAAGTGTTGAGAAATTCAGAGAAGTCTTCCTCAAATGAGTAATCGTCCAAAGTAGGATCGAGTGATGGCGGAGGATCTTCATCATGTGAAGAATCACTCGAGAGAGTATCAGCCTCATCAAAATCATCGAAAGTGGGCAGCTCGGGATACTCAGAAGTACAATCAAAATCATCCGAATCTGAGCTAGAATCATCATCATAAGCATCAAAGACCGGTGGAGAATCATAAATGGGGGATGCTTCCAAAGTGGAGCGAGAATCATCCATATCATCTTGAAAGAGTGGATTATCGTTGCAAGACTCGAATAGAGGATTGTTGTAGACGACAAAGTCATCGAGCACATTAATCATATTCACTGATTCTCGTCCATAGTATTTGCCTGTAAGCTTCCCCATTTTGAAAATTTGTGAGTCATTCCCGACTCTTAAGATTAACTCACCTTCGGCAACATCCACTAAAGCACGTCCGGTTCTCAAGAATGGCCGACCAAGTATTAAAGGAATACGAGGGTCCATTTCATAATCAACTTCGACAAAATCAACCGGGAAAGTAAATGCGCCAACTTTAATGAACATGTCTTCGGCTATACCAACAGGGTAAGCGAGAGTGTGATTTGCAAGTTCAAGAGTCATCTTTGTTGTTGTGAGGTCGGGTAATGATAGTGTTTTCCAAACACTCAGTGGCATCAAATTAATACTGGCCCCGAGATCAGCAAGGGCAGTGAATTCTTCAGTTTTGTTGAACACGCAAGGCAACACAAAACGACCGGGATCTCCAAGCTTTTCCGGAAGTTCTTTAAGAATAACTGCAGAGCAGTTTTCATTTAAGCGTGTGTTGGCGAGTTCAATCAGCTTCTCCTTCTTGTTAAGCAATTCCTTAAATGCTTTAACAAATTTGGGCATGTGGACAAGTGCTTCAAGAAAACTAATGCTGAAGGACATTTGAGAAATCATCTTGATATAGTTTGTCACTTGAGAGTCCTCCTTTGTTAGATCGTTGGTCTTGCCTAAGCGAGAAGGGTATGGGATATTGGGTTTATAGGTGGAAGGTGAAGGTGTAGTCGGTAAAGGTTGAGATGTTGAAGGGTCCTTCCGAGATACATCGTCATGACAAGGCGGAGACGGTAATGGTGCACTGATACTAGGTGTAGGAGGAGTAGGGATACATGGTGGTGGAGGAGGTGTAGATGATGGGGGCGGGATTGGTGGTCCTACGATGGTGACTCCACTACGAGTAGTAATAGCACTCACATTGGCTCGCGGATTAGTGACGGTGTTTGAAGGTAGAGAACTCGAAGTAGAAGGTTGAGTGGAGGGCAAGAAACTAGCTAACATATTCTTTAATTCATTTGTTTGAGTGCTGAAGGAGGATTGAATATTATCGCGAACTTCGGATCTTATCTCATTTCCTTGCTTCGTGATATCTCCTTTCAAATTGATTATTTGGCTCTGTAGATTCTTGATTTACTCACCTTGAGTTCCCATGATGGCTTCAACATCGGGGTTAATGGGTGGGGTTTGTTGAGTGGGTGGGTGATAAGGATTAGAAGCTCTTGGTGGGATTTGGTTACTTCTATTGTAGTTGTTGGCGGGGTTTTGGTTTTGAGGAGAAAATCGGGTGAAAGGTAATTGTTGGACCGATAGCTCAGCAGATTTCTATCCCCTTGTTGTCTAGCTTGGTAATTTTCCGGTGAATAATTACCATAAGCTGCATACACATTTTTCGGATTTCCTTGTGTAGAAGGACAATCGGTGTATGAGTGAGGACTGCCGCATGTTTCACAAGGATTAGCAACCGCTTTAACTTGTTGTTGTTGTTGGTTTGAAGCGAGAAGCGTAATACTTTTGCTCATTTCAGTCATCATGCGGGTGAGTTCGGTCATATCAGGGTTTGCTGAGGTGGAGGAAACATTGACTCTCGGATTGTTCCTTGAAGAAGCAGAGGAATCCCAGTTTTTGTGGTGAGTAGTCATGTTCTCAATTAACTCTCTACACTCCTCGGGTCTCCTTTTCATGAATGTGCCACCGGCGGCTGCATTAATCGTATCACGATCTCGAAAAGTCAAACCATTGTAGAAAGTATCGATTAAGGTCACAGGGAGCATGTTGTGGTTTGGACATCTATCGATCAAGACATTATATCCCTCCCAAGCATCAAAAAGAGATTCATCAGGGTCTTGCATGAAACCGCTGATTTGATTGCGAAGGCTTGTGACCATGGATGGTGGAAAGTAGCGAGATAAAAAGCGTTGAGTCATGTCATCCCAAGTGTGAATAGAATTCTTCGGGAGACGATCAAACCATTTCTCGGCATGATGTAATAAAGTATGTGGAAAGAGTTGTAGGCGAAGTTCATCCATTGTGGCACCAGCCAACTTCATGCTTTGGGTGATTGTAATGAACTTGTCGAGGTGTTTGTTGGCATCATCATTGTGACAAATCTAACATTTTCAGGTAGTTAAATATTTTCTCGTATAATATTTTGAAACTTATTTTTGTGTTGGTTGACGAACTCACAATTTACGGATTTAAATTTGGGCTTACGTGCATAATTTGGCGTCTTTTACGACTAAACCGGAAACCTTAGGATTACGTATTTACGTTTTTGAACTCCGTTTTTGATGAGACAATTTTTATTGGATTCGTTTTGTGACGGTGATTCATAATTTATAAAAACGTTTTTCGTAAAACGACCCGAGGGCACGCAAATCGAAAAAACTAGAATCGAGAAATACCCGTAAACTAGTGAGATGGGACAAAACACTTTGCCCCATCCCACTAGCTTACATGGGACGGCAAGAACACATCACCACACATAGGTGGCACAAGACTTAACTTGTTTATACAAGTGTAAGCTCATGCTTACACTTTAAGCTAAACTTCCACCAACTTAACAAAACCAACAAATGGTTTTCACTTAACCATTTCATCCATGCATTTCACTCTCAAAACTCTCTCTACTTCACTCTTTGTGCCGTCCCACATCAAGCCACAAACACCATCTTTGATCTCTTCTAACTACAAACCACATGTTTACTAGTCCTATTAAGGTGTTTCCTTGAAACCTTGATCATTTGGTGGCCATATAACCAACTTTGGAGGTGATTTGCTTGTGTCCTAGGGCTGATTTTCCAACATATGATCTTGCTATTTGATGGTCTTGGAGATACTTGTTGTGTTCATCAAGTTCTTGCCTTCCTAAAACAAGAAATCCACTTGGATTGGTAAAGAAGATCATCCTCTACATTTTTCTCTTATTATTTTGTAAAGAAAAAATGTATTTTCTTTCATTTTGTATATGTATATGATGTATATATGATGATAAAAATGTTGTGTGGGGATCAAGTGTTGATAAACATGCTTAAAAATGATGATAACCATAAGAAATGAAGCTAAAATCATGACTAATTAGTTGGCTGTATAAAAACAGTAGATAACTAAATGAAGAACTGATAAAAATGCATGGTTTGATATATTTACAGTAAAGTAGATGATGTTATACACATGTGAGAGTTGGCCATGCAATGGAATCAAAATAATGAGTGAGATATGATCAAAACAAGTTAGGTGGTACAATCTGAATAAGCCATTTTGTAGGGACTGTTAAGGCAACTTAAACTCAAAATGGGCAGTAGCTATAACTAAGTTATATTTAGCACATATTATGAAGAAGTTGTCATCTAAAAATGAGCTTCTAAGTCATTGTAGAACTCTAGATATGATAAAAATGGTGAATGTGAAGTTAAAAATCAGATTTTGGAAATAATGTTTATTATTATTATATAAGAACTCACTTTATAATTTATAAAATGTAAAGTATAAACCCACTAACTTATAAAACTTATTTATATAAATGTATAAAAGGTTAATTAAATGGGTAAAATATATAAATGGTGGTAAAAGTAATATTTATAAGTAATAAAAACTATAAACTTGATTTTTACGACTTTTTCGGCTATCGCCGTGAAATTAACGTTTTTCATCAAATAAAACTTAGACGACCAAACCCGTCTAATGTAAAGTTTATAACAGATGTATACTGATGTATAAGTAACTAAGACAAGTAAAAACCGATAAAACCCGAACTATAAGAATTACGGACATTTACGAGCTAACTAAACCTATTAGATTAATAATTGGACTTAATAAGATAAATACTTGTAAAAAGAATTATTTGGGCTTAACCCAATAGAGCCCAACATGAAAAGTATATATACTGATCATATAAGTATATAATGGGTAAAAACAAGTAAAAGAACTTATAAAAGACTTAATGAACTTAAAATAGGTAAAATCGGTAAAACTAGTGAACTAGTAAGACGATACTAAAACGTAAACACTAAAATGAGTAAATGAGGATTTATAAACCCACTTGATAATCATCATATGTACAATAATCATATATATGTATATTGTTATTTTGATAAAAGTCATTGGACCGAGTCTAAGACCGATTATTATTTATATAGGTTTCCGTGACCGAAGCACGCCCGTAGCCGATAATCCGCCTTTCATTAACAACGTGAGTTCATAGCCTCGCACTCTTTTAAATGTTTTATAAAATGATTTGTAAACCCGCGAGGGAGATAACATGCTAGATTTTTATAAATAGAACACAAGTAGTCCCGATTGTATGCTTAATGAGATGGACCCGAATGATGCTATGACCCTATATTCGAGACTAAAAGGATTATTAGTAGTTAGGTTATGTCACTTAAAGTCCCATTAGCATGAATTGTGAACTACCGGGATTTGGTAGACGCTTATGCATTTGATAGTACTATTTGGGGACGATCACCCCAGTTCGCGCCTTGACGGTTGATCCCCGTCGTACCATATTGATTGGTAAGCGAATTTATGTATGAGAAGATTCCATAGCGTGATTTTTGTGACGACACGCTAACTTAGATGGGCAAATTGTTTGTCGGGTTCGCGGCCCGCTGTTTCACAGTAAGGTAACAATGTCATGCGGCTAATAATAATCCTAATCCAAATAAAAATGTATCCTATATATGATAACGACGCTATTAACGATGAATATATTACCTATCATGGTAATATAGAGACTGCGGTCTCATGGACGGTTTTAGATGTATGCTTGATTTATATATTGCCTGACTAGCAATATGTGGACTTACTTCCGATATTATACTTGTGTTCTGATTTTAAATGATTGTAAATGATTGTTTTATATAACGGTTTTCATTAAACTCTATGAATTCACTCGGCATTCGCTGATATGATTTTTGCATGTTTTCTATCTCAGGTGCTTGAAGGTAATCCGGATGGAGATCGACTCTGATGGCCCACACTTAATATTAAAAATTTTCATTCGATCTGTGTTTTGTAAACTTAATGACCTGTATAATTTG
This sequence comes from Glebionis coronaria, assembly GCA_025667525.1. NCBI lineage: Eukaryota > Viridiplantae > Streptophyta > Magnoliopsida > Asterales > Asteraceae > Glebionis > Glebionis coronaria. The sequence goes on along the minus strand of CM046880.1, from coordinate 60,809,631 downwards.
GGACCTGTTGTACACTTTTAAACCTTTTTATCGAATGAATGTTTGTTAAACCTTGTACAACCATTTTTATGTGTTGTCTATGATTAGAGTTATTGTGCTATCCCGTAACACTCTGAAAGACCCTTCCGCTGTACCGATACGAAAAATGAGAGTGTTACAGTTTGGTACCAGAGCTCTCGTTGTAGAGAACAAAAGATTTTAAAAACCAAGGTTTTGAACAAAACTTTTCAAAATCTTTTGACAATGAACATTTGAGAAAATATTTGAAAAATCTTTTGACTATAACGGTGCCAGAGATCTCCGACGTTACCAACAAGCCCTATTGAGAAGATATATATTTTGATATATATAATTTAATTTATATATATGTATATATCGTGATTTCATTATGTAATTGTTTAACTAGTATGTTATTCTAATACGAGATAAATATATATAAATGCAGATTGTCATGGCTGACTCTAATATTCCTGTAGAAAACCATGCTATTCCCGAACCTAATATAGAAGATGATCCTTATTTAGACTTAGTAGATTTTGATATTGATGATGAGGAGGAACCATTTGAGGATCCCGAGCCCGAGTTAGGACTAGGAGATCAGATTGCCCCTCAGGTTGACTTAGTAGAGAATGAGATTGAGAATGTGGGTAATGAGGACGTGGATATTGAGAATGTTGATATTGAGAATGAGAATGAGATTGGGTTAGATGATTTAGATGATGAGATTGACGACGAGGATGTCGAGGAGGACGTAGGTATAGATGTTGAGGTTGATGACGATGAGGAAGCTGAGCTTATTTATCCGTATGATGTTCCAGAGGGCGAGCCTTTGCCCCCACCAGCTTGTTTGTCTGATTCCGAGGATGAATTACCTAGGGATGAAATGTCTGAATCGTCTGAATCTGATTCTGAATCAGAGGAGGATGAGGATGACGATGCACCTAACGGTACTAATGGTATTGCTACTCGTAGACGTGAGATAGGAGAGTCGTCTAGTGCTCGAGAGGCTACTCATATTGATGGTCTTGCACCATGGGCCTTGAGACGTGATCTAGATGCTTCCCGTGTTAAGAGTTGTGTGACAGAGGTTGGATTAGGTGTTGTTCAGACTCAGGTTGCTTATTTGGAGTCGAAGGCTAAGGTTGGCGAGAAAGAGCGAGAATTGCTTAGTCTGGATTTGAGTGATGTAGAACGTGGTTTGAATGAGGCTTTTAGGAGGTTATCGGTGTTGGAAAGTGGTGAGTATGCTGCCATGAAGAGAAAGGTGAATTCTATGGAGATTCAGTTGAGTGTGGCTCGTGCGATGCGTGAGAAAGCCGAAAAGGAGTTGAATGTATCCGTGGGTTGGAACAGTAGATTTTATGCCGACATGGTTGAAAGAGGAGTAATCCGTAAGTGCCCAGCTGAAGATGTGTCTAGTGATCGTCCGGCGAAGATCCAGAAGACGATGGATGATGGACCATCTGGCGGTTCTCAGTAGACCAGTCTGTGTTTAGTAGTGACCTTTAGATCTTTTGTGTTTATAGCTTTGACTGAACCGACTTGTTAGTAATAGACTTGGCACGAATTTTGAGTGTTTATAGTGTTAGAACTTTGATATGGATGTACTAAGACAATACTTTTGTTTCAGATCGAATGAAATATGTATCTTGTCTTGAATTCCATATTGTGCCTTATTTGTATCTTGATTATGAGTTCGATCCATATTATATGAATCCTTTGTTGGATGAATGCTTAATACTTTGAAATTGTGGAATTATAGAACTATGCCGCCCAAGAAGGCTGTGACTGAGGATGATGTACGTAGGATTATTACGGAGCAAGTTACCGCATCTATGACTGAATTTATGGCAAATGCTAGAAATGAAGTTGGCGGTAGTGGAGCTGGCGGTAGTGGAGCTGGCGGTAGTGGAGCTGGCGGTAGTGGAGCTGGCGGTAGTGGAGCTGGCGGTAGTGGAATTGGCGGTACTAATGTGAATGTGAATGCTAATAATGTGAATGCTAATGCTGGAGGAAATGTAGGAGGACTTGGAACGAATGCACCTGAAATTGGTGGCTGTACTTATGTGACGTTCATGATGTGTGAACCTCTACCTTTTAATGGAACTGAAGGTGCTGTAGGATTAAGCCAGTGGATCGAGAAGATTGAATCGGTGTTTAGGATTAGTAAGTGTAAGGAGGAAGATAAGGTGACTTTTGCTATGGCTACTCTTAAAGGTCGTGCGTTGACTTGGTGGAACGGGAGAATTGCTTTCATGGGTCTTGATGCTGCTAATGCTACTCCTTGGGCTGAAATCAAGAAGTGGATGACTTTGGAGTTTTGTCCTCGTAGTGTGATCATTAGGTTAGAACAAGAGTTGATTCATCTGAGAATGAAAGGTGTGGACATTGATAGTTACACGAATCGATTCCATGAGTTGGCCTTGCTATGTCCTCGATTGGTTGAACCCGAAGAGATCCGAATTGAGCAATATGTGAAAGGGTTGACCAGGAATATCCGGGGGGACGTGACATCATCGAAACCACTGACCATTGATGATGCTGTTCGAATGGCTTACCAACTCATTGGACAGATAATTCAGGATAAGGAAGATGAAGCCCGTGTAGGTGAGAAAAGAAAGGGAGACGGTGATCGTGTAGATAGAGGTGATTATAGGAAGAATTTCAATCGTCGTCAGAACCAGAGAAAGGGGAATGCAAATGCTATTACCAACAATGCACCGCGCAACGATGATAGATGTCCTAAGTGTGGCAACAAGAGGCATCCTGGCGACTGCTGGAAGTGCCGAAATTGCGGAAAGCTTGGACACAAGGTTGAAAGGTGTAAGAAGGGAACGGTTTGCTTCAACTGTAATGAAGAAGGTCATAGGAAATTGGAATGCCCCAAGTTGAAAGCGATTGTACCTGGAAGAAACCCCCAGGGTGGTATCTACCAACTTGGAACAATTGAGGTGAAGAAAGAGGATCCGAATGTCGTTACCGGTACGTTTTTACTCAACAATCATTATGCTGTTGCTTTATTCGATTCGGGTGCCGATAGGAGCTTTGTATCCACTAAATTTAGTGCCCTGATTGATATTGAACCTGTTGAGATAAGTACCAGTTACGAGGTGGATTGGCTGATGGTAAATTAGTGAAAACTAATAAGCTATTAGAAGGATGCTCTCTAAATCTATTGAACCATTCCTTTCTGATTGATTTGATGTTGATAGAATTAGGTAGTTTTGATATTATTATTGGTATGGATTGGTTGTCGTTGAATAATGCTACTATTTTATGTGGAGAGAAGAAGGTTAAGATTCCTCTTAGGAATAGGACGTTAGTAATTGATGGTAGTCGAGGTGAATCCCGGTTGAAAATCGTTTCATGTATTAAAGTCCAAAAGTACATCAGGAACGGTTGTGAGTTATTCTTAGCTCAAGTGACCGGGAATGAGTCTAGGGAGAAACGATTGGAAGATGTACCTATTATTTGTGAATTTCCTGAGGTATTTCCTAAAGATTTACCCGGACTTCCACCGATAAGGCAAGTAGAGTTTCGAATCGATTTAATTCCTGGTGCTGCACCGGTGGCACGTGCGCCTTACCGATTAGCCCCTTCTGAATTAAAGGAGTTATCTGAGCAACTTAAGGAGTTGTCTGATAAAGGTTTTATTCGACCGAGCTCGTCGCCTTGGGGAGCTCCAGTCTTGTTTGTTAAGAAGAAGGATGGATCTTTTCGTATGTGCATTGATTATAGGGAACTGAATAAGTTGACAATTAAGAATCGATATCCTTTACCTAGGATTGATGATTTGTTTGATCAACTGCAAGGATCTAGTGTGTATTCTAAGATAGATTTGCGGTCAGGATATCACCAACTTCGCGTCCGTGAAGAAGATATTCCTATAACTGCATTTAGAACTCGTTATGGACACTATGAATTTCAAGTAATGCCATTTGGGTTAACTAACGCACCTGCGGTTTTCATGGATTTAATGAATCGAGTGTGCAAGCCCTACTTGGATAAATTTGTGATTGGGTTTAGTGACGATATTCTAATCTATTCTAAGAATGAAGATGAGCATAGAGAACATTTGAGGATGGTTTTGAAGTTGCTGAAGGATGAAAGGTTGTATGCTAAGTTTTCGAAGTGTGATTTCTGGTTAGATTATGTGCAATTTCTTGGTCATGGGATTAACAGAGATGGAATTCATGTTGATCCTGCAAAGGTTGAAGCTATTAAGAATTGGTCTGCACCGACAACGCCAACGGAAGTGCGACAGTTCTTAGGATTGGCTGGCTATTATAGGCGATTCATTAAAGAATTTTCTTTGATAGCTAAACCCTTGACTAAGCTTACTCAGAAGAATAAACCTTTCGTTTGGGGAAGTGATGAAGATGGAGCATTTCAGACATTGAAGCAAAAATTATGTAGTGCGCCAATCTTATCATTACCCGAAGGGAGTGAAGATTTTGTAGTGTATTGTGATGCATCTCTTAGAGGTTATGGAGCTGTTTTGATGCAGAGAGAGAAAGTGATAGCTTATGCTTCTAGGCAATTAAGGAAGAATGAGGAGAATTATACTACTCATGATCTTGAGTTAGGAGCTGTGGTCTTTGCTCTTAGGTTGTGGAGACATTATCTGTATGGCACCAAGTGTACGGTATTCACTGATCACAAAAGCCTACAGTATATTCTCGACCAGAAGGAATTGAACATGAGGCAACGAAGATGGATAGAGTTGTTAAGTGATTATGATTGTGATATAAAGTATCACCCAGGAAAATCCAACGTTGTTGCTGATGCGTTGAGTAGGAAAGATAGAGAGCCTATCAGGGTGCGTTCTCTAGTCTTGACCGTGCACAATAATTTGCCTGAGCAAATTAGAAATGCGCAAATAGAAGCTTGTAAGAAGGAGAATTTTGCTAATGAAGGGTTCCGAGGAGAAGGAGATCCTTTAGAGGTTAGAGCTGATGGAGTGAAATGTTTAAGAGGTCGTATGTGGATACCTAAGTTTGGAGGCTTAAGAGATTTGGTTATGTTAGAGTCCCATAAATCTAAGTATTCCATTCATCCAGGATCTGATAAGATGTACCATGATTTGAAGAAGTTGTACTGGTGGCCGAATATGAAAGCTGACATAGCTATGTATGTTCTTCAATGCTTGACTTGTGCTAGAGTCAAAGCTGAACATCAAAAGCCATCAGGACTACATCAACAACCAAAGATTCCTGAATGGAAGTGGGAGCGAATTACGATGGACTTTATCACCAAGCTTCCTAGAACATCATTTGGAAACAATTCGATTTGGGTTATTGTCGATAGACTGACCAAATCAGCACACTTCATTCCGGTTAAGGAGCAGTTCTCACTGGAGAAGCTGACTCGAATATACCTGGATAATGTCGTATGCAAACATGGAGTGCCTGTATCGATCATTTCAGATCGAGATCCTAGATTCGCATCGAATTTTTGGAAATCTCTCCAAAGATCTTTGGGAACGAATCTCGACATGAGCACTGCTTATCACCCCCAGACTGATGGGCAGAGTGAAAGGACGATACAAACACTGGAAGATATGTTGAGAGCTTGTGTGTTAGACTTTGGTAAGAATTGGGATAAACATTTGTCGTTAGCAGAGTTTTCATATAACAATAGTTACCATTCTAGTATTAAGGCTGCACCGTTTGAAGCTTTGTATGGTAGGAAGTGTAGATCTCCTGTATGTTGGAGTGAAGTTGGGGATACCCAGCTCACGGGACCGGAATTGATCCGGGAGACTACGGAGATGATAGTTCGGATTAAGAAGAGGTTGTTGACTGCCCGTAGTAGACAGAAAAGTTACGCGGATGTGCGGCGGAAGCCAATGGAGTTTGAAGTGGGTGACCAAGTAATGTTGAAAGTATCGCCATGGAAAGGCGTTATAAGATTTGGAAAACGAGGAAAATTAAATCCCCGTTATATTGGACCCTTTAAGATTCTATCTAGAGTAGGTCCGGTGGCTTACAAACTAGAGTTACCCCCAGAACTTCATGGTGTTCACAACACATTCCATGTATCTAATCTGAAGAAATGTCTAGCAGTGAGTGATGAGAAAATTCCGTTAGGTAAGGTTCGAATAGATGGGAAGTTGCATTTTATCGAAGAGCCCGTAGAAGTTATGGACCGTGAGGTAAAGCAACTGAAACAAAGTCGGATACCTATTGTCAAGATCCGATGGAATTCAAAGCATGGACCAGAGTATACTTGAGAACGAGAGGATGAAATGTGGAAGAAATATCCGCACCTCTTCGATTTCAATAAGAAACGGACATCCAAATGAAATGGATCACGAGGACGTTGATCCCTTTTAGGAGGAAAAGCTGTGACAAATCTAACATTTTCAGGTAGTTAAATATTTTCTCATATAATATTTTGAAACTTATTTTTGTGTTGGTTGACGAACTCACAATTTACGGATTTAAATTTGGGCTTACGTGCATAATTTGGCGTCTTTTACGACTAAACCGAAAACCTTAGGATTACGTATTTACGTTTTTGAACTCCGTTTTTGATAAGACAATCTTTATTGGATTCGTTTTGTGACGGTGATTCATAATTTATAAAAATGTTTTTCGTAAAACGACCCGAGGGCACGCAAATCGAGAAAACTAGAATCGAGAAATACCCGTAAACTAGTGAGATGGGACAAAACACTTTGCCCCATCCCACTAGCTTACATGGGACGGCAAGAACACATCACCACACATAGGTGGCACAAGACTTAACTTGTTTATACAAGTGTAAGCTCATGCTTACACTTTAAGCTAAACTTCCACCAACTTAACAAAACCAACAAATGGTTTTCACTTAACCATTTCATCCATGCATTTCACTCTCAAAACTCTCTCTACTTCACTCTTTGTGCCGTCCCACATCAAGCCACAAACACCATCTTTGATCTCTTCTAACTACAAACCACATGTTTACTAGTCCTATTAAGGTGTTTCCTTGAAACCTTGATCATTTGGTGGCCATATAACCAACTTTGGAGGTGATTTGCTTGTGTCCTAGGGCTGATTTTCCAACATATGATCTTGCTATTTGATGGTCTTGGAAATACTTGTTGTGTTCATCAAGTTATTGCCTTCCTAAAACAAGAAATCCACTTGGATTGGTAAAGAAGATCATCCTCTACATTTTTCTCTTATTATTTTGTAAAGAAAAAATGTATTTTCTTTCATTTTGTATATGTATATGATGTATATATGATGATAAAAATGTTGTGTGGGGATCAAGTGTTGATAAACATGCTTAAAAATGATTATAACCATAAGAAATGAAGCTAAAATCATGACTAATTAGTTGGCTGTATAAAAACAGTAGATAACTAAATGAAGAACTGATAAAAATGCATGGTTTGATCTATTTACAGTAAAGTAGATGATGTTATACACATGTGAGAGTTGGCCATGCAATGGAATCAAAATAATGAGTGAGATATGATCAAAACAAGTTAGGTGGTACAATCTGAATAAGCAGTTTTGTAGGGACTGTTAAGGCAACTTAAACTCAAAATGGCAGTAGCTATAACTAAGTTATATTTAGCACATATTATGAAGAAGTTGTCATCTAAAAATGAGCTTCTAAGTCATTGTAGAACTCTAGATATGATAAAAATGATGAATGTGAAGTTAAAAATCAGTTTTTGGAAATAATGTTTATTATTATTATATAAGCACTCACTTTATAATTTATAAAATGTAAAGTATAAACCCACTAACTTATAAAACTTATTTATATAAATGTATAAAAGGTTAATTAAATGGGTAAAATATATAAATGGTGGTAAAAGTAATATTTATAAGTAATAAAAACTATAAACTTGATTTTTACGACTTTTTCGGCTATCGCCGTGAAATTAACGTTTTTCATCAAATAAAACTTAGACGACCAAACCCGTCTAATGTAAAGTTTAAAAAATATGTATACTGATTTATAAGTAACTAAGACAAGTAAAAACCGATAAAACCCGAACTATAAGAATTACGGACATTTACGAGCTAACTAAACCTATTAGACTAATAATTGGACTTAATAAGATAAATACTTGTAAAAAGAATTATTTGGGCTTAACCCAATAGGGCCCAACATGAAAAGTATATATACTGATCATATAAGTATATAATGGGTAAAAACAAGTAAAAGAACTTATAAAAGACTTAATGAACTTAAAATAGGTAAAATCGGTAAAACTAGTGAACTAGTAAGACGATACTAAAACGTAAACACTAAAATGAGTAAATGAGGATTTATAAACCCACTTGATCATCATCATATGTACAATAATCATATATATGTATATTGTTATTTTGATAAAAGTCATTGGACCGAGTCTAAGACCGATTATTATTTATATAGGTTTCCGTGACCGAAGCACGCCCGTAGCCGATAATCCGCCTTTCATTAACAACGTGAGTTCATAGCCTCGCACTCTTTTAAATGTTTTATAAAATGATTTGTAAACCCGCGAGGGAGATAACATGCTAGATTTTTATAAATAGAACACAAGTAGTCCCGATTGTATGCTTAATGAGATGGACCCGAATGATGCTATGACCCTATATTCGAGACTAAAAGGATTATTAGTAGTTAGGTTATGTCACTTAAAGTCCCATTAGCATGAATTGTGAACTACCGGGATTTGGTAGACGCTTATGCATTTGATAGTACTATTTGGGGACGATCACCCCAGTTCGCGCCTTGACGGTTGATCCCCGTCGTACCACATTGATTGGTAAGCGAATTTATGTATGAGAAGATTCCATAGCGTGATTTTTGTGACGACACGCTAACTTAGATGGGCAAATTGTTTGTCGGGTTCGTGGCCCGCTGTTTCACAGTAAGGTAACAATGTCATGCGGCTAATAATAATCCTAATCCAAATAAAAATGTATCCTATATATGATAACGACGCTATTAACGATGAATATATTACCTATCATGGTAATATAGAGACTGCGGTCTCATGGACGGTTTTAGATGTATGCTTGATTTATATATTGCCTGACTAGCAATATGTGCACTTACTTCCGATATTATACTTGTGTTCTGATTTTAAATGATTGTAAATGATTGTTTTATATAACGGTTTTCATTAAACTCTATGAATTCACTCGGCATTCGCTGATATGATTTTTGCATGTTTTCTATCTCAGGTGCTTGAAGGTAATCCGGATGGAGGTCGACTCTGATGGCCCACACTTAATATTAAAAATGTTCATTCGATCTGTGTTTTGTAAACTTAATGACCTGTATAATTTGGGACCTGTTGTACACTTTTAAACCTTTTTATCGAATGAATGTTTGTTAAACCTTGTACAACCATTTTTATGTGTTGTCTATGATTGGAGTTATTGTGCTATCCCGTAACACTCTGAAAGACCCTTCCGCTGTACCGATACGAAAAATGAGAGTGTTACAATCATCAGGTAATCCACGGAATGGGTTTGTTTGTACTTGCTGAATCATGTGGTGCTTCAACGAAAACTCAGGAGCGTTGATTTGCATCGGCGCAATCGGTCCTCCTCGTCCACACATGGTTGGTTGACAAAGTTCCTCCGTGGTCCGAAGATCGGGCTGTGGAAGAACATTGTTGTTATTATTAGGGTGCGGTGGATTATTGTTTTTAACACCAGACATAGTTAAATCTTCTTGAGGCTCGGGCTCTTGATAATTAGAAGATCTAGTACGCATGCACCTACAAAGACAAAAGAAAAAGAAACCAAACACAAAAATAATATATATACACAATAAAGATAAAATCTTTTTGGATTTTTGAAAATTTTAATTTTTATGTATTTTTATCAATTTTTTAATTTTTATGATTTTTTGAATTTTTTATGCAAGAAAAGTAACGCTCACAAGTAAACGGATCCCAAAAAGCAACGCGTCTCTCACAGAAAACCGTTAATCTTTACGAAAAGAGCCGGCAACGGCGCCTTTTTAATGTAGAGATTTTGCTAGGTTCAATTGTTGTTCTCGGTATCTTAACGAATTGATCTAGGTTCTCTATGTGACTCTATTGTTTTTGGTGAAAAAGAATATTTTGGTTGTTTTTAAATAATAAAAGTGCGAAACTTTAAAGTAAAAGTGCAATTAAAGTAAATCTAAGTCTAATTAAAATAATGGGCGAGTATTTAAAACGTGACTGAAATTAAAGGCACTAAGAATAAATGACGCAAACTTAAATCTAACTAAGGCACACTTAAAACGCAACTAAAACTTAAACTAAGGCAAGGCTAAAATAAGGCTAAGACAAGTAATCTTAAAGTGAAATTAAATAAAAAGGCGGGAAAAATAAGCTTAAAAATAAAAGACTGAAAATTAAAAAAGAAAGACTAAAAAGGAACTGAAAGAAACCTTGATTCGGAAGTTCAAAACTTCCGAATGAACTAGCTTGACTCGGAACTTTCAACTTCCGAATGAAACAATCTTGAGTCAGAAGTTTTGGTGTTGATCCGGGACTTTTTCCTTCCCTTGATCCGGAACTTCGTTCGGAAGATATTGATCCGGAACTTTTGTTGATCCGGAACTTCGTTCAGAAGAATTGACTCGGAACTTTTAAAGTTCTGAATGAAACCTCTCTGATCCGGAACTTTGAATGTTCCGGATGAAGCTTGACTCGGAAGTTTTTGCTGATCCGGAAATCTTCCGGATGAAGCCCTTGATCCTGAACTTTGAAGTTCCGAATGAAAGAACTCTTGATCCGGAACTTTTGAGTTCCGAATGAAAGCTTTCTCTTCTCTTGGTTCGGAAGTTTTCCTGGGAACAAAGAAACAGAAACAAACAACCCCGAAGAACAAGGGATAACAGTAACAACAGATCTAACACAGATTAATCAAAATCTAAACAAACGATTAAGCTAAACTAATAACAACTCAACAGTTAAACATAAATAAACAATTTAAATCAACAAAACAAACAAATTTAACCACAATAATTAAAAACCCAATTGATCAAAATAAGAACATGAACATGAACACAAACATAAACATAAAAATCAAAGATTTAGAAAGGTAGATGAGAGATTAACAAGAAAAAGTAAAGATTGACAAGAATTAAATGGAAACTTACTTGAAATTAAAGGAATTTAATGTGCAATACAAGGTAATTAAATTGACAAGTATTTAAATGTGCAAGAAAATAAATGTGGAAGAGCTAATTTGTCAAGTTAGCCAACAAGAAAAATAATTAACTAGTCCTAATCTATATATAGGGGAGGATTAGGAAGCTTCCTCCCCTCTTTCCTTTTCTCTTAATTACAAGCTTAAGTCCTTCCTTCTTTAATTCTTCATTAATTGCATGCTTAGTCCTTTTCTTCTAATATTCTTTAAACTTGGACTTAAATGACTTTTGGCTCGGGATTTCTTTTGAACTCGTCTTTAACTTCTTCAATAAATTAGACTTGAGTTTTTCGGCTTTTGATAAACTTCCGTCTTTTGACTTTTTCTTCGATAAATCTTTAGAATTGGTCTTGGACTTCCGTTCTTTTTGCACTCTTGACTTCTTGACTTCGTCTTTCATCTTTTTCTTCAATAAAAGTCCGTAAATGCCCGTGAATTCCCGTGGTTTTCTCCACTTTTCACCTTTTTGTCCTAAATCACAACAAAAACACAAACCACGCATAATTCTGACATAAAAGACATAAAATACACGTTTTGGTCTGGTTATTATTGTAATTAAGTGGTAGAAAAGATGTGTGTTTACACACATATCATTAACTCTAGTAGGTTAGGTATTTGGTCACTAACTAAAGTCTGAATGAATCTAGGATACATTAAAAACTTTTTAGTCCCATCCAAATTCCTATTCATGCCTTCAAAAACTAATTTTGAAAAATTAAAAACCCTGTTATTTGCTAGACAAACACCAGCTGATGCCAATGCTGCAGGTATTTGATCAAAAGATGTACTTTTAGAAATTAAACAGTGAATAATAGCATGAAAAAGCAATTTCCATTGAGGTGAAAATAAAGCTTTAAAGAAAGTAAGACTTTCCCTACAACCTCCATAGCCCATGGCTGGAAGGCCATCATGAATCTCTGTATTGTTAAGCATACTAAGTCCATTTTCATCATTTAATCTCAAACTTGCTCGTAGCAGTACCTCAGTTACATATATACTCTTATGATTCACCCTAGGCTTAATGCAAGGTTGACCAAACCGAGTACCTAAAACAGCAGTATCCCAAAATTGTTCAATAATGGAAATAGAGACAACTGGACATACAATGAGTGCAAAGTGAACATGACTTCGAGATAGGAAACCAAGCATCTCATGGAAACCAAGAGAGTCATCATTCGTAGCAAGATTCGCAACTAAATTATGCTTTGAGATTACTTGTAAAGCAGCCATTATTTTTGATGATCGTAAAACTAGAGAGAAGGTTATAGAATCAAGAGATAAAAATAAAATATTACGTGAATCAATTGTGTAATTAGAGTAAGTATTTAAGTAAATAACAAACCCAAGCGCGAAGAAACCGCCAAATTTACAAAAGAGACCCTTAACGGTACAACGGACATGTAGCGGTACATGGAACATAAGCGGTACTTGAATTTGTGCTAGCGGTACTTGGAGTGACAACGGTACCTCACAATATTGACCAGTTCATGCTTTCCACTAACAATGTAACCTCTTTTATCTTTTTCTACTAACCTGCAATAACATCAAAAACACAAAACATAGACTATACAATGAAAATTATAGAAAATTTGTACAGATATTACCTCCCCTCAACATATGAAGCATGTTATTGGTTGAGCATACCAATATGTGTCACTAAGAATTCGAATCTCTTTGCATCACATACCTTGGTCAACAAATTAGCTACATTGTTGTTTGTATGAATCTTCAAGACTTGAATAAGCTTTTTGTCATAAGCATCTCTTATAAAGTGATGTCTTATTTCAATATGCTTAGTCTTGGAGTGAAATACTGGATTCTTGACAATGCATATAGTACTTTTTTTATCAATGTAAATCTTGGTGTTCATGAAGTTAAACCCATAGTCCAACAATTGATTTTGAATCCAAAGTACTTGTCCACAACAATGAGCAACAGCTACATATTCAGCTTCAGTTGTAGAAGTAGCAACGATGGTTTGCTTCTTACACTGCCATGATATGAGTCTTCTGCCTAGGAATTGATAACCTCCTGTTGTGGATTTCCTATCGTGATTAGCTCCAGCATAATCACTATCTGAGTAAGCTTCCAATTCAAAGGTGGAATCTCTAGGATACCATAATCCTAAATTGGGTTGACTTTTAAGATATTTAAAAATCTTCTTCACAGCATGTAGATGTGACACCTTTGGATGAACTTGGAACCTTGAACAAACACACAGAGCAAACATTATATCTGGCCTTGAAGTAGTAAGATACATCAATGAACCAATCATTGATGTGTATAGATGAATGTCAACATCTTCTTCATGTTCATCTTTTGATAAAGATTTCTTTGCTTCAAAAGGTGTGCTGGTACTCCTTGTATCCATACATGAAAATTTCTTTAAGATCTCAGCAACATATTTATCTTGGCTGATAATTATTCCATCTTTCCTTTGTTTGACTTGCAGTCCTAAAAAGAAAGTTAGTTCTCCCATAGAACTCATTTGAAATCTTCCTTTCATCAAAGCTTCAAACTCTTCACACCATGTCTTCTTGGTAGAACCATAAATGATGTCATCAACATAAACTTGAACTAGAATGATGTCCTTAGCATTCTTCTTGATGAACAGAGTTTTGTCATTGGTTCCTCTCCTATATCCATGTTCTAGCAAAAAATTTGATAAAGTTGCATACCAGGCTCTTGGAGCTTGATGCAGACCATAAAGTGCTTTGATAACCTTGTAGACTCTATTGGGGAATTTAGGATCTACAAAACCTGGAGGTTGTGAGACATATACCTCCTCTGAAATAGTACCATATAGAAAGGCACTTTTCACATCCATTTGATTGACTATAAATCCCATATATGATGCAAATGCCAAAAATAACCTAATGGCTTCTATCCTTGCCACTGGTGCAAAAACCTCATCATAATCTATCCCTTCTTCCTGTCTATAGCCTTGAGCAACAAGTCTTGCCTTGTTCCTCACAACAACCCCTCTTTCATCCTTCTTGTTCCTGAAGACCCATCTAGTACCAATTACTCTTTTACCTGAGGGAAGATCCACAAGAATCCAAACATATTGTAGATCAAATTGTGTTAATTCTTCTTGCATGGCATCTACCCAACTTTCTTCATCAAGATCCTGAGAAATGTTTTTGGGCTCTTCTTGAGATAAGAAACAGGCAAACAAACAATACTGAGTATCTTTATGATTTGTTCTCTGCTGTTGTTTGACATAACTCACAAGTGCATGAGTTTCAATATTGGTTTGCAGTTGTCTTCTGGTTTGTACAGTAGATTTGGGATCTCCAATAATTTATGTAGTGGGATGGTTGTTGTTGACTTTATGAGTGGGAATGGAACTGACTAGAATTTCTGTTTCCAAATTGTTGAAATCAGAAACTGCACCATGCTCATCATAGGTAGCTTTGGAGAAGATTCCTTCAGCTGGACTAGCATACAAGTCTTCATCGTTCAAGGCTTGTAAAATCTCTTCTATTGATTCAACAGATTTGGCAGATTTTGACTTAGCAGTACTTGCAGATGAAGTACCGCTAGGTGTAGTATGTACTGCTGAGTGGTGTGACTCAAAAGATTCTTCTTTTGAATGCTTATTAGAAGTTGTAGCATTCTTTTCTAGATCTTGAAGCCTCTGAAGCTCCTGGGAGGCTTGATCATCATTTGATGGCATGGTTTGCTTCTTGGGAGATGCATTCATGGGAGTAACAGTAGGCATGTTGGACACATAGATATGAACATCATAATCTGATGAAGAAACATCTTCTTGAGTACCTGCATTAGTTGCACTTGACTCCTCACCTGCATTGTTAGTTTGACAATCCTTTTGCAAAGAATAGTAATCCATGGAGTTAGTTAGATAATCTAAATCAAACATCCAAGCATAACCTATTCCTGGGACATTGGGTTTATTTTCTAAGAAATTGACATGAGAATTTTCTTCAACCTTCTTAGTTGCCAAATTGTAAACCCTATATGCTTTACTTTGCACTGAATATCCTACAAGATATCCTGGATCAGACTTTCCATCAAACTTTCCCAAATAATCAAGAGTATTTACTATAGACACATGACACCCAAAAGTCTTAAATGACTTATGTTAGGCTTTACATCAGTCAAGAGTTCATAAGGTGTTTTGTTTTGAGGCTTGGTTACTAGCACTCTATTTAACACATTGCATGCAGTATTGATTGCTTCTGCCCAAAAGGTATTTGACAAAAGTGAATCAGCCAGTATAGTTCTAGCAGCTTCAATCAATGTCCTATTCTTCCTTCCAGCTACTCCATTTTGTTGTGGAGTTCTAGGATTACTAAATTGTCTCTTAATTCCTTTAGACCTACAGAATTCATCAAATTCAGCATTCTTAAATTATGTCCCATTATCAGTCCTAATGATTAAAACCTATTTAGTGAACTGCTTTTCAACTAAAATGATAAAATCCTTAAGTAATTCACTTGTTTCACTTTTAAGAGCTAAAAAGAAAACCCAACTGAATCTACTATAATCATCAGTTATGACAAGACAAAAGTGATAGAAACTGGACCAAACAAATCCATATGCAAAAGCTGCAAAGGTTTTGTCACATTGTTAATAGTCTTGGTCTTACAAGAGGCTCTATGTTGTTTACCTTTTTGACAAGAAGCACATGTGAAATCATTTTGAAAAGATTTGTTAGGTAGACCTCTAACCAAATTCCTTTTCACCAATTGATAGGTGTGAAAACACCCATCTTTTTACCACTTAATTACAATAATAACCAAGCCAAAACGTGTATTTTGTGTCGTAAATGTCAGAATTATGCGTGGTTTGTGTTTTTGTTGTGATTAAGGATCAAAATGTGAAATGGAAGGAAAACACGGGCTTTCACGGGCTTTTATCAAAGAAAAAAAAGACAAAAGACGAAGTCAAGAAATCAAGAGTGCAAAAAGAACGGAAGTCCAAGACCAATTCTGAAGATTTATCGAAGAAAAAGTTAAAAGACAGAAGTTTACTAAAAGCCGAAGAACTCAAGTCTAATTTATTGAAGAAATTACAAGACGAGTTTATTATCCCGAGACAAAGTCAAAAATCGAAGTATTAAGAAGATTAAGGACTAAAGGATAATTAAAGAAAGAAGAAAGAGGGAGGAAGCTTCCACTAAGCATCTCCCTAATCCACTATAAATAGGGTCCTTAGGCTTTCATTTTTGTTGTTGGCTAATTTTACGAACTATGCTCTTCCATTTTAATTTTTGCACCTTAATTACTTGCACCTTTAATAATCTTGTCATGCACCTTTAATTCCTTTAATTCCAAGTAAGTTACTTTTATGTTTATTGAATCTTTATCTTTATGGTTAATCTCTCATCTTCATTTCTTGTTTGGATTTAATCTTTGTGTTTGTGTTCTTGAGTTTCATAGTTTTGATCAAGTGGGTTTTAATTATTTTGATTATGATTGGTAGTTTGGTTGATTTGTTTTGATTTGTTATCATTAGTAGATGTTTGTTAGTTATTTTGGTTTAATATTTAAGTTGATTTTGGTTATTCTTGATCAGATTCGTATTCCCTTTTCTTTCCCATGTTCTTCATTCATGCTTACTGTTGTTGCCCAGATTATTCCGAACCAGCATTACGTTCCGAATGAAGGGATTTTAGGCAATGTTCCGGATCAGTCTGTTCATCCGGAATAATCAATATTCCGGATGAAGGGTATATTCCGGATGAATCATCAAAGTTCCGAATGAAGCTGTCTTAATTTTTATTCCGAATCAATGTTTTCTAGTAATTATTCCGAATCAGTGTTTTTCATTTTATTATTCCGAAACAGTATTTTTGTTCCGAATCAGGGAATGTTCCGAATGAGCTTTCTAGTTTAATTATTCTGAATCAGTATAAATGTTCTGAATCAGTGAATGTTCCGAACTAAGCATTTTGTTTAAATTATTCCGGATGAAGCCGTATGTTCCGAATGAACCACTTTGTTCCGAATGAACCACTTTATTCCGAATAAAGGTTTTTATTCCGAATAAAGGATTTTGTTCAGAATGAAGGAATTTGTTCCGAATGAACGTTTTTATTTCGGATGAAGGATTTTTCTCATTTTTGTGATTTTTTTATATTTAGTTTTAAAACTTTACTTTTTCCGCCTTTTTAGTTGGTTTCACTTTTACTTGTCTTCCTTTTAGTTTGAGTTTAAGTTTGTCTTATTTACTTTATTTGCCTTTTAATTTCTCGTCATTTAATTTCCCGCCAAGTTTTTATCTTTTAGTATTTCTTTTTACCGTCTTTATTTTATTTTTATTGTTTCAAGTCTTTATTTTTAATTAGTGTAGACAACGACAACCATTCTATTTCTTTTCCACCAAGAACAACTGAGTCGCACTTTGAACCGGAAATCAATTCGAGAAGATACCGAGAAACGAACTTTTTCAACTAGCAAAATCTCATTTATTAAAATGGCACCGCTGCCGGCTCTTTTCGTGAAGATTAACGGTTTTTTGTGAGAGACGCGTTGGCTTTTGGGATCCGTTCACTCTTGAACGTTATTTTTCGTGTCCAAAATTTTCAAAAATCCCAAAAACATTTGAAAAATCATAAAAAGCATTCCTTTTTCAAAGTTTTGCACCAAAAATATTCTTCTTTCTTATCTATTTTTCTTTATGGATTCTTATGTCCATTGCGTCGGGTGTGGGATACGGTTATACCTGAACGACTCATGTCAATGGTGTACATGTGAGCGGTGCGGAAACGATATCGACAATACACAATTCGGATTTTGTCCATGGTGCAACTCGACTAATTCGTCCTTTTCTAATCCACCTCCTGCTCCCCCGTGCATCTATTTTGGAAGCGATTCTCATTGGCATGATTCGTGCCCGGTTCGATACCCGTATGATCACGGGCAAGAACTGGGTTACAATTATGACAATGGTAATAGCTTTCCACATGACGCACCTGGTTTTTCTCCATACCCGTGGTGCTCTATTTGTGGGGGCCCTCACGATGCTTCTTCTTATGATCCGTCGAAGGTCTTTGAGAAAATTCCGTGCTATCATCCCAGTGTGTATAACTTTGAGCCCCCACATCACACCTTCAATCATCAATCATCTCACCAAATTAGTCTTGACTAACAACTCACTACTTTGAATGATGTTCTAGAAAGTTTAGCTCAAATCCGAGCTGACTTGCATCAGGAAAGGCAACCTTTGCTTGATGTGGACGAAATCTTGAAAACCACCAACACCTTTTTGAGCCAATTTGGTCGTTTTCCCTTCTTTTCTACACCAAAATGTTTAATTACAGCGTGGGATAGAATTGGTTTAATCGACCATACTCGGAGAGATGAACAACAAAAATTGCTTCATGAGCTTCTTAAAGATGCGGAGGTTATCAAGGAAGAGTTAGCCGACTATGTCACTCCTAATTGGAATGGTCCCGTCTATTATGATGATGATGACGACGATGATGTCTACGCTCTCGACCCATCTACTGAAGTTGCTACTCCTACTCTCGATATTCCTAATGCGTCTAAGGATGATGATTCATTGAGTGAGATTAGTGATTTTGGTCTCGACAAATTCTTTGATGATGAGGTTTGTGACATACCGACTACTATGGAGCTTGAGGACGACGTTGCTCTTTCAGAGGAGGTCGATCCCGATGATGATGATTTTTCTCCACGCTATGAGAATTTCACTTTTGAAATTTCTCAATCTCCACCGGGAGATGCGGGCGATGACGATTTATTCTCTCCGGCTTACGAGAAGTTCACCGATGAACTTGCTCTTGAAGATGAGGTGTAAGACGTGATACTCCATGACAAATTACAGAAAGTGCATCTTCTTATTGCTCAAATCGAAGAGTTGACTTCTCCTCCTCTTTCTGAGTCTTTACCTCCATCTATTTCTCCCATTGAAGATAATGACCCATTGCTGGAAGAAATCGATATTCACTCAATATCTCCGAGTATTGATGATGATGACACGTAGGGGGATATTATTTTTGATAATTTGCTGCATGAAGGTATTGACCCAAGTCCACCTCCCGAGCACCTTTCATCCTCCCCTTTAGCCACTATTACGGAGGATGAGTGCTTTGACCCGGGAGGTGACATTCACTATTTCATGATTGATAACATTACGGCTTTGCCGAGTGCTCAACATCCATTGTCTTTGGGGGATGACAATGTGCTTACTTTACCCACCCCACCTCCCGTGGATCTCAATTTCACATACTTTTCGTATGTTGAAAGCACCTTTCTCCCATTCAAGACTTATCCCCCCGCCTCCCCTTTGTTGATGTCAACCGGGAACGAGGACAAGGTCTTTGATCCCGGTATTACATTCGAGGCTTCCCCATGGACCATTTAATTCGGGGACGAGTCAGGCTCGTGACTCGGTTAATATAAACAAGCGCTTTTTGGGAGGCAACCCAATTATCTATCTATCTTTACCTGTTTTCACCATAAGTGTAGGGGGGAGCCCCGTTGGTGTTTCTTGTTTTCTTTCTTATCATGTGCAGGGATTAGAGCCTCAAAGACACATTCTTGATGACTTTTGACGAACCGTGATTCCGTGTTCCCGTCTTCCCGGTTCTATCCTAAACTCTTTTCGATTCACTATTTTATATTTCTCAATATTAAAATAGGAATCTCGTTAGTTGTCTTTTCCTTAGCAAGATTTAAACAACGTGCACAATGTCCTAAGTGTAGGGGAGTTTACTCACACATGCTTAAACATTGAGGACAATGTTTATATTAAGTGTAGGGGGGACTTCTATCAAAGTTAAGTGGCCTTTTCCTTGTATTTGTCCTCATTTTAACCAGAAAATCAATTTTTCGACATTTTTCAAAATTTTTGATCTATTTTGGCCTATTAGTTTTTCCCTTTGTATAGTTATTTTCTTTCTTTGTTAGAATAAATTTTTATATAAGTGGTTTTAATTTTTAAACGTTGTGAATCTTTTGACTCAACCCGAGTTTACTTATCTAATTTTACTCTAGCTAGTATCCTTAACGTGTTTAAGTCAAGTTTTGCTAGGCTTTTATATAGTGAGCTATAAAGCGCGAAAGTCTTAACTCTCACGGGTTAAGAACAAGAACTTTTCGCAAGTTGCTATAATTGATCCTAGAGAGTTGTTTATCAAGGGAACTTTAAAATGCGATTTCTAAACTTGAAAAAGTCTAAGAATTTTCAAGATCCTATAGATGACTCGAAAACCCAAAACTTTGATTTAATAGGCTAAGCATCCACGAGTCTCATTCCTTGAGATTTTAAATTGTGGAGAACGAGAGATGATAGAGTCAATTATAAGTTTGGTATCCTTTCGTGAATTTATGTGAGTTAATTATAAGCCTATTCTCCCATCGCTTGCTAATAAATTTATCTGCAACAAATAAGGTTGTACGATTTGAAAAGTTACTTAGCTTCTAGCCCAAGATCGTTTAAAAGTTGCTCGATATGGATTAGAGTTCATAGCCAAGGCATAACTTATTGAAGCGGGATGCGAAGATTGGCGAGTCCGAAAAGGCCCTAACAAGGCATGAGGGCTACATTTTGTTGCTAAAGATCCAAAAGTGATGAGAAGAATCATTTATCAAAGATCAATATGAAGGATCGAGACACACGACAAAAAGCAAGTACTCCCTAAAAGATCATGGAGAAGTCTATCCAAAAAGGCCCTAACAAGGTATGAGGATAAATAGATCCAAGTCCAAAAAGGAGGCGGATCGTTGTATATCAAAGTCCAAAGTAATGATTGGAGAAAAATGAAGAAGTCGTGGTCCAAATATGAAGAATCTCTCAAAACTTCAAGTGAAGAAATTCCTATTATGAAGAGAAGACCATTATTTCATGAACGTCTCTGAAGATTTGAAGTATGAAGTCGCTGCCAAATATCGGTCCGAGAAAGGTCTCAAATCGCGAAGCGAGTTATGCCAAGATATGAACTTTATGAGGTCCCGAGAAGCAGTTTTAAAAGATTTTGTCCTTTAGCTAACTATTGATTAAATCGTCCCACTTTATTTTCAGCCTAAATAACTATCAAAATAAGTCAACAATGCATCCTCGTGATCATTCAAGACAACAATAAAATATAAGAGATACACCTAGGAATAAGGGAGTCTAAGTGAATAATTGGCCCACATGAGTTCGTGTTAGTTTGCTAACTTATAATAACAATGATCTCGTTTTTAAGCTTGGTTTGGAGAAAGTGAAAACTTGAGGATGATGATCATTCATGACATTTCCAAATCCCTAAGGTAAGTTTTTGACTTCTTTACTTGTTTTGTTATTTTCTATCTCTTTGATAAAGGCCAATGTGGATTAATTATGATGAAAAGTGTAAACGTGCTTTGTAACTAATGCATTGCATGAGGACATTGCAATGGTCAAGTGTAGGGGATTTGATAGGTGTGAAAACACCCATCCTTTTACCACTTAATTACAATAATAACCAAGCCAAAACGTGTATTTTGTGTCGTAAATGTCGGAATTATGCGTGGTTTGTGTTTTTGTTGTGATTTAGGATCAAAATGTGAAAAGGAAGGAAAACACGGCCCTTCACGGGCTTTTATCAAAGAAAAAAAGACAAAAGACGAAGTCAAGAAATCAAGAGTGAAAAAAGAACGGAAGTCCAAGACCAATTCTGAAGATTTATCTAAGAAAAAGTTAAAAGACGGAAGTTTACTAAAATCCGAAGAACTCAAGTCTAATTTATTGAAGAAATTACAAGACGAGTTTATTAATCCCGAGACAAAGTCAAAAATCGAAGTACTAAGAAGATTAAGGACTAAAGGATAATTAAAGAAAGAAGAAAGAGGGAGGAAGCTTCCACTAAGCATCTCCCTAATCCACTATAAATAGGGTCCTTAGGCTTTCATTTTTGTTGTTGGCTAGTTTGACAAACTATGCTCTTCCATTTTAATTTTTGCACCTTAATTACTTGCACCTTTAATTATCTTGTCATGCACCTTTAATTCCTTTAATTCCAAGTAAGTTACTTTTATGTTCATTGAATCTTTATCTTTATGGTTAATCTCTCATCTTTATTTCTTGTTTGGATTTAATCTTTGTGTTTGTGTTCTTGAGTTTCATAGTTTTGATCAAGGGGGTTTTAACTATTTTGATTATGATTGGTAGTTTGGTTGATTTGTTTTGATTGGTCATCATTAGTAAATGTTTGTTAGTTATTTTGGTTTAATCTTTAAGTTGATTTTGGTTATTCTTGATCAGATTCGTATTCCCTTTTCTTTCCCCTATTCTTCATTCATGCTTACTATTGTTGCCCAGATTGTTCCGAACCAGCATTACGTTCCGAATGAAGGGATTTTAGGCAATGTTCCAGATCAGTCTGTTCATCCGGAATAATCAATATTCCGGATGAAGGGTATATTCCGGATGAATCATCAAAGTTTCGAATGAAGCTGTCTTAATTTTTATTCCGAATCAATGTTTTCTAGTAATTATTCCGAATCAGTGTTTTTCATTTTATTATTCCGAATCAGTATTTTTGTTCCGAATTAGTGAATGTTCCTAATGAGCTTTCTAGTTTAATTATTCCGAATCAGTATAAATGTTCTGAATCAGTGAATGTTCCGAATGAAGCATTTTGTTTAAATTATTCCGGATGAAGCCGTATGTTCCGAATGAACCACTTTGTTCCGAATGAACCACTTTATTCCGAATAAAGGTTTTTATTCCGAATAAAGGATTTTGTTCAGAATGAAGGAATTTGTTCTGAATGAACGTTTTTATTCCGGATGAAGGATTTTTCTCATTTTTGTGATTTTTTTATATTTAGTTTTAAAACTTTACTTTTCCCGCTTTTTTACTTGGTCGCACTTTTACTTGTCTTCCTTTTAGTTTGAGTTTAAGTTTGTCTTATTTACTTTATTTGCCTTTTAATTTCTCGTCATTTAATTTCCCGTCAAGTTTTTATCTTTCAGTATTTCTTTTTACCGTCTTTATTTTATTTTTATTGTTTCAAGTCTTTATTTTTAATTAGTGTAGACAACGACAACCATTCTATTTCTATTCCACCAAGAACAACTGAGTCGCACTTTGAACCGGAAATCAATTCGAGAAGATACCGAGAAACAAACTTTTTCAACTAGCAAAATCTCATTTATTAATTTGATAGGTGTGAAAACACCCATCCTTTTACCACTTATTTCTTGCTAAAACAAGACCAAAACTATTTAATATCATTTGTTTGGAATTATGTGTGGTTTGTGTGTTTGTTGTGTTTTCAGAGTCAACCGGATAAATATTAAAGAAAACATGGGATTGCACGGGTTTTATCGAAGAAAAAGACTCAAGACGAAGTCTATTGTCCGTGAGATGCAAAAGATTTGAAGTCATTGGGCCTATTTGAAGATTTATCGAAGAAAAGGACCAAAGATGGAATATTTACATATGTCGAAAGAACTCAAGTCTATTAAACGAAGAAATTAAAAGACGAGTTGAATTCATTCGTCGACAAATCCCGAATCAGAATCGAAAACGTCCACTTTACTGAAAAGACGAGAAGACGAAAAGAAAGGAAGAAAGCCCACTTACCAACCAATCACACCTCCTATAAATAGGACCTTCCTTCACAACTTGGAGCGAGTTTTTAGTTTTTTCATTTCCAGTCTTTTTCTTTTCTTTGTTTAGTAGGGTAACCAACACCATTAAGGTGTTGGTGATTTTTCATTTTTGTTGAATCAAATATCTTGTAAGTTTTTAATCTTCCCTTTTGTTTACTTAACCTTAATCAATCAATATAATCTTTCCTTTAATCTTGTTCATCTTTCTCTTTTAGATTCAAAGTTTTAAGTTTTATTTTTTTTGAGTTTGATCTTCAAAAGTAAGTGGGTTTTGTGTTTTTGTTGTTTTGGTTTGATGTTTATGATTAGTAGATGATTAGTGGTTAAATTGGTTTAAGTTTTGGTTAAAAACTTGGTGATTTTAGTCAAATTCGTCTTATTATATTGTTACTGTTCTTCGTGTTCTTCACAATCCCCAGATTCCGAATGAGCAACAAGTATTCCGGATGAAAGTGTGAGTTGAAAGTATTCCGAACCAAAGTTTTCAAAAATGTTCCGGATCAGTTTTTTGTTCCGAATGAGTAACTTTGTTTAATTATTCCGAACCAGTGTTTTTCATTCGGACATTCCGAATCAGTCTGTTCATCCGGAATAATCAATATTCCGGATGAGTATTATTGTTCCAAATCAAGGTTTTTAAGAAAATATTCCGAGTCAGTTTTTTTAATGTTCCGAATGAAGCTTCTTGTGTAAGTTATTCCGAATCAATTTTATTCCGGATCAATTTTATTCCGGATCAATTTTATTCCGGATCAATTTTATTCCGAATCAGTATGATTCATTCGGAATAATTAATATTCCGGATGAGCACAAATATTCCGGATCAGTTTTCATTATTCCGAGTCAAATTATTTTATTCCAAACGAAGCATTGTTGTTAGTTATTCTGCATGAGTTAAAATATTCCAACGAAAGGATTTTTCAGCAAGATATTCCGATCAGTTGTTTATTCCGGATGAAGTGAATTTCAAGGTATTCCGAATGAGCAGATTTATTCCGCATCAAGGTTATTCCGAATGAGCCTTTTGTTTTAGTGTATTTTACAGTTACTGTTTTAGTGTTTAATTTTAATTTAATTCAAGCTTTATTTTTAATTATTTTTATTAACTGCTTTTAGTTAAATTTTATATCTTAGCACATTTAAACCTTTTTAGTAGAATAAAAAACCAATCCCTTTTTAGTAACCAAGAACAACTATTCCACTTTGAACCGTGATCGATTCGAGAAGATACCGAGACTTAATTGAACCCAACAAAATCTCTTGTATCAAATGGCGCCGCTGCCGGCTCTTTTCGTAAGGATTAGCGAAACTTTGTGAGAAATTGGATTTTGGGATCCGTTCACCGTGAACGTTACTTTTTCATAAAAATTTTCAAAAAACCAAAAAAAAATTATAAAATTTTCAAAAATCCTATAAATTAAAAAACATAAAAAAACCAAAAATATTTCTGCTTTCTTTTTGCTTTGTTAGTTCTTTTGTGGGTGTATGCGCACTCGATCAACGTCTTATCAAGAGCCCGAGACTCTCAATAACTTAGACATGGCCGGTGTACACAACAACAATAATAATCCACCTTAAAACAACATGAATAATAACAACAATGAGCCTCTACCGGACAATCGTCCTATGATCGAACTTTTGCAAGCACATGTAGAGGGGAACAACGATCCTATTGTTATACCCGCGATTGCAGCCAACAACTTTGAGCTCAAATCCGGCTTTATTCAAATGGTCACAGCTCAACCATTCTTGGGGCGTACCATTGATGATCCTCGTGACCACATCAAAAGGTTCCTTCAACTCACGAATACGGTCAAATTCAATGGTGTTCCACAAGAGGTAATATGCTTACAACTTTTTCCTTTCTCCTTAGAGGTACAAGCCCGGCATTGGCTTGCAAAGGAACCGCCACAAAGTATTCTGACGTGGACGGACTTAGAGACGAAATTCATAAACTACTTTTTCCCACCCTCTCATACTACCGCTTTGCGGAATGAAATTATTAATTTTGAACAAAAGTACGATGAGTCTTTTAGTGAATCTTGGGACCGTTTTAAAGACCTTTTAAGAAGGTGCCCACAACATGGTTTTACCAAAGTGCACCCATTTAATACTTTTTACAATGGTTTAAGCATTGATAAGTGTAAAAACACTCATCAATAATGATCCAAAAATCACTCAAAACACTGTCAAATACATAATATTTAGCTTTAAAATATCAGAATTACGCGTGTATTTGCGTTTCATGTGTTTTCAGGTAAGAAGATACATTTTTGAGCAAAGACGCGTTTTCAAGGACTTATTTGATGAAAAGACGAAGAAAAAGACGAAAGATGCTTTCAAGGACCTTATTTGCCAAAACTTTCAAAGATCGAGGGCTTAAGTTGTACATTTACAAAACACAAAGGATGAAAAAAGTGTTTAACTTCAAAGTTAATAATTCATTTGTATAACTTGAAGAGAAATGAAAAGTGGAAGGACCAAAAGGCAAAATAAGTGGAAAGTCTTTACTTTATACTTGGTCATTGACCAAGACCGGTCAAACACACCCACATTCACGTCTTCTTCACCAAAATAGAGAGAGAAAGAAAGTAAATTAATTCAGTCAATCATTCTGTTAGATGTTTGTTTTGATTCCGTTAATCAATTAATTCAGTTGTAACGATTTCTTTTCATTCATTAATGAAACAGGCAGTTTACTGAGCTCTTTACTTCTTCTATTTCTTTACTGTTACGATCTTAAGCTTCTAAATCACGTATATTTTGATCATGGAGTTATTGGCATTTGGATAGTGAGTGTTTTGAGTTTTAATACAGAGTTGATTTCAATTTCTAGAAGCTTTTGTTTCTTTTAAACTGATTTCGAGCGTTTTCAGCATAATAAGCTCATAAGCTCATAAGAGCTTATGAGAAGTTTTGTTTTCAAGTTTGAATCTTGATAAAATTCTGATTTTGATATATTTTTGTTCAGCTTTTTTAGTCAAATTCAGTAGTGATTTCTAGTTAATGAGTTTAGATATAGTTAAGATGTTAGGATAGTCTGATTCAGTCAGTTTAGCAGTACACTTTGTAGCTTAAGATTTTCTAAACAGTTTTATCTTTAAATTTGCAGCTTTTTCATTCTGTTAAATTCAGTTAAGATTTAGTTTCAGTTTTGTTATTCGCTTGTTACGACTCAGTTTAGTGTCAGTTGTTCAGTTGTTCAATTAGGATTTAGTTAGGGAGTTTTAGTCAGTTTGATAAAGAGTTCAAAATAACTGGATTTGTGGTATTCGAGAATCTTTTCCTTGGATATTCTGTTTTGCAAGTGATCATATATGCAGGTTTATCAAGTTTTGAAGGTTATAAAAATAAGGTGAGGTCGTTGAGGTTTTCTGTTCAGTCAGTGGAGGAGTAGTGTAGTTTGTTAAAAGCGAGCTCAACGCTCCGCTTCTCCTCAACGGACTAGGCCTGGACGAAAGGTTACTTTGCTTTTTTATGTTTCTGAAATTCCTAGCTCTAGTTGCGTAGGAGTTTAGATTTGGACTGCAATATGTTATACTAGATCTGTTTTGAGATGCTTTACGTTTGCTATGATCTTCCTTAATTTGTGTAGACTTGTGAATGCAGTTTAGTTAATTCATAGCAACTTCTCATTCTGTTCATTGATATCTAGCTTGATTTAGTTTGTTGCTAGTAGCGTTTGTGATTGTTTTCTTCAGGTTTGATCTTCACTGATTTTTAGCTGGACACTTTAATATGCTTTTGGCCCACCAGTGCATAGCTTAACTGCTTGGTTAATATAGTAGCTTTAAGCTGCTTGAAAGAACTTTGTTATATAGCTGTAGATTCTATTGAATTTAGAACTAGTATAAGCTGAGTATGTGACTAGGATTTAGAGGATTTATGAAAGTTAGTTGTTAATGGGAGTATTGAGAAGTTGAAAATAAGATTTAGGAATATAAAAATACAGAGTTAAAAGTGCCATAAAAACATATTCGATTACTTAAATCTTGAAGAAAAAGTCATTCATTTAGTAGGTTTTGGGAATAAACGATTCCAGTCCTTTAGTTTGTATCCTTCTATTACAGTAATGGTCCGTTTGTTAGATAGTTAACCCTTGTAGTTGTTATCTCTTTGCACCATAGGTCCTTAACTGAGTCTTGTTGGGCTAGTTACATCTCTGTTGGCCCATTCCTTTTACTAAACTTACTAGTGTAGTATTCATTTGTTATATTAGGATTTAAAATTTGATTTCCTATTGTATTAGATTTAGTTGAACTTTTATTAGTTGTTTTTGTTTTAAGTTGAACTTTGTGAATTAATTTTTTAAAGTGCAATGTGTTTGTAGTTAGTATGTATACGTAGTAGTATAGAATATTTTTACATTTTTTTATATATCCTTTTCGTGTCAAGTAGTTAAAAATTCCAAACAAAGTCTTTTTAACCAAAAACAATCAAGTTGAGCTTAAAAACGTTATATCAATTCGAATCGATACCGAGAAAAACGAACTAAAAAGACAAATATTAAATGGCGCCGCTGCCGGTTCTTTTCGTAAAGATTAACGGTTTCGAGTGAGACGATTGGATTTTGGGATCCGTTCACTTTGTGAATGTTATTTTTACGTATTATAAATCAAAAAGATAAAAATACAAAAAAATAAAAAATCAAAAAATCAATTCTTTTCCTAAAGAATTGAACTAAAAAGGTAAAAAATCCAAAAAGCAATCTTTTTCCTAAGAGATTGCACCCAAAAATATATATTATTGGATTCTATCGGTTTTTACGTACATATAGCATTTGCATAACACATTTGCATTGTATATATTTCTTCTTTTATTTTGCATCAAAATATATAAAAAGAAAAAATATAATAAAACATGGTTTTAACAAATTTAGACTTCTTTGACATATTAGGCCCGCCATGGATATTTTGACTCAACCCGAGTTTGCTTATCTTAGCATTCTCTAGCTAGTATCCTTAACCATGTAGTCCTTCATTGGTGTATTAGGCTAAGCATCCACCAATCTCATTATTTGAGATTTTAAATTTGTGGAGAATGGGAAATGATAGAGTTGAAGCAAGTGTAAAAGGGCTAGATAAACTTCATGATAATTACTTGTTGCTAAACCCTTCTCTTCTCTACCTCTATTTTCTTCGCATGTATATAATTGTTAATAAATAATCAAGAACGGTTTTAATTGATTTGTAATCTCTTATGCATTTTTGTCTAATCATTCATGGTTGATATAAGTACGTCTTAAGATTCTAAATTAGAACATTTTATGTGTACTAGACTTATGTCATGCTCAATATTTAGCGGGTGTTTTTCCTTTTATTCTTTTCAAATTTCTTTGTGAGGAATAAAGAAAAATAAGAGCGGCTTACAAAAAAAATGAGTGGCTAGAAAGAAAAAATAAAAAGAAAAAAGAAAAGAAAAAAATATATATACAAGACTCCCAAGAGGGGCAGTGTGGTGTTAATTATAGTGACTATTGAGTTCCAATATTACCTTGACGGGTTGCGGGAATTCAGTAGATTGCTCCAATCCATTATTACCTTGACGGGTTGCGGGGTTGAAGATCCAAAGTTTCAAAAAGATGGAGGATGTAAATTATTGCGTGAGTTTTATTTTTCTTTCCTTAGCGAGTGTTTAGCTACTTATGAAAGCATGACATGAGGATTTTACACATAAGGAGAATGACTTATTACTCTTGAAACGGACTTATATTAGTTGTGAGTGGTTTTTCAAGTAATGGATGAGAGGATTACTTAGGATTAAAACCGTGCTTCCTTATTTTTGGATTTTACACTTCTTATACTTCACACTTGAATAAATGACAAATTTGCCCACAAGCAATTTGCTCAAATAATAACCGGTTCCACATTTAATTGTCATGAATAAGTTGATCCACTTTTTACTTGTGAATGCAATGATCCCATTTTTAAGCTTGGTATGGGGAAAGTGAAACTTGAGGATGATAAGTGTCCATGGTACCAAAGCCCTAATCTAAGTCATTGATTTCTTTATGAGTTATTTCCATCAAAACCATTTCAATAAAAATAAAAAATATATAAATAGAATTGTTTTATTTGCATTGCATTGTAAATATTCAAAATCATTCATCATGTAGAATAGTTTAGTTTATTAAATCATAAAATGGCCAAGGTTGGTTAATTATAAGAAAAGTGTAATTTAGAGCTTTAAAATGCTACATTGCATGAGGTCATGGCAATGGTCAAGTGGAGGGGAGTTGATAAGTGTGAAAACACTCATCAATAATGATCCAAAAATCACTCAAAAAACTGTCAAATACATAATATTTAGCTTTAAAATATCAGAATTACGCGTGTATTTGCGTTTCATGTGTTTTCAGGTAAGAAGATACATTTTTGAGCAAAGACGCGTTTTCAAGGACTTATTTGATGAAAAGACGAAGAAAAAGATGAAAGATGCTTTCAAGGACCTTATTTGCCAAAACTTTCAAAGATCGAGGGCTTAAGTTGTACATTTACAAAACACAAACGATGAAAAAAGAGTTTAACTTCAAAGTTAATAATTCATTTGTATAACTTGAAGAGAAATGAAAAGTGGAATGACCAAAAGGCAAAATAAGTGGAAAGTCTTTACTTTATACTTGGTCATTGACCAAGACCGGTCAAACACACCCACATTCACGTCTTCTTCTCCAAAATAGAGAGAGAAAGAAAGTAAATAAACGGGTTCTTCATCTTTCTCCTTTTCTCCATTACATGCAATCACAAATCAAGAAAGATCCATGAAGATTCAGTCGAAGCCTTCAACAACAAAAATGATCACCTTGCTCTCCTCTACATGATGATGACACTTAATTAGATCAAGACTCGAAGATGAAGAAACGCCCAAATGTGATGAAGAATGAAGAACGAATTCAAGAACCTCGTATTTTACACGTGGCATTCAATCATTGGATCGAACACGTCATCACCACCTCTATTTCACTCTCTCGACGGCTATAAAAAGAAGACGAAGGCCTCATTTTTTGCGGTTAGCATAGGAGTAGTTTTACACATAGTGTAGGTGTATATTAGGAGTAGTTAGTTTAGTTTTCTCCCACAGCTTTATGATTTTCAGTCAATCATTCTGTTAGATGTTTGTTTTGATTCCGTTAATCAATTAATTCAGTTGTAACGATTTTTTTTCATTCATTAATGAAACAAGCAGTTTACTAAGCTCTTTTCTTCTTCTATTTCTTTACTGTTACGATCTTAAGCTTCTAAATCACGTATATTTTGATCATGGAGTTATTGGCATTTGGATAGTGAGTGTTTTGAGTTTTAATACAGAGTTGATTTCAATTTATAGAAGCTTTTGTTTCTTTTAAACTGATTTCGAGCGTTTTCAGCATAATAAGCTCATAAGCTCATAAGAGCTTATGAGAAGTTTTGTTTTCAAGTTTGAATCTTGATAAAATTCCGATTTTGATATATTTTTGTTCAACTTTTTTAGTCAAATTTAGTAGTGATTTCTAGTTAATGAGTTTAGATATAGTTAAGATGTTAGGATAGTCTGATTCAGTCAGTTTAGCAGTACACTTTGTAGCTTAAGATTTTCTAAACAGTTTTATCTTTAAATTTGCAGCTTTTTCATTCTGTTAAATTCAGTTAGGATTTAGTTTCAGTTTTGTTATTCGCTTGTTACGACTCAGTTTAGTGTCAGTTGTTCAGTTGTTCAGTTAGGATTTAGTTAGGGAGTTTTAGTCAGTTTGATACAGAGTTCAAATTAGATGGATTTGTGGTATTCGAGAATCTTTTCCTTGGATATTCTGTTTTGCAGGTGTTCATATATGCAGGTTTATCAAGTTTTGAAGGTTACAAAAATAAGGTGAGGTCGTTGAGGTTTTCTGTTCAGTCAGTGGAGGAGTAGTGTAGTTTGTTAAAAGCGAGCTCAGCGCTCCGCTTCTCCTCAACGGACTAGGCCTGAACGAAAGGTTACTTTGCTTTTTTATGTTTCTGAAATTCCTAGCTCTAGTTGCGTAGGAGTTTATATTTTGACTGCAATATGTTATACTAGATCTGTTTTTAGATGCTTTACGTTTGCTATGATCTTCCTTAATTTGTGTAGACTTGTGAATGTAGTTTAGTTAATTCATAGCAACTTCTCATTCTGTTCATTGATATCTAGCTTGATTTAGTTTGTTGCTAGTAGCGTTTGGGATTGTTTTCTTCAGGTTTGATCTTCACTGATTTTTAGCTGGACACTTTAATATGCTTTTGGCCCACCAGTGCATAGCTTAACTGCTTGGTTAATATAGTAGCTTTAAGCTGCTTGAAAGAACTTTGTTATATAGCTGTAGATTCTATTGAATTTAGAACTAGTATAAGCTGAGTATGTGACTAGGATTTAGAGGATTTATGAAAGTTAGTTGTTAATGGGAGTATTGAGAAGTTGAAAATAAGATTTAGGAATATAAAAATACAGAGTTAAAAGTGCCATAAAAACATATTCGATTACTTAAATCTTGAAGAAAAAGTCATTCATTTAGTAGGTTTTGGGAATAAACGATTTCAGTCCTTTAGTTTGTATCCTTCAATTACAGTAATGGTCCGTTTGTTAGATAGTTAACCCTTGTAGTTGTTATCTCTTTGCACCATAGGTCCTTAACTGAGTCTTGTTGGGCTAGTTACATCTCTGTTGGCCCATTCCTTTTACTAAACTTACTAGTGTAGTATTCATTTGTTATATTAGGATTTAAATTTTGATTTCCTATTGTATTAGATTTAGTTGAACTTGTATTAGTTGTTTTTGTTTTATGTTGAACTTTGTGAATTAATTTTTGAAAGTGCAATGTGTTTGTAGTTAGTATGTATACGTAGTAGTATAGAATATTTTTACATTTTTTTATATATCCTTTTCGTGTCAAGTAGTTAAAAATTCCAAACAAAGTCTTTTTAACCAAAAACAATCAAGTTGAGCTTAAAAACGTTATATCAATTCGAATCGATACCGAGAAAAACGAACTAAAAAGACAAATATTAAATGGCGCCGCTGCCAGTTCTTTTCGTAAAGATTAACGGTTTCGAGTGAGACGATTGGATTTTGGGATCCGTTCACTTTGTGAACGTTATTTTTACGTATTATAAATCAAAAAGATAAAAAAAATCAAAAAGATAAAAATACAAAAAAATAAAAAATCAAAAAAATCAATTCTTTTCCTAAAGAATTGAACTAAAAAAGTAAAAAATCCAAAAAGCAATCTTTTTCCTAAGAGATTGCACCCAAAAGTATATATTATTGGATTCTCTCGGTTTTTACGTACATATAGTATTTTCTCTTAAAAACTCATAAATACAAAAATATTTTCCATATATTATTATAAGTAAATACGTATACATATAAGAACAACCAATCTACATATTCTCCATAAGTATTGCCAAGGCAATACACCGTGTTGAGGGGCGTTCCGGTCCTTGACACGTGTATCGATCAAACAAAATAAAGCAAGAATAGATAAATACTCTCAATAAGCAACAATTCGAAGAATACAAAGATTTAAGTGAATAGAAAGGCGAAGTGCTATAAAATGCCATCTAAGGGTCAATAGGTACTTAAGTGCTTCGCGCCACCTAACCCCCCGTTCACTAGTGCGTATTCTAAGAAGGAAGGCTTTATTGGGGGTCTTGCACCCAAGTAGTAATTACATATATATATTTTTTTGTGGATATTAATTATCGAACCTCGAGGGAGATAATCTCTTCTCCTTCAAAAGTCGACCGAGGGCTACTCCCTCATTCCTCGTGTTTACTTACACGTGTACTCGCATACGTGTAAACATACCACCTTTGGTGTATTACTTCCTTCCCCGAGGAAGCTTTTAAACATCATTTTACTTGTATATACATTCGGCCACCTTGTTAAACATGGATACTCGTTCCATGTTGGAGATTTTGCAACAACGATCCGCCAACGCTAACTATTCGCCTTGTTCGACTTGTGGTGGTCCACACGATACTTATTTATGTGATCAAAACAATGGCTATTATGGGGAGGGATATGCTTACAATGGAACCGAGAACCCTAATTTTCGACCTAACATTCAAATGGACTATACTTGTAATGACTATATGGGATATTCCGGTTTTTCATCACAAAACCCACCATCATTTCATGATCAACCCTTTGATGCGCCTTACCAAAACCAAGGATTTTCAAACAATGGAGGTTTTCAAAATAATGATAATTTTCAAGGCTATAATCAAGAAACCTTTCAAAACAAAGGATTTTCCAATTATGGAGGTTTTCAAAATGATGATAATTTTCAAGGCTATAATCAAGAAACCTTTCATAATCAAGGATTTTCAAATAATGAAGGCTTTCAAAATGATGAAAATTTCCCATGCTATAATCAAGATACTTTTCAAAATCAAGGATTTTCACCTTATGAGGGTTTTCAAAATGAAGGAAATTTTCAAGGTTACAATCATGAGAACTTTCATAATCAAGACTCTTTTAAAACCTATAATTCACCTAATTATGAAAATCCACCTCCACCATGTTCTTCGACTTTTTCATGTGACTTGTGAGAACGCACCCCATTATGGTTATGATTATAGACCGAGGGATCCGCCATCCTATGACCCTAATCTTGTCAAGAAGTTTCATTCTTTACTTGAGATAATAAACAAATCGAACGATGACGTTTATAAGATGCTTGATAGTATGAAAGACATGAGCCTCGAGGAAATGAAAGACACACATCGATGGTTAAAGAAAAGAATTAACTCTACTAAGGAAGAGGAAATTAAGGCTTGGCAATATAATGACAAGGAATTCGGTGATTTGTATCGTGAATCGTTGAATAAATTTTCTTGTCGCCTCAAGAATTATTTAAATGATTTCCTCCTTAAGATTGTTATAATCGAGGAAGAAGA
Source organism: Glebionis coronaria (assembly GCA_025667525.1). Taxonomy (NCBI): domain Eukaryota; kingdom Viridiplantae; phylum Streptophyta; class Magnoliopsida; order Asterales; family Asteraceae; genus Glebionis; species Glebionis coronaria. Next base: position 60,775,020 of record CM046880.1, on the reverse strand, counting down.
ACAATATTTTGTTCCTCGTGCTCGTTTGCTTAAACAATGCTTATTAGATGAAGATGATGAGGAACCTTCGATTTGTATGACACTAAATGATGACACACCTTCATCACCTTTACATAACGTGGAACCCACCGAATCTTTAACCATGGGGGACGAGCCTCTTAGCACTAATACAGACACCGATTTGGATGAATTAACCGTTTCTAGTGTTGAGAACCTTATCCCAATCCAAAGAGAGCTTGAGTGTATTTCCAATGAACCATGTGATGCGTTTTGTATTGATACCTCTTCTCCTCATGATCACATTGAGATTTCATCCCATGTAGACTTTCATGCTACTACTAGTGATTTTGGTGACTTTGATCTTGATGAATTGTTTAAAGAAAGGGATAATGAGATTGAGGAAGAGTTTATGCAAGATTTGCCACGAATAGAGGATGATGATTGTGATTCTAGTGAGGCATCTTATGATATATTATCCGAGGACTTTTCATGTCAAGATGACATTCCTAATTTGGATGATGATGTTGATCATATAGAAGATGTGGAAGATGTTCATATTCGTGAGGTTTTATCGAACGTTTATCATCTTATCTCCTCGATTGAAGCTTTGAATGAAAACCATAATGATGAGTCCATAGAAGAAGAACCTTTCATTGATATTTCTTCACCGGTTTTTGAGGTTGCACCTATTGATTTTTATGATGATATCATCCCTTTGAGTGATTCTCTCAATACACCTTCTTTTGAGCCTTCTATTCCCACTCTTCCACCCTTGAAGTTGGTTATTGATGAAGATCCTATACTCTTAGAGATTGATCCTTTTTCACCTAAGGCAACTTTAGAACCCAAAACCTTTGATATGGATTCTCATATGAATATTGATGCCACCATAGAGGCTTATCTTGCTAATATTGATATTGAGGTTGATGATATTGATTCTAATTGGGAAGAGGAGATTCGTCTTAGTGAGAACTTGCTTTTTGGGAACATAGAGATTACACCTCCTTCACAAGACACTATTCATCTTGATCCTCCTTATTCTATGCCTTCTATGGAAGATTACCCACCTTTTGATGATGATGAGGAGCCCAATATGGACATAATAGTTATGAATGTTTTGATACCTACAACTTCATTGTCTCATGATGCTTTGATATCTAAGGGGGAATCTTATATGGTTTATATGAGTTCATCTCCTTATTTTCCCATGACGGGAAAGGTTTTTGATCCTGGGATACGTATATTTGGGAAATATTGGTTTTCATCTACTCCACTTAAGAGTGTGATTTCTATTGATATGGGCTTCTTGTATGAGCTTACTTTGGTGATGCTTCCTACTTTGGAGTTATTCACATGTAGAGATGGAAAATATGTATTTGATCCTGGGGTGCTTCATATTTGAGAGATTTCGTATATTGGACAAACTTGAGACACGTTGGACCGTTCCATTTATCGAGGCGGATTTTGTAAATCTTATAGTAAATGGCAACGTGCTAAGTTTGAGTGTGTCATGTGAGACGTGCTTCAAAGTGGATATTAATTATTCTCTATGATGGTTTCCCCAAGGACAACCTAATTCGGGGCCGAGTCGAGCTAGCGACTTAGGGTTAAAAAAACTCAAGCAATGAATAACTAGGTTAGAAAACGTAGAGTAGATTTACAATAGGTTAGGTTTAATTAAAAGGATGTTATAGTAGAGTTGAAGTGGAGGGGTGCCTTTCTTCGTCTTTTCGTGTTTGTTTCAAGGGTTGCTCTCTCACAATTCATGCTTGGAGCTTATGGAGGAGGCCCGTGTATCTGGTTCACTTCGATTAGTTTTTGCTATTGTGATATTCAACCTTGTGCTTAAAATGAATACCCTTTAGTTGTCTCTTCCTTAACTTGGGTTAAGCAAAGTAATCAATGTCATAAGTGTAGGGGAGTTCACTCCAATACTCTTAAACATTGAGGACAATGTTTATCTTAAGTGTAGGGGAGACTTCTATCAAAGTGACCTTACCTAGACCATTGCCTTAACTTCATGATAACTTGGAAAATTAATTTTTCGATCATTTTTCGAATTTTTGATCTATTTTGGCCACCAAAAATTATGCATACATAATTTTTGCATCAATCATTTTTCATTTGCATAACATATTTGCATTGTATATATTTCTTCTTTTATTTTGCATCAAAATATATAAAAAGAAAAAATATAATAAAACATGGTTTTAACAAATTTAGACTTCTTTGACATATTAGGCCCGCCATGGATATTTTGACTCAACCCGAGTTTGCTTATCTTAGCATTCTCTAGCTAGTATCCTTAACCATGTAGTCCTTCATTGGTGTATTAGGCTAAGCATCCACCAATCTCATTATTTGAGATTTTAAATTTGTGGAGAATGGGAAATGATAGAGTTGAAGCAAGTGTAAAAGGGCTAGATAAACTTCATGATAATTACTTGTTGCTAAACCCTTCTCTTCTCTACCTCTATTTTCTTCGCATGTATATAATTGTTAATAAATAATCAAGAACGGTTTTAATTGATTTGTAATCTCTTATTCATTTTTGTCTAATCATTCATGGTTGATATAAGTACGTCTTAAGATTCTAAATTAGAACATTTTATGTGTACTAGACTTATGTCATGCTCAATATTTAGCGGGTGTTTTTCCTTTTATTCTTTTCAAATTTCTTTGTGAGGAATAAAGAAAAATAAGAGCGGCTTACAAAAAAAATGAGTGGCTAGAAAGAAAAAATAAAAAGAAAAAAGAAAAGAAAAAAATATATATACAAGACTCCCAAGAGGGGTAGTGTGGTGTTAATTATAGTGACTATTGAGTTCCAATATTACCTTGACGGGTTGCGGGAATTCAATAGATTGCTCAAATCCAATATTACCTTGACGGGTTGCGGGGTTGAAGATCCAAAGTCTCAAAAAGATGGAGGATGTAAATTATTACGTGAGTTTTATTTTTCTTTCCTTAGCGAGTGTTTAGCTACTTATGAAAGCATGACATGAGGATTTTACACATAAGGCGAATGACTTATTACTCTTGAAACGGACTTATATTAGTTGTGAGCGGTTTTTCAAGTAATGGATGAGAGGATTACTTAGGATTAAAACCGTGCTTCCTTATTTTTGGATTTTACACTTCTTATACTTCACACTTGAATAAATGACAAATTTGCCCACAAGCAATTTGCTCAAATAATAACCGGTTCCACATTTAATTGTCATGAATAAGTTGATCCAATTTTTACTTGTGAATGCAATGATCCCATTTTTAAGCTTGGTATGGGGAAAGTGAAACTTGAGGATGATAAGTGTCCATGGTACCAAAGCCCTAATCTAAGTCATTGATTTCTTTATGAGTTATTTCCATCAAAACCATTTCAATAAAAATCAAAAATATATAAATAGAATTGTTTTATTTGCATTGCATTGTAAATATTCAAAATCATTCATCATGTAGAATAGTTTAGTTTATTAAATCATAAAATGGCCAAGGTTGGTTAATTATAAGAAAAGTGTAATTTAGAGCTTTAAAATGCTGCATTGCATGAGGTCATGGCAATGGTCAAGTGGAGGGGAGTTGATAAGTGTGAAAACACTCATCAATAATGATCCAAAAATCACTCAAAACACTGTCAAATACATAATATTTAGCTTTAAAAAATCAGAATTACGCGTGTATTTGCGTTTCATGTGTTTTCAGGTAAGAAGATACATTTTTGAGCAAAGACGCGTTTTCAAGGACTTATTTGATGAAAAGACGAAGAAAAAGACGAAAGATGCTTTCAAGGACCTTATTTGCCAAAACTTTCAAAGATCGAGGGCTTAAGTTGTACATTTACAAAACACAAACGATGAAAAAAGAGTTTAACTTCAAAGTTAATAATTCATTTGTATAACTTGAAGAGAAATGAAAAGTGGAAGGACCAAAAGGCAAAATAAGTGGAAAGTCTTTACTTTATACTTGGTCATTGACCAAGACCGGTCAAACACACCCACATTCACGTCGTCTTCTCCAAAATAGAGAGAGAAAGAAAGTAAATAAACGGGTTCTTCATCTTTCTCCTTTTCTCCATTACCTGCAATCACAAATCAAGAAAGATCCATGAAGATTCAGTCGAAGCCTTCAACAACAAAAATGATCACCTTGCTCTCCTCTACATGATGATGACACTTAATTAGATCAAGACTCGAAGATGAAGAAACGCTCAAATGTGATGAAGAATGAAGAACGAATTCAAGAACCTCGTATTTTACACGTGGCATTCAATCATTGGATCGAACACGTCATCACCACCTCTATTTCACTCTCTCGATGGCTATAAAAAGAAGACGAAGGCCTCATTTCTTGCGGTTAGCATAGGAGTAGTTTTACACATAGTGTAGGTGTAGATTAGGAGTAGTTAGTTTAGTTTTCTCCCACAGCTTTATGATTTTCAGTCAATCATTCTGTTAGATGTTTGTTTTGATTCCGCTAATCAATTAATTCAGTTGTAACGATTTCTTTTCATTCATTAATGAAACAAGCAGTTTACTAAGCTCTTTACTTCTTCTATTTCTTTACTGTTACGATCTTAAGCTTCTAAATCACGTATATTTTGATCATGGAGTTATTGGCATTTGGATAGTGAGTGTTTTGAGTTTTAATACATAGTTGATTTCAATTTCTTGAAGCTTTTGTTTCTTTTAAACTGATTTCGAGCGTTTTCAGCATAATAAGCTCATAAGCTCATAAGAGCTTATGAAAAGTTTTGTTTTCAAGTTTGAATCTTGATAAAATTCCGATTTTGATATATTTATGTTCAGCTTTTTTAGTCAAATTTAGTAGTGATTTATAGTTAATGAGTTTAGATATAGTTAAGATGTTAGGATAGTCTGATTCAGTCAGTTTAGCAGTACACTTTGTAGCTTAATATTTTCTAAACAGTTTTATCTTTAAATTTGCAGCTTTTTCATTCTGTTAAATTCAGTTAGGATTTAGTTTCATTTTTGTTATTCGCTTGTTACGACTCAGTTTAGTGTCAGTTGTTCAGTTGTTCAGTTAGGATTTAGTTAGGAAGTTTTAGTCAGTTTGATACAGAGTTCAAATTAGCTGGATTTGTGGTATTCGAGAATCTTTTCCTTGGATATTCTGTTTTGTAGGTGTTCATATATGCAGGTTTATCAAGTTTTGAAGGTTACAAAAATAAGGTGAGGTCGTTGAGGTTTTCTGTTCAGTCAGTGGAGGAGTAGTGTAGTTTGTTAAAAGCGAGCTCAGCGCTCCGCTTCTCCTCAACGGACTAGGCCTGGACGAAAGGTTACTTTGCTTTTTTATGTTTCTGAAATTCCAAGCTCTAGTTGCGTAGGAGTTTAGATTTTGACTGCAATATGTTATACTAGGTCTGTTTTGAGATGCTTTACGTTTGCTATGATCTTCCTTAATTTGTGTAGACTTGTGAATGTAGTTTAGTTAATTCATAGAAACTTCTCATTCTGTTCATTGATATCTAGCTTGATTTAGTTTGTTGCTAGTAGCGTTTGGGATTGTTTTCTTCAGGTTTGATCTTCACTGATTTTTAGCTGGACACTTTAATATGCTTTTGGCCCACCAGTGCATAGCTTAACTGCTTGGTTAATATAGTAGCTTTAAGCTGCTTGAAAGAACTTTGTTATATAGCTGTAGATTCTATTGAATTTAGAACTAGTATAAGCTGAGTATGTGACTAGGATTTAGAGGATTTATGAAAGTTAGTTGTTAATGGGAGTATTGAGAAGTTGAAAATAAGATTTAGGAATATAAAAATACAGAGTTAAAAGTGCCATAAAAACATATTCGATTACTTAAATCTTGAAGAAAAAGTCATTCATTTAGTAGGTTTTGGGAATAAACAATTTCAGTCCTTTAGTTTGTATCCTTCTATTACAGTAATGGTCCGTTTGTTAGATAGTTAATCCTTGTAGTTGTTATCTCTTTGCACCATAGGTCCTTAACTGAGTCTTGTTGGGCTAGTTACATCTCTGTTGGCCCATTCCTTTTACTAAACTTACTAGTGTAGTATTCATTTGTTATATTAGGATTTAAATTTTGATTTCCTATTGTATTAGACTTAGTTGAACTTGTATTAGTTGTTTTTGTTTTAAGTTGAACTTTGTGAATTAATTTTTGAAAGTGCAATGTGTTTGTAGTTAGTATGTATACGTAGTAGTATAGAATATTTTTACATTTTTTATATGCTTTTCGTGTCAAGTAGTTAAAAATTCCAAACAAAGTGTTTTTAACCAAAAACAATCAAGTTGAGCTTAAAAACGTTATATCAATTCGAATCGATACCGAGAAAAATGAACTAAAAAGACAAATATTAAGCATGAATGACCAAGATTCACTAAATAGTGCCTCGGGGGGGTAATATTTTGGTTAAGAGTTCTAATGCCGCTTGGGATATTATTGAGAATAAGTGTAGACTGCAAACCAAGAGTGTTCGGACCAATGCCGCTAGTGCTAGCACTAGTGACAACGACAAGAAACTTGACAAAATTACTTCGCTTCTGGAATCGCTTGCTGCCCACACCGCTAACAACACCAAAAGCATCAACGCTCAAAACGCTCAAGTCAATGCAGTTAACCAACCATGTGAAATATGCGGGGGTCCTCACTCTTACACTACTTGTACCTCCACCCAAGACTACCCTTGTCAGAATGTTAACGCAGCATACGGTACCTATCCTCCGGCCGGTTATCAAGCTCGTCCTCAAGGTGACTGCAACTTGCTCAGCTATCGCTCAAACAACTTTCTCTCCCCACCCGGTTTTCCTCCAACCAATCCAAATCAACAACAAAACCTTAACCCAACTAATCAAAACCAACCTCGAGCACCATACCAACCACCTCAAAGACAACCATATCTACCTCAAAATCCTACTCAAGTTTACCAACCCGCTCCTTACCAACCACCTGCTTATCAAGAACCTCCTCCTACTCAACCCACCGTTTTCAACCACGAGGTCGAAACGTACATGTGGATGAATGATGTGTTGGTGAAGAATCTGCAGACCCAGATTATTAATTTGAAGGGCGACATGGTGAAACAAGGAAACGATCTTAGAGCCGATATGCGAAACTCTTTGAGTAGTCAAACGAATGACCTAAGGGACATGATGGCTGGTTTTTTCCAAGGTAATCAAACCTCTTCTTCGGGTACTCTTCCGAGTAACACCGTGGCTAATCCAAGAGGGGAGATGAAAGCAATCACCACTCGTAGTGGAAAAGGTACCAAGGAACCTGAGCTTCCTATACCTACACCGGTGATTGTGACAAAGGAAAACGAGTCACCTACTCATATTCCTCACCTTTCTACTTCCCCAATTCCTCCACCTCTTACTTCTACCCCTCCTCTACCCAAGGATGTGAGTGATCCTACTTTTCCAAAGCCTTCCTCTTCTTCCGATATACCTTATCCCTCAAGGTTGAGGAAAGAGAAGCTCAAAAGCAAGGACGATATTCAAGTTTCGAACTTTCTCAAAATGTTCAAACAAAACAATTGAATTTCAACATCTCCTTCGCTGAGGCTCTCGCTCACATGCCTAAATATGCGAAAATGTTTAAAGATCTTCTTAGTGACAAGGAAAAGCTTCTTGATATTGCTAATACCCAACTTAATGAGAATTACTCCGCGGTTCTCTTAAGGAAATTGCCAACCAAACATGGTGATCCGGGTCGCTTCTTAATCCCTTGCAACATTCCGGGAGTAGAGAATTGCATGGCCCTAGCCGATCTAGGTGCTAGTATTAACGTAATGCCATTAAGTGTTTGGAAGCAATTATCTCTCCCTGAGCTAGTCCCCACCAAAATTACTTTGGACTTAGCTAACCGTACGATTGATTATCTAGTGGGGATAGCCGAAAACGTTTTCGTTGGCGTCGACAAATTCACCTTCCCGGCGGATTTTGTTGTCCTTGACTACGAGATGGATCCTCGTGTTCCATTAATCGTTGGACGTCCATTCTTGAGGACCGGTCGCACTCTCATCGATGTAGAAGCCGGTGAGCTTATCATGAGAGTTGGTGACGATCAAATTGTCTTCAACATGGGTAAGATTTATAAACAACCTTATTCATACGAGAGTGTTAATTGTATCGACGTTCTTGATGAGGCTTGTGAAGAACACTTTAAAGATACTTGCAAAAGTATTCCTACCTCTCTTCCCAATGTTGAGACCGTTGCCTCTGTTGCTCCGTCACTAACTCCATTTGGAGAAAGTGATTTCCTTCCGACTGAATTTGAAGCAAGTTTAGGGGATGTGGATTTAAAATATGACGATTCTCCAACCGATTGGGATGAAGACATTCGTACCATTGAAAAACTTCTCAATGAGGACCATATTTCTCCACCATCTCCCAAGGATATTGCTATCGATGAACCGAATTTGAATACGCCTTCCATCAAAAATCCTCCAGATTTAGAGCTTAAGGAGTTACCGTCCCATCTCGAGTACGTGTTCTTTGAAGACAAGAAGAAGTCGCCCGTCATCATCGCTAAGGACTTGAAAGAAGAAGAAAAATCTCGCCTTACCGCCGTGCTTAAAGATCATAAGAAGGCAATTGCTTGGAAAATTTCCGATATCCGCGGAATTGATCCAAACTTTTGTACTCACAAAATTCTCATGGAAGATGACTTTAAACCCGCAATCCAAAGCCAAAGAAGGGTTAATCCTCAAATTCATGACGTCATCAAACAAGAGGTTATCAAACTTCTAGATGCCGGAATGATTTCCCCTATTTCGGATTCTCCATGGGTAAGTCCCGTCCATTGTGTGCCCAAGAAGGGCGGAATAACCGTTGTTCCTAATGAACACAACGAGTTGATTCCTACTCGTGTCGTTACTGGGTGGAGAGTTTGTATCGACTATCGCAAACTCAATGATGCCACGAGAAAATATCATTTTCCTCTTCCTTTCATGGATCAAATGCTCGAGCGTCTAGCGGGTAATAATTATTACTGCTTCTTAGACGGTTTCTCCGGGTATTTTCAAATTCCCATCGATCCCAAAGACCAAGAGAAGACCACATTCACTTGCCCTTATGGAACATTTGCCTACAAAAGAATGCCTTTCGGCTTATGCAATGCTCCTGGGACGTTCCAAAGGTGTATGATGGCTATCTTCCATGACATGGTTGAAGAAACTATGGAAGTTTTCATGGATGATTTCTCGGTTTATGGCGATTCATTCTCTTCTTGCCTTGCCAATTTGGAACGCATGCTTAAGCGGTGTGAAGACACTCGCCTTGTTCTAAATTGGGAAAAATGCCATTTCATGGTAAAAGAGGGCATCGTGCTAGGACACAAAATCTCCAAAGTCGGTCTTGAAGTGGACCGTACTAAAGTCGATGTTATTGCAAAATTGCCTCCACCTTCAACCGTGAAGGGTGTGAGAAGTTTCCTTGGTCATGCGGGCTTCTACCGTCGATTCATCAAAGATTTTTCTAAAATCGCTCGACCGATGACCCACCTCTTGGAAAAAGATACTCCTTTTATCTTTTCCAAAGAGTGTATTGAAGCCTTCAACTTTCTTAAGTATAAGCTAACTAAGGCACCGGTCTTGGTTACCCCTAATTGGGAGCTTCCTTTCGAATTGATGTGCGATGCTAGCGACTTTGCTATTGGAGCGATTTTGGGCTAAAGAGTGAACAAACATTTCCAACCAATCCATTACGCTAGCAAGACAATGACAGGGGTTCAATTGTATTACACGACAACCGAAAAAGAGCTTTTTGCTGTTGTCTATGCTTTTGAAAAATTTCGCCCCTATCTTGTCCTTTCCACTACCATCGTGTACACGGACCATTCCGCGTTGAAGTACTTGTTAACTAAACAAGATTCTAAACCAAGACTTCTTCGCTGGGTTTTGCTACTTCAAGAATTTAAAATCGAAATTCGTGATAAGAAGGGAGCTGATATGAGTGTAATTACTCATATCATTTGTAGCTTAAAACAATGAAATATTGCACATAATGTATCATAAATGCCTTGGATATGCTTGTTTCTTGTTTTCATGTGTGTAGGTACCAAGTTCGCGAAAAACCGGTAAAAATCGACACGAGATTGATGAAAAAGATCGAGGAAGCCAAAACCGAGCTCGACTTTAGAGGATTATATCATTAATCAAGTTTACGGCCAAGTGGGTCCCACATTGAGGAAATGGTCTTAAAAGCCCATTTATAAAAAGTCTTATTCACTTTTATTATCAAAAATCCAATTCTAGGCCTAAAAGTGTAGTGAGCACACGGATGGAATTCGTTTGGCCAGGCCCAATTTGAAAAGAATCGGATGAAAGAAATGGAGATTGGGCCAAAAGCCCAATAGCTTCAAAGAAATAAACGAATGAAGTAAACTGTTATGGGCTTTTTAGGTTTTTGTCCAAGCAAAACGTTTTATAAAATTCACACGATTTTACTTGCGTCACCCACACAACTTTACCCTCAATAAATTAATAAACCCATTTGTTTTTCACCCACTCACCTCACATCCACTCGTTTCTCACATCTATTAAACCGTTTCAATCACACAATATCCCACAAACAAAATAAATATTGCTTTCGATGTTTTCTATGTAACCCTTCTTCCCCACCCTAAAACCAGTCACCCATGTCACTGTTCCCATTAACCCTAGCCAGTAAAAAGTGAATTAACCAAAGGGCTTTTGATATATTCGGTTAATTCATACCATGGGGAATAAAACCCCCATGGTTTAAGGAAGAGAGTGAGAGGAACGGGAGAGCTACGTGGCTTAATTTCATTGGTGTTAACACCTCACATCTCCAATCCAGCCAATCACAGGCCAAGGAATAAACACAACTAGTACACGGATGCCACGTTGGCAATCCGTGTGCTATTGTGAATCATATCCACCGTCCGATCAACTCAAAACAGGAGAGAGAATAAAGAATTGAAGATCAAAGGCCTAGAAGAAAAGGGAATATACTCCATCAGATCCGAATATCCGCATAAGGATGCCCTTGGGGGGGCTATAAATACCCCCAATTTATTCTGTATTTTTCATCTTTTCTTTTACTTTAATATTATGCTGTAGAAATAGTTTTAGGATTATAATTGTATTTATTTTTAAAAGCTTTGTACTAATTTTTGAATATTAATAAAAGTTCAGTCGAATTATTTTATGTTCGTGTCTCTTCAATTTATTTCTTTCTGCTTATATTGATTTACAATTGATTCTTATAACTATTTACATTAATAATATTTGATGTATTAAATTTAGACTAATTAATAGTCTAAGTTTAATACTAAAAGTTTATGATTGGATAACGTATTTTCCCACTGGAAAATATTCACAAAACAGGACTGTTGGGTTCGTTATTGATAGTTGTTCGTGATCTGCTTGGTTCGTTTCATTTGTAATGGTGGTGAGATGATGGTGTTTAGAGTCGGTTAACAAGGTTGCTCAGCGCAAACCTTCATCTCAACGGATTCTTCAAAAAGGTGCGATTCGTTTTTTTAATTTTTATTTGTTCAATTTATGTTTATTTTGTATGTTGAATATTGTTTGTTAGATTTATATGTTAGAAATAAAGTTACAGTTTGATTTTATATGATATAGCACATTGATTTGTTAGTTTATTTAACTGTGCCGTTTTATGTTTCATGTTAGAATGTGTATCTGATTTTTAAGATTGTGAGATGAGTTTGGATGTTAAAGTTACTAGATCTGCTTAGTCTAATAGGTTATGGATATACTGCTAGTTTTTTCAGTTTGATGATTTGTTAAAACTGCTGCTATAGATTTTTGTAAGAACGAGTAGAAACACTTGAGTTCTGTTGAGATTTATAATATGTGTAGGATCTTTATAAGATTGCTAGCTGCTTAATGTTGGGTGTAGCAGATCTCTTGCTTAATTGTAGCTAGTAATTAGATATACCTGTTTGGCTTGCCTGAATTGATTTGGTTTGATCGTGACTGAGTTTTCGTGATATAGATATGCTTGTTTTTAGATAGTCGCCTTAGTCTCTTTACTGAGTGATAGTAGTCTGCTAGTTTGTGAGATTTATCATTTCTTTGCTTAATTAGTTATTGACATGTTCTTGAGTCTGAATTTACTGAAGATTTGATCGTTGTTTTAATCTGTATGTTTGTGAGTCTGAAATATGTTTGATTTTTAATCACTAGTTTAATCTGTGTGGTTATGCTTAATTGGATTACTGATGTTAAGTGATTGTTTTTAACTGCTTTCCAATAATTTGTTAAAACTTTTTGCTTATCAGGTTCCATTAACCTGATAAGCTCACATAGCTGTTTTCCTAATCAGCTTAAACAAATAAGCTGTCACAAAGTCTTCCCTAAGACTGATTGTTGTAATCTGCCAAAAAGTTATTATTCCAAAAATAATGTCCATGCTTGGATTCGAACTCGTGACCTGCTGGTTAACAGACCAGTGTGTTTACCAACTGGGCTAATTTCCCATTTGAGTTTATAACTTGTTTTTTAATTAATATAGTGCGTTTGTTTTGACTGATTTTTTAGCTAGTAACGTCTCTACTTTAAATTCGTTTTTAATTCTAAGATTTAGTGATTTTAAAAAGAAAGTTTATTTAGTTTTCATATATTACTAATAGTGTAAAAATTTAAAAATAAATAAATATATAAAAATAAAAAAAATGTTTTTATAGATTGATTAGTTTAATTTTAAATAATTAGATTTTTACAAATTTAGAATTTAATAAAATAGATTCAAATTAGATTTGTTTTATAGAAATTTTAATAAGGTAAATTAGTTTTAAAAAGTGTAATTAGATTTTCTTCAATAGATTAAAAGTTAGTTTTTATTAAATAGATTTATTTTTATAAATTTTAAATTAGATTAATTATTAAATAGTTTTATAATTTTTAAATAATTAGTTGTTTGTAGATTTATAAATAGGCGGGTTTTACGATTCATGCACTTTAGGTTAATTTTTAATAGCTTAAAATTTGTAGAATTTAATTGTAGTTTAAAAACCACGAACCAATTCAAATCGATTGTCCAAATCAAAGCAAAACGTCTCAAATTCATAAGATCTTCGTGTACAACGAACTCGACTCATTCACGTGTTTAATTGAATTCGTCATTGGTATTATTAGTCTATTACTTTTTCCTAAAGGTAATTTTCTAATTTACCCTATAACGTATCCAAATTATCAAATATACTATCCACGACACATCAGGAGCTGAAAACCTAGTCGCGGATCATCTCAGTAGACTTGAGGATCCTTATCAAGGGGATCATCCGAACAAAGAGATCAATGACTCTTTTCCCCTTGAGACCTTAATGTCTATCAACTCGAATAATGATGAAGCCCCGTGGTTTACGGACATAGCAAACTACTTGGCAAATGGAATTCTCATTGACGGGTTAACATCCCAACAAAAGAAGAAGTTCTTTAAAGATTTTAAGACTTACTTTTGGGATGACCCGTATCTCTTCAAACAATGCGCTGATTTGATTATTCGTTGATGTGTTGATGGACCGGCAGCTTTAGACATTCTCAAAGCTTGCCATAAAGGACCCACCGGTGGTCACTTTGGTCCAAACTTCACTGCAAAGAAAGTGTTTGACTCGGGATTTTATTAGCCCTCCATTTATCGTGACGCTCACGAAATGGTGAAAAATTGTGATGCTTGCTAAAGACAAGGCAAGATCACACATAAAGATGAGATGACTCAAAATTTCATACAAGAATGTGAAATCTTTGATGTATAGGGTTTCGACTTTACGGGGCCATTCCCTTCATCTAAAGGAAACAAATACATCCTTGTAGCCGTTGACTACGTTTCTAAATGGGTTGAAGCCAAAGCTTTACCCAGGAACGACGCCAGGGTGGTTTGTAACTTTTTGAAGTCGCTATTCGCTAGATTCGGTGTGCCTCGTGCCATTATTAGTGATCGCGGGACTCATTTTTGCAATGATCAATTCGCAAGAGTCATGGCTAAGTATGGTGTAAATCATTGTCTTTCCACCGCTTACCACCCACAAACTAATGGCCAGGATGAAATCTCTAACAGAGGGTTAAAGCGAATTCTTGAACGTACCGTGGGAGAGCATCGTGCCTCGTAGGCCGATAAACTTGATGATGCTCTGTGGGCTTTTCGTACCGTCTACAAGACTCCGATTGGTTGTACACCATATCGTCTCGTGTACGGGAAAGCATGCCACCTCCCTATTGAGTTGGAGCACAAGGCTTACTGGTCCTTGAAGTGGGCTAATTTCAATATCAACAAAGCCAGTGACCTACGCAAAATCCAACTCAATGAGCTCAATGACCTCCGGAATGATGCTTATGAAAATTCCTTGATCTATAAGGAAAATACTAAGCTCATTCATGACTCTAAGATTAAAAACCGAGAGTTCCAAGTTGGAGACAAAGTTTTACTCTTTAACTCTCGGTTGAAAATCTTTTCAGGCAAGCTGAAATCTCGTTGGTCCGGCCCATTCACCATTGCCCAAATTTTTCCATATGGTACTCTCGAGCTCGCTCAACGTAATGGACCCAATTTTAAGGTGAATGGCCAACGAGTGAAGTTGTACTTTGGTGAGGACATCTCTCATGAGATGATTCCATCCCTCACCACGTTTCCCATGAACTAGTTTTGGGCCGAGTCAGGCTCGTGACTCGGTTATCAAAAACAAGCGCTCCTCGGGAGGCAACCCGAGTATCTATCCTTTTTTGTTTTACCTCCTAAGTGTAGGGGGACCTCTATAGGTTGTTTGTGTTTATGTGGTGATGTGATTACAGGGATGAAAGCACTTTTGGAACCTTTGAAGAACCATGCTCCCGTGTTATCCGAAATCCGGTTCTATCTCTCAACTATCGTGATTCAATTTTCTTCATACTCACATTTGAAATTGATCACTTTAGTCGTCTCTTCCTTAACTTGATATAACCAACGTGCACAATGTCATAAGTGTAGGGGAGACTTTTCCCACATGCTTAAACATTGAGGACAATGTTAATATTAAGTGTAGGGGAGACTTCTATCGAAGTTTTAAGTGGACTTTTCCATTAAAATGCTTTCATTTAACCGGAAAATCATCTTTTTCAGCATTTTTCAAATTTTTAATTAACTTTGGCCATATAGTCGTAATTTTTAAATTTTTATCGTTGCTTTCATATGTATATATCCCACAAAAAAGTCAAAAATATTAATAAAGTGGGGTAGCTAGTTTTGAAGTCTTTGACATATTAGGCCCGTTGCGATTATTTTGAATCAACCCGAATAGACTTATCCAATTTTATTCTAGCAAGTATCCTTAACCATGTAGACCTTAATTGGTTTATTAGGCTAAGCATCCACGAGTCTCATTACTTGAGATTTTAAATTGTGGAGAACGAGAAATGATAGAGCCATTTATAAGTCGGTATTCTTGCACAAGCACACTTGGTGTGATTATAAGCCTATTCTCCCATCGCTTGCTAATAATTTATCTGCAATAAGTAAGGTCGTACGATATATTGAATAACTTAGCTTCTAGCCTAAGATCGTTTAAAAGTTGCTCGGTAATGATAAGAGTTCATAGCCAAGGCATAACTTATGAAGCGGGGCGTGAAGATTGGCGAGTCCGAAAAGGCCCTAACAAGGCATGAGGATTCCATTTTATTGCTAAAGATCAAGGTGATGTGAAAAGCATTATTCCCAAAATCAATATGAAGGATCAAGACTCATGACGAAAAGCAATCAACTCCCATAAAGATCATGGAGAAGTCTATCCGAAAAGACCCTAACAAGGTATGAGGATAAATAGATCCAAGTCCGAAAAGGAGGCGGATCGTTGTATCTCAAAATCCCAATTAACGATTGAAGAAATAATGATGAAGTCGTGGTCAACAAAGTTGGAGTATCCCTCAAAAGTCTCCAAGTGAAGAAACTCTATTAACGAAGAGAAGACCATTATCTCAAGAACATCTCTCAAGATATGAAGTATGAAGTACATGCCAAATATCGGCCCGAGAAAGGTCTCAAATCGTGAAGCCAGTTATGCCAAGATATGAACTTTTTGATATCCCGAGAAGCAGTTTTAATAGATTTTGTCCTTTAGCTAACTATTAATCAAATCGTCCTACTTTGCTTTCAGTCTAAATAAACTATCGCAATAAGTCCAAAAATGCATCTTCATGATCATTCTAAGACAAAAATAAAATATAAGAGATACACCTTGGAATAAGGGAGTTTAAGCATATAAATAAGCCATGTGTGTAAGTGTTTGTTTTGCTAACTTATAGTAACAATGATCTCGTTTTTAAGCTTAGTATGGGGAACGTGAAACTTGAGGGTGATAAATCTTCGCAGCACCGAAGCCCTAATGTAAGTCTTAGATCTCTTTGCAAGTTATTTCCATGTAGCTATTTTCAAGTGAAAATGGTTTTCTATCCCTTTTGTTTCATTCAAGCTCTTATATATCTCTTTAGTAGTAGTGGTTATTGTTAATAAGGCCAAGGTTGTTAGATTATGAGAAAAGTGTGTTGGAAATACGTTTTTACGTATTTAGAAAGGATCGGTCACTCCAATGATATTAGGCTCGTGATCCAATATAGTCCATATAGCCTACATGTAGGGTGGGCTATATAAACCCCCCTCCTAGCATGTTAGGAGGGGTTGAACACTTAACATTTATCACATTTCATATTTTCTCTCTTTCTCTCCTTTCTCTCTCTACCTTTCTCTCTCTATGTTCTTCCATTTCTCATCCATTTTAATAGATAATCCAACAATGCCTAATCCTTAGAAAAACATGATCCTATAACTGGTATCAAGAGCATGGTTGATTCTACGGATTGGAGTATTTTTTATCTATTGATTTGGTCATAAAAATCCTTTGTTTCTAATTTTTTTTCTCATTTCTCTTTCTTTTTGGTGTTGTGTGGTTATCAATTTGATAAAAATCATTTGTCTCATTTTTTTTCTATCATTTTTCAAATTTTAAATATCTCTTTTCCAATATCATTCTTTTTTTTAACTACTTTGTTGCGTGTTTATCTATTTCTCAAATTTCTATATCAATTTCTATGATTTTTTTGTCTCATCTATATTGATAAACTGTATCTGAGTCATTTTTTTATTATTGCTCTCATATTTCTTGTCCAAAACTGTTTTTTGTCTTCATCAACTTGTGGATTCTTTTTCTGGGTATAACTTTCTCGTTGCGATCCAACAACATACTTTGGCTACGATCGGGATCTTTTGTGATCGCATAAACCCCGGGGGTTTCAACTTGCGATCCAAAGTTACGATCACCACTATGATCTGCACTACGATCGAATCTGCGATCGAAGCTGCGATCACGAGTGCGATCGAAGCTACGATCGGACTGCGATCGGGGTGCGATCTGGTTGCGATCTGGTGCGATGCAAGACTGCGATGGACTTAAAATTTTACACTATGATTGACCAAGTTTTGACTCAAAAGGACTTACGATCAGACTTACGATCGGACTCAATAGGACCCTCGATCGGACTCACCCTTACCCTCGACTTAAAACTCTGATCAGACCCACAAAACTCTAGACATATCACAACAAACCCTCGAACCTCTCACAACTCTCGAACTCCTTACACCCTCGCCTCCTAGGCTTTCGACCAAGACTCGACTCCCACTCACCCTCGAACACAAACTATCTCTCGACCAACAAAAACCAACTTCGACTTCGCACACAAGACTTAACACAACTCTAAACTCTGACCCTATCCTCACCCTCGTAACCAAAACATTCTCGTCTCAAACAACAAGTCTCAATCTAAACACAAACAACAACAAATCCAAACACCTCACTTGACTCACACATCAAACCAGAATCAAACACACACGAATCAACACCATCACGATCTCAGATTTTCTTCGTGCATACATATCGAAACACGCGGATTATCTCATCATCACAGATCTGTGTTGACTTGTTTTTAAAACCAATTTTTTACTATATATTCGAAATAAAATAAAGATTTTAAACGTGCTAAAATCAGTTATTTGTTTTGATTCTAGGATTAAAACGGTCAACACTCGCAAGTAACATAAATATTAAACCTACCCGAGATCTCTTTTAAGATCTTGAAGCTATCATTCTTGTGTTCTTCATTCGTGGGTGCTGGGGTTTGATTTTATTGCTTTAAGGATAGATTAGAAACAGATTGTGTGGTAACTGTGTTACACAGTTAAAAGGACGGAGTTTACTATGGGAGGCTAACAACTAGGTTAGGTTTTGTGGGAGAAAAATTAGGGGTAGTTGATTAACCACGTGTCATCTAAAAGACGTGTCTGTGTACTTCCCATCAGCTATTTAATATTTATTATTGTCAAACGATATTTTTTATTTTTTTTGTTTATGGGCTGAATATTGTCTTGGGCTTTCCAACAAATAAGTTTTCAGTTATTATTATTATTTTTTTTTTAAACGCATTGTTGATTTCTTTTCGAAAAGTCACAAAAAAAGATTAGTTTTTTATTTTTTATTTTTTTTAATTTTTGAATTTTTTTTTTTTTGAATATTAGTTAAAGTAATTTTTTATTTTTTTTAAGTTAAGTTAATATTTTCATATTTTAAAGTTAATTTTTTTTAATTAAGTTAATTTTATATATTAGTTTTTGGTACATTGTTTTGAGGCGGGTATTTAGAAAGAACCAAAGTGGTAAATTATTTAACGGACCGACGAGCTTTCTTTTTTTGGAGTGAGCCGCAGTTGAATTGGACTCCGGTTTATTTCATCAACGGCTGAGCCGATAAAGAATTTATTGAGTCGAGCAATATCATCCCAAACGAGATATTTCATCGTTGAGAAAAGTGTGATCTCATCAATCGTGGATTTTTAAAAGTTTTTTACGGATCTTTCGACGTTTCTTCGCGAACTGTAATATCCCGAAATCAACCACGACTACAATTCTTTTTCCTTCATCGACATTCAATGGAGTCGTTGAATTTGCCATCTCATGAGGGAGAGTCGCATTCAATGCAAAACAAAGTTAGAAAAAGTGGCATCACTTCATTTCAAATGCTTCAGTATCATCTAGTTACTCTTTCACGGCTTCAAAGAGGGAGCGAATTTGTGACCATCTGTAACACCTGGTAATTTTTCCTACTTTGTAAAATGACTATTTTACCCTTTGACTTTTTATTTAGTCAACTATGTGATTTAACTGTGTTGGAACCGGGAAGTTATCCCGCGTTGTCTGAAAAACTGTTTGCTGACGAGTAATGGCCTGACTCTGAGCTCAGTCATTATTCTGAACATTTTCTGTGAACCTGACCAAAGTGCTGAGACGGTCAATGAATTGACGATAATCGATGAGATTATTCGTTATCTGTGAATTATGTGCTTAACTGTTAGTTTTTAACAGCGTGATCGTATTTTCTTGAGCAGCGTATTTAAATATTTCTGTATATGTTTATATATGCCCGTATTTTAGTATTTTTGCTATTTATAGTAATAAATTGTATTTACTGTGAATATTTAATTAACGTATCGCGTTTTCGTATTTTACGTCGTTTTTGCGTTTAACCGTCGTTAACATGCATAAAATACTTTACCAATCGTAAAATGTCAGTTTTCGTTGAAAACTCGTAAATTTAATATATTTCGTCAAATTTTTATGTTTTACGTAATTTTAAACCTAACTATATACTTTTTGATATTTACCTAAAACTAACTAACCTTTTTACCTTAAACCTTTTAACTAATTACCATAGTAAAATTTTTGAATAATTTACCCCATGTGGGACCCCCCATAACCGGCCAAACCATCACCATGTGCAAGATACACCAAAATTTTACTCTTACCCTTTTAAGCTTAACTTACACCTTCCTACACATTTTAACTTATTAACCTTTTAACTCTAAATCACTTCACACTTATACACTTCACTTCACTCAACCAAAAACACACACAACACCTCTCTCTCTCTCTAAAACACACGACACAAACACAACACAAAACAAATACACCCTAGAGCTTGTATAAGCATATAGAAGAATGGATTTTCTTGGTTTGACGATTTGAGAAGTTGTTGGGTTGAAGATTAGGGTAGAAGTTCTTGTTGATTATTAGTGGGTATTATTGTAGATCGGATCGTTGTGGTTACGTAGGATCGTTACACAAGGTCATTTCTTAAACCTTTTCATCTTTTCATTTTTCCATGCATGATCTTTGTAGATCTATGCATGCATGTTACTCATCAAGTATTTTTATGAAATAAAATGATGAAAGTTATTTTTGGTCATGAAATATTTCAAGATTTGTGGAAATTAAGAGTGGATCTATTAGATCCATACATGAAAATGGGTTAATTGAAAGATTTGTGAAACATATAAGTATATATATTTTAGATTTGTAAACTTGAAGAAAAATCTTTGATTTTGTTGTTGCATATGAAAAATTAGAAGAAACTAGTAGTGTTACTACTAGTGGTTACGTTTGAAAATGTTCGAAAACGAGTTTTTACGGAATACGTACAATCTGTCCGACTTTTGTAAGTGGCGTAGAGAGTCGTAAAAATTGTTTTGACACTAGTTTACTACGATATTATGAAAATATAAGTGAATACCTTCGTTTCGATATATTATGGGCTAAAAACGGAGCTAAAATGAGTAAGTTGTGGTTGTTTAAATTACGTTGTCGGAAAACTTTATTTTTGGAGAACAACACTATAAGTGGTTGCTGTCCAGATTTTTAAAGTGGTCGAAACGACATTTTCGAGTTAAACGGAGTTGTTTTTAGTGTCGAAATGATTACTAAATGGTATGTATGGATGTTGGACTTGTTTTGTAAAAGCGTGTTAGCTCGAAATGCAAATACTTGTTATACTATTGAAAGTTTGAACGTTGGAAGTTGAAATGGTTACGATTGTGAAAAATGAATGATTGAATTGTTGGCGATTGATAAATTGTTGAAAATAGGGGTTTTAGGACGAGATTTGAGTATTTACTAAAAATGGCAAATTTTTATATGACGCCGAAAGGCTGCCGAATTTTCGTTAGAATTTACGTAGGAAAATTTGTTAAGATAAATTTTGGTAAAATAAAATTTACGCCGAAAGGCTGTCGAAATTTCGTCGAGTCAAAAATAAATATTTTGCCTAAGTATATATATACTATAATGTTATAACGATGTAACATTTACAAGTCACGATTTGAACAACAAAATATATACTTGATCGATGAGTAACGTACGTGATGAACTTTTGTGATTTATTTGCTAGCGCCTAAACTATAGTATTATATTTAGGTTGTTGGTAGAGTTGCTCGCTACTATTTGATCTTACTTGTGCGGTTTGAATCGTTGCTTAAGGGAAGTTTATAGATCCCTATTAAACTGCTTTCTATGTTTAATGTTTTGGGATGTGATAAATGCTTTGATGACTTGCTTCTGGACACAAGTAAAACTTGATTTCTGTGAACGCTTTGTGAACACTATTTATGAGATAGCTTAAGTTGCTTTAGCCATAGTTCCCACTATCGTGAATCGTTAGTTACTCTGCTGGAGTAAGCTCTTATGCTACGGATAGATCTATTGAGGGTTGACAACCTCCACTCGGGCATTCTGACGCCGGACGAGTGTGTACCATTTGTATGAACGGAGTTATCTTGGCTAGGTACTCCATTGGGTCAATTTATGTATGCAATCTATTGTATGCACTGGATCACTAGTTTCGATGTCACGAGCTTAGCGCTATCATAAATATTGTGAACACCCAATTTATCCTACACTTGGCACTATATCTCCTATAGTTGCATGTGTACATGAAATGAAATATGAAAATTGAATGACTATGAATTTTTACTTGAAACCTATATTCTCACCAACATTATGTTGACCCAATTTAGCATTTATCTCAGGTAATTGATGATGTGTTGCATCTGCTGTGTGAAGTACTTGGAGTCCGCATGCATTTCATGGCTATCTTCGGACATTTATTTACTTATGCTTTTGAACTATTATCTCGTTGATGTTTAAAACTTTTACATTCCGCTGCACTATCTTTTGAAACTGAGACCTTTTGTTATGTTATGCTTTTTATTTAAGTTCAACGAGGTATTTTTATAAAACGTCTCATTTAGAGTCGTTCTCTTGTACCTTGAACTATGATACAATGACGTAACAGCCCCCGAGCTTCACCGCTTCCGCATATCATATTTTGGGGTGTTACACCATCTTTGGTCAGGAACGTCATATATTCATGGAATCGTTGTTCAACATTTTGAACCAACTAGCAGAGCAACTCCACCATAAATAATTTAATCATTCTGCATCAACACTTGCATATAAGGCTCTTGTGACACAACTCTCGCCTTGCCTCTAATTCAATATCATCAAGTGTGAAAGTTCAGTGATTTGCTAGTCATTTCTTCGAGATTTTACGTGATACACTATTGAAACTCATGACATCGGTCTCGTCTTCGATTTATCAAATATCACGACTTCAGCAAGCGTATGATAATGGAGTGCAAGAATCAATGACGCAGATGCAAGAGGAGAATGGTCATACGGTTGAAAACTTGGAGCCTAACGATGGCAAGAGCACGGAATCAGGAGGATAACATGATATCAGTGGCACGTCAGGCAATGTTCACGAGATCTCTTTTGATGACACCTTACCCGTTAATGACGAAGAGCCTGCGGACATGGTACAATGTAATGTTGTTGATGATGTATATGCTGATGAAATACCGCATATTGAGCATTCTGAACCTAACTATGACAAACATGGGATGGAAAAGAGTGATAGAAATACCACTTCTGATTCATCCGATGTGAGTCATAATGGGTGAGAAAGTGTTCAAAATGCTAAACATCATGATAAGTGCCTTATGACTGCTTCTTTAAAGAATTCTGATTCTATGATTAAAGAGCTTGAAACGATTTTAGCTCAGCAATCCAAAGAGCTTGAGGATGCCAAAATTGAATTTTTAAAGAAAACGGAGAAATTTGAAAATTATTTTGAAAAACTTGAAAATTCAAACGTTATTCTTGAACGAAAATTGGATCAAACTGTTCTAGATTCTAAAGCTGAAAAGGATAATTTTTGTAAACAAATTAAGTTGCTTGAATCTAAGTTGGCATCCCAAGATGAATTGCTCAAAGAGAATGAGACATTAAAAGCTCAAGTACAGGAAAAGGTCTTTGCTATAGCTGCGTTGAAAAACGAATTGAGGAAAACCAAAGGACCTAGTGTGGACATGATAGGTGTGAAAACACCCATCCTTTTTACCACTTAATTACAATAATAACCGAGCCAAAACGTGTATTTTATGCCATTTATGTCGGAATTATGCATGGTTTGTGTTTTTGTTGTGATTTAGGACGAAAAGGTGAAAAGTGGAGAAAACACGGCATTCACGGGCTTTTATCGAAGAAAAAGATGAAAGATGAAGTCGAAAGATCAAGAGTGGAAAAAGAACGGATGTCCAAGACCAATTCTGAAGATTTATCGAAGAAAAAGTCAAAAGACGGAAGTTTACTGAAAGCCGAAGAACTAGAGTCTTATTTATGAAGTTCAAGACGAGTTCAAAGAAATCCCGAGACAAAGTCATTGAGTCCAAGATTAAGAAACAGTTAAGAAGAAAAGGACTTAAGTGCGCAATTAAGGAAAAGAGGAAAGAGGGAGGAAGCTTCCTAAGCTCCTCCCTAATCACCCCTATAAATAGATTAGGCTTAGTTCATTTTCAAGTTGTTGGTGGCTTGACAAACCACTCTTCCACCATTTTCATTTCTTGTTAATTACTTTCTTGCACTTTAATTACTTGTTATGCACCTTTAATAATTTAATTTTCAAGTAAGTTTTCATTTGTTGTTCTTGAATCTTTACCTTTCTTGTTTAATCTCTCATCTTCCTTTCTTGATTCTAGTTTACTTTTGGTGAGAATTACATATGATCCGTGTTGTTCATTAATGTTTTCGTGCTTAAAAAGTTCATATTTTTATGTTTTGATTTTAAAGTTTGTTTATTTTAAGTTTGATAAGTTGATGTTCGTGCTTATTAAGTCCATTTCCATTATTGATTCGTTCTAGTTTTAGAGATTAGCTTATTATTGTAGCTTATTTTCTTTGCTTAAGTTTCGGATCACACACAAATCAGAAAAGGTGTTAAAACCCTTTTCCGATCATCACTTTCCGATTTGATTATTCCGACCAGACTAGCACCCTTTTTCCGATCATCAAATCGGAAAAGGGTTTTGTTTATTCCGATTAGCTCCTAGTTGGCATATTCCGATTGGACCCTTTGCCAAGTGTTCCGATCAGGACCTTTTAGATTATTCCGATTGTGCTTGGTTAACTATTATTCCGATTATGCCATCCTTTATATATTCCGATCTGGACGATTTACCACATTCGGATTGTTTTCATTTTATGATATTCCGATCAGAGATGTTGTCAAACATTCCGATCAATGTTCCTTTTTAACATTCCGACAATGCTTCTTTCCGATGGGTACATTCCGATCAGATTCCGATTGGATTCCGATCGGGTGTATTCCGATGGGTATATTTGTTTTGTTTTAATATTTTGTTTTAGTTAAAGTGTCAATTTTTCTTGTTTTGTTTTTAGTTCATTTTGATTTCGTTTTATGTTTTTATTTAATTGTCGATTTACTTTTCGTTAATTTTTAATTTTACGTCATTTAAA
Source organism: Glebionis coronaria (assembly GCA_025667525.1). Lineage (NCBI taxonomy): Eukaryota > Viridiplantae > Streptophyta > Magnoliopsida > Asterales > Asteraceae > Glebionis > Glebionis coronaria. Next base: position 60,750,385 of record CM046880.1, on the reverse strand, counting down.
TTCTAGTCATTTACTTTCCAAGTTTTAAATATTGCATCGTTTACGTTTCACTTAGTTGTAGTTTTAATTACTTGTCATTTATTTTTAAGTCTTGCACATTTACTTTACCAAAACCAAAAATATTAGTTTCACCAAGAACAACTAATCTCACACAATTAACCGGAAATCAATTCGAGAAGATACCGAGAAACGAACTTTCAACTAGTAAAACCATACATAAAATGGCGCCGCTGCCGGCTCTTTTCGTGAGGATTAAAGGTTTTCTGTGAGAGACGCGTTGGCTTTTGGGACCCGTTCACTTTTGAACGTTATTTTTCGTGTCCAAATATTTTCAAAAATCCAAAAACATTTGAAAAATCATAAAAAGCATTTCTTTTTAAAAGTTTTGCACCAAAAATATTCTTCTTGCTCATCTATTTTTCTTTATGGATTTTTATGTCCATTGCATCTATTGTGGAAGCGATTCTCATTGGCATGTTTCGTGCCCGGTTTGAGACCCGTATGATTACGGGCAAGAACCGGGGTACAATTATGACAATGATAATAGCTATCCACAAGACGCACCCGATCTTTCTCCTTACCCATTTTGCAACAACTGTGGGGGTCCTCACGATACCTATTATTGTCAACCAATGAATTATTATGAGCAAAATCCGTGTCCTCAGTTTTCTTCACCAATGGACTATTATGAACCAAACCCGGTTTCTAATTCTTCTCCACCGATGAACTACTATGAGCCACAACCATGCTACAATTCAGGTTTTCAACATTTTGAGCCCCCACAACACCACATCGATCATCAACCCTCCTTCGAACATTTGAGCCCCCACGAACAATGGGACACTCTTGTTAAGCAAAGCCAACAAATTCAAGAAGCTTGCAACAAGATCATCGAGAAATGTCAAGAGGATCAACGACAGGAGCAAATATCGAATATCGAGACCTATACTCCTCCTCCGGTGTATCCATACTATTATGATGATGATGACGATGAGCCTACTATTTCTTGGAATGATCTTACTGCTCAATGTCCTAGTGCTATTGTCATCTCTCCTCTCAATATCCCAAACGTGTCCAAGGATTGTGATACATTGAGTAAGCTTAGTGATGTTGGTCTGGATAAAGTGTTTGATGATGAGGTTTGTGACATACCGGCTGCTATGGAGCTTGAGGACGACGTTACTCTTACGGAAGAGGTCGATCCAAATGATGACGATTTTTCTCCAAGCTATGAGAATTTCACTTTTGAAATTTCTCTATCTCCACCGGGAGATGCGGGTGATGACGATTTGTTCTCTCCGGTTTACGAGAAGTTCACCGATGAACATGATCCTGTGGATGAGGTGGAAGACGTGCTTCTTCACGATAGATTACGGAAAGTGCACCTTCTTATTGCTCAAATCGAAGCGTTGACTTCTCCTCCTCTTTCCGAGTCTTTGCCTCCACCTATTCCTCCCGTTGAAGATAATGACCCATTGCTGGAAGAAATCGACATTCACTCCATGCCTCCAGGTATTGATGATAATGATATGGAGGGGGACATTATTTATGATAATTTGCTGCAGGAAGATATTGTCCCAAGCCCCCCTCCCGAGCACCTTTCATCCTCCCCGTTAGCCACTATCACGGAGGATGAGTGCTTTGACCCGAGAGGTGACATTGATTATGCTATGATTGATAACAATACGGCTTTGCCGCTTGCTTAGCATCCATTGTCTTTGGGGGAGGACAATGTGCTTACTTTACCTACCCCACCTCCCGTGGATCTTGAATTAACATACTTCTCGTATGTTGAAAGGACCTTTCTCACATTCAAGACTTATCCCCCCGCCTCTCCTTTGTTGATGTCAACCGGGAACGAGGACAAGGTCTTTGATCCTGGTATCACATTCGCAGCTTCCCCATGGACCATTTAATCCGGGGACGAGTCAGGCTCGTGACTCGGTCAACAAAAACAAGCGCTTTTTTGGAGGCAACCCAATTATCTATCTATTTTCACCATAAGTGTAGGGGGAGCCCCGTGGTGTTTCTTGCTTTCTTTCTTATCATGTGCAGGGATTAGAGATTCAAAGACACACTCTTGATGACTTTTGACGAACCGTGACTCCGTGTTCCCTTCTTCCCGGTTCTATCCTAAACTCTTTTCTATTCACTATTTTATCGGAATCTCTTTAGTTGTCTCTTTCTTAGCGAGATTTAAACAACGTGCACAATGTCCTAAGTGTAGGGAAGTTTACTTCCACATGCTTAAACATTGAGGACAATGTTTATCTTAAGTGTAGGGGGGACTTCTATCGAAGTTAAGTGGCCTTTTCCTTGTATTTGTCCTCATTTTAACCGAAAAATTTGATTTTTCGACATTTTTCAAAATTTTTGATCTATTTTGGCCTATTAGTTTTTACTTTTGTATAGTTATTTTCTTTCCTTATTAGAATAAATTTTAATAAAGTGGTTTTAATTTTCAAGAGTCGTGAATATTTTGACTCAACCCGAGTTTACTTATCTAAGTTTACTCTAGCTAAGTATCCTTAACGTGTTTAAGTCAAGTTTTGCTAGGCTTTTATATAGGGAGCTATAAAACGCAAAAGTCTTAACCCTCACGGATTAAGAACAAGAACTTTTCGCAAGTTCCTATAACTGATCCTAGAGAGTAACTTTAAAACGCAAATTCTAAACTTGGAAGAGTTTAAGAAGATGCAAGATCCTATAGGCGACTTGAAAACCCAAAACTTTGATTTAATTGGCTAAGCATCCACGAGTCTCATTGCTTGAGATTTTAAATTGTGGAGAACGAGAGATGATAGAGTCAATTATAAGTTTGGTATTCTTTCGTGAATTTATGTGAGTTGATTATAAGCCTATTCTCCCATCGCTTGCTAATAAGTTTATCTGCAATAAATAAGGTTGTACCAATTGAAAAGTTACTTAGCTTCTAGCCCAAGATCGTTTAAAAGTTGCTCGGTATTAATTAGAGTTCATAGCCAAGGCATAACTTATTGAAGCGGGATGCGAAGATTGGCGAGTCCGAAAAGGCCCTAACAAGGCATGAGGGCTATATTTTGTTGCTAAAGATCCAAAAGTGATGTGAAGAATCATTTATCGAAAATCTATATGAAGGATCGAGACACACGACGAAAAGCAAGTACTCCCAAAAGATCATGGAGAAGTCTATCCAAAAAGGCCCTAACAAGGTATGAGGATAAATAGATCCAAGTCCTAAAAGGAGGCGGATCGTTGTATATCAAGGTCCAAAATAAAGATTGGAGAAAAATGAAGAAGTCGTGGTCCATATATGAAGAATCTCTCAAAATTTCAAGTGAAGAAATTCCTATTATGAAGAGAAGACAATTATTTCATGAACGTCTCTCAAAGATTTGAAGTATGAAGTCGCTGCCAAATATCGGTCCGAGAAAGGTCTCAAATCGCGAAGTGAGTTATGCCAAGATATGAACTTTATGAGGTCCCGAGAAGCAGTTTTAAAAGATTTTGTCCTTTAGCTAAGTATTGATTAAATCGTTCACTTTATTTTCGGCCTAAATAACTATCGAAATAAGTCAAAAATGCATCCTCGTGATCATTCAAGACAACAATAAAATATAAGAGATACACCTAGGAATAAGGGAGTCTAAGTGAAAACTTGAGGATGATGATCATTCACGACATTTTCAAAACCCAAGGTATGTTTTTGATTTCTTTACTTTGTATGTTATAATTTTCTATCTCTTTAATAAAGGCCAACGTGGATTGATTGTGATGAAAAATGTAAACGTGCTTTGTAACTAATGCATAGCATGAGGACATTGCAATGGTTAAGTGTAGGGGATTTGATAGGTGTGAAAACACCCATCCTTTTTACCACTTAATTACAATAATAACCAAGCCAAAACGTGTATTTTATGCCATTTATGTCGGAATTATGCGTGGTTTGTGTTTTTGTTGTGATTTAGTACGAAAAGGTGAAAAGTGGAGAAAACACGGCATTCACGGGATTTTATCGAAGAAAAAGACGAAAGATGAAGTCGAAAGATCAAGAGTGGAAAAAGAACGGAAGTCCAAGACCAATTCTGAAGATTTATCGAAGAAAAAGTCAAAAGACGGAAGTTTACTGAAAGCCGAAGAACTCGAGTCTTATTTATGAAGTTCAAGACGAGTTCAAAGAAATCCCGAGACAAAGTCATTGAGTCCAAGATTAAGAAACAGTTAAGAAGAAAAGGACTTAAGTGCGCAATTAAGGAAAAGAGGAAAGAGGGAGGAAGCTTCCTAAGCTCCTCCCTAATCACCCCTATAAATAGATTAGGCTTAGTTCATTTTCAAGTTGTTGGTGGCTTGACAAACCACTCTTCCACCATTTTCATTTCTTGTTAATTACTTTCTTGCACTTTAATTACTTGTTATGCACCTTTAATAATTTAATTTTCAAGTAAGTTTTCATTTGTTGTTCTTGAATCTTTACCTTTCTTGTTTAATCTCTCATCTTCCTTTCTTGATTCTAGTTTACTTTTGGTGAGAATTACATATGATCTGTGTTGTTCATTAATGTTTTCGTGCTTAAAAAGTTCATATTTTTATGTTTTGATTTTAAAGTTTGTTTATTTTAAGTTTGATAAGTTGATGTTCGTGCTTATTAAGTCCATTTCCATTATTGATTCGTTCTAGTTTTAGAGATTAGCTTATTATTGTAGCTTATTTTCTTTGCTTAAGTTTCGGATCACACACAAATCAGAAAAGGTGTTAAAACCCTTTTCCGATCATCACTTTCCGATTTGATTATTCCGACCAGACTAGCACCCTTTTTCCGATCATCAAATCGGAAAAGGGTTTTGTTTATTCCGATTAGCTCCTAGTTGGCATATTCCGATTGGACCCTTTGCCAAGTGTTCCGATCAGGACCTTTTAGATTATTCCGATTGTGCTTGGTTAACTATTATTCCGATTATGCCATCCTTTATATATTCCGATCTGGACGATTTACCACATTCCGATTGTTTTCATTTTATGATATTCCGATCAGAGATGTTGTCAAACATTCCGATCAATGTTCCTTTTTAACATTCCGACAATGCTTCTTTCCGATGGGTACATTCCGATCAGATTCCGATTGGATTCCGATCGGGTGTATTCCGATGGGTATATTTGTTTTGTTTTAATATTTTGTTTTAGTTAAAGTGTCAATTTTTCTTGTTTTGTTTTTAGTTCATTTTGATTTCGTTTTATGTTTTTATTTAATTGTCGATTTACTTTTCGTTAATTTTTAATTTTACGTCATTTAAATTCTAGTCATTTACTTTCCAAGTTTTAAATATTGCATCGTTTACGTTTCACTTAGTTGTAGTTTTAATTACTTGTCATTTATTTTTAAGTCTTGCACATTTACTTTACCAAAACCAAAAATATTAGTTTCACCAAGAACAACTAATCTCACACAATTAACCGGAAATCAATTCGAGAAGATACCGAGAAACGAACTTTCAACTAGTAAAACCATACATAAAATGGCGCCGCTGCCGGCTCTTTTCGTGAGGATTAAAGGTTTTCTGTGAGAGACGCGTTGGCTTTTGGGACCCGTTCACTTTTGAACGTTATTTTTCGTGTCCAAATATTTTCAAAAATCCAAAAACATTTGAAAAATCATAAAAAGCATTTCTTTTTCAAAGTTTTGCACCAAAAATATTCTTCTTGCTCATTTATTTTTCTTTATGGATTTTTATGTCCATTGCATCTATTGTGGAAGCGATTCTCATTGGCATGTTTCGTGCCCGGTTTGAGACCCGTATGATTACGGGCAAGAACCGGGGTACAATTATGACAATGATAATAGCTATCCACAAGACGCACCCGATCTTTCTCCTTACCCATTTTGCAACAACTGTGGGGGTCCTCACGATACCTATTATTGTCAACCAATGAATTATTATGAGCAAAATCCGTGTCCTCAGTTTTCTTCACCAATGGACTATTATGAACCAAACCCGGTTTCTAATTCTTCTCCACCGATGAACTACTATGAGCCACAACCATGCTACAATTCAGGTTTTCAACATTTTGAGCCCCCACAACACCACATCGATCATCAACCCTCCTTCGAACATTTGAGCCCCCACGAACAATGGGACACTCTTGTTAAGCAAAGCCAACAAATTCAAGAAGCTTGCAACAAGATCATCGAGAAATGTCAAGAGGATCAACGACAGGAGCAAATATCGAATATCGAGACCTATACTCCTCCTCCGGTGTATCCATACTATTATGATGATGATGACGATGAGCCTACTATTTCTTGGAATGATCTTACTGCTCAATGTCCTAGTGCTATTGTCATCTCTCCTCTCAATATCCCAAACGTGTCCAAGGATTGTGATACATTGAGTAAGCTTAGTGATGTTGGTCTGGATAAAGTGTTTGATGATGAGGTTTGTGACATACCGGCTGCTATGGAGCTTGAGGACGACGTTACTCTTACGGAAGAGGTCGATCCAAATGATGACGATTTTTCTCCAAGCTATGAGAATTTCACTTTTGAAATTTCTCTATCTCCACCGGGAGATGCGGGTGATGACGATTTGTTCTCTCCGGTTTACGAGAAGTTCACCGATGAACATGATCCTGTGGATGAGGTGGAAGACGTGCTTCTTCACGATAGATTACGGAAAGTGCACCTTCTTATTGCTCAAATCGAAGCGTTGACTTCTCCTCCTCTTTCCGAGTCTTTGCCTCCACCTATTCCTCCCGTTGAAGATAATGACCCATTGCTGGAAGAAATCGACATTCACTCCATGCCTCCAGGTATTGATGATAATGATATGGAGGGGGACATTATTTATGATAATTTGCTGCAGGAAGATATTGTCCCAAGCCCCCCTCCCGAGCACCTTTCATCCTCCCCGTTAGCCACTATCACGGAGGATGAGTGCTTTGACCCGAGAGGTGACATTGATTATGCTATGATTGATAACAATACGGCTTTGCCGCTTGCTTAGCATCCATTGTCTTTGGGGGAGGACAATGTGCTTACTTTACCTACCCCACCTCCCGTGGATCTTGAATTCACATACTTCTCGTATGTTGAAAGGACCTTTCTCACATTCAAGACTTATCCCCCCGCCTCTCCTTTGTTGATGTCAACCGGGAACGAGGACAAGGTCTTTGATCCTGGTATCACATTCGCAGCTTCCCCATGGACCATTTAATCCGGGGACGAGTCAGGCTCGTGACTCGGTCAACAAAAACAAGCGCTTTTTTGGAGGCAACCCAATTATCTATCTATTTTCACCATAAGTGTAGGGGGAGCCCCGTGGTGTTTCTTGCTTTCTTTCTTATCATGTGCAGGGATTAGAGATTCAAAGACACACTCTTGATGACTTTTGACGAACCGTGACTCCGTGTTCCCTTCTTCCCGGTTCTATCCTAAACTCTTTTCTATTCACTATTTTATCGGAATCTCTTTAGTTGTCTCTTTCTTAGCGAGATTTAAACAACGTGCACAATGTCCTAAGTGTAGGGAAGTTTACTTCCACATGCTTAAACATTGAGGACAATGTTTATCTTAAGTGTAGGGGGGACTTCTATCGAAGTTAAGTGGCCTTTTCCTTGTATTTGTCCTCATTTTAACCGAAAAATTTGATTTTTCGACATTTTTCAAAATTTTTGATCTATTTTGGCCTATTAGTTTTTACTTTTGTATAGTTATTTTCTTTCCTTATTAGAATAAATTTTAATAAAGTGGTTTTAATTTTCAAGAGTCGTGAATATTTTGACTCAACCCGAGTTTACTTATCTAAGTTTACTCTAGCTAAGTATCCTTAACGTGTTTAAGTCAAGTTTTGCTAGGCTTTTATATAGGGAGCTATAAAACGCAAAAGTCTTAACCCTCACGGATTAAGAACAAGAACTTTTCGCAAGTTCCTATAACTGATCCTAGAGAGTAACTTTAAAACGCAAATTCTAAACTTGGAAGAGTTTAAGAAGATGCAAGATCCTATAGGCGACTTGAAAACCCAAAACTTTGATTTAATTGGCTAAGCATCCACGAGTCTCATTGCTTGAGATTTTAAATTGTGGAGAACGAGAGATGATAGAGTCAATTATAAGTTTGGTATTCTTTCGTGAATTTATGTGAGTTGATTATAAGCCTATTCTCCCATCGCTTGCTAATAAGTTTATCTGCAATAAATAAGGTTGTACCAATTGAAAAGTTACTTAGCTTCTAGCCCAAGATCGTTTAAAAGTTGCTCGGTATTAATTAGAGTTCATAGCCAAGGCATAACTTATTGAAGCGGGATGCGAAGATTGGCGAGTCCGAAAAGGCCCTAACAAGGCATGAGGGCTATATTTTGTTGCTAAAGATCCAAAAGTGATGTGAAGAATCATTTATCGAAAATCTATATGAAGGATCGAGACACACGACGAAAAGCAAGTACTCCCAAAAGATCATGGAGAAGTCTATCCAAAAAGGCCCTAACAAGGTATGAGGATAAATAGATCCAAGTCCTAAAAGGAGGCGGATCGTTGTATATCAAGGTCCAAAATAAAGATTGGAGAAAAATGAAGAAGTCGTGGTCCATATATGAAGAATCTCTCAAAATTTCAAGTGAAGAAATTCCTATTATGAAGAGAAGACAATTATTTCATGAACGTCTCTCAAAGATTTGAAGTATGAAGTCGCTGCCAAATATCGGTCCGAGAAAGGTCTCAAATCGCGAAGTGAGTTATGCCAAGATATGAACTTTATGAGGTCCCGAGAAGCAGTTTTAAAAGATTTTGTCCTTTAGCTAAGTATTGATTAAATCGTTCACTTTATTTTCGGCCTAAATAACTATCGAAATAAGTCAAAAATGCATCCTCGTGATCATTCAAGACAACAATAAAATATAAGAGATACACCTAGGAATAAGGGAGTCTAAGTGAAAACTTGAGGATGATGATCATTCACGACATTTTCAAAACCCAAGGTATGTTTTTGATTTCTTTACTTTGTATGTTATAATTTTCTATCTCTTTAATAAAGGCCAACGTGGATTGATTGTGATGAAAAATGTAAACGTGCTTTGTAACTAATGCATAGCATGAGGACATTGCAATGGTTAAGTGTAGGGGATTTGATAGGTGTGAAAACACCCATCCTTTTTACCACTTAATTACAATAATAACCAAGCCAAAACGTGTATTTTATGCCATTTATGTCGGAATTATGCGTGGTTTGTGTTTTTGTTGTGATTTAGTACGAAAAGGTGAAAAGTGGAGAAAACACGGCATTCACGGGCTTTTATCGAAGAAAAAGACGAAAGATGAAGTCGAAAGATCAAGAGTGGAAAAAGAACGGAAGTCCAAGACCAATTCTGAAGATTTATCGAAGAAAAAGTCAAAAGACGGAAGTTTACTGAAAGCCGAAGAACTCGAGTCTTATTTATGAAGTTCAAGACGAGTTCAAAGAAATGCCGAGACAAAGTCATTGAGTCCAAGATTAAAAAACAATTAAGAAGAAAAGGACTTAAGTGCGCAATTAAGGAAAAGAGGAAAGAGGGAGGAAGCTTCCTAAGCTCCTCCCTAATCACCCCTATAAATAGATTAGGCTCAGTTTATTTTCAAGTTGTTGGTGGCTTGACAAACCACTCTTCCACCATTTTCATTTCTTGTTAATTACTTTCTTGCACTTTAATTACTTGTTATGCACCTTTAATCATTTAATTTTCAAGTAAGTTTTCATTTGTTGTTCTTGAATCTTTACCTTTCTTGTTTAATCTCTCATCTTCCTTTCTTGATTCTAGTTTACTTTTGGTGCGAATTACATATGATCCGTGTTGTTCATTAATGTTTTCGTGCTTAAAAAGTTCATCTTTTTATGTTTTGATTTTAAAGTTTGTTTATTTTAAGTTTGATAAGTTGTTGTTCGTGCTTATTAAGTCCATTTCCATTATTGATTCGTTCTAGTTTTAGAGATTAGCTTATTATTGTAGCTTATTTTCTTTGCTTAAGTTCGGATCACACACAAATTGGAAAAGGTGTTAAAACCCTTTTCCGATCATCACTTTCCGATTTGATTATTCCGACTAGACTAGCACCCTTTTTCCGATCATCAAATCGGAAAAGGGTTTTGCTTATTCCGATTAGCTCCTAGTTGGCATATTCCGATTGGACCCTTTGCCAAGTGTTCCGATCAGGACCTTTTAGATTATTCCGATTGTGCTTTGTTTTCTATTATTCCGATTATGCCATCCTTTATATATTCCGATCTGGACGATTTACCACATTCCGATTGTTTTCATTTATATGATATTCCGATCAGAGATGTTGTCAAACATTCCGATCAATGTTCCTTTTTAACATTCCGACAATGCCTCTTTCCGATGGGTACATTCCGATCGGATTCTGATTGGATTCCTATTGGATTCCGATCGGGTGTATTCCGATGGGTATTTTTGTTTTGTTTTAGTTAAAGTGTCAATTTTTCTCGTTTTGTTTTTAGTTCATTTTAATTTCGTTTTATGTTTTTATTTAATTGTCGATTTACTTTTCGTTAAGTTTTAATTTTACGTCATTTAAATTCTAGTCATTTACTTTCCAAGTTTTAAATATTGCATCGTTTACGTTTCACTTAGTTGTAGTTTTAATTACTTTTCATTTATTTTTAAGTCTTGCACATTTACTTTACCAAAACCAAAAATATTAGTTTCACCAAGAACAACTAATCTCACACAATTAACCGGAAATCAATTCGAGAAGATACCGAGAAACGAACTTTCAACTAGTAAAACCATACATCAGGACACTAAGCTTGAAAGACCATCAATCTTGGGGAAATCGCCTACAAATCAGTTCGTCAGACAACCGTCTGTCAGACAACCTACTGCATTTAGACCCGAGCGACCTCAATCCTCGAGACCGCGGTTTGCCTCCCAAGTTGATTTGGTTCATTTTCCTAGACCAGTCACTCCAGCAACTAGGCCCAATGTGATCAAAACAGCGTTAGCAAGATCTAATCAGATGATTGCCTCTAGTTTCTCTAAAAATACCAAGACCACGTCTAGAACTAGTTCAAATGACGTTTGCCTTAAATCTGGTCTAAGGGAAGCTAAGCAAAAGACACATGTAAGAGATAGGAACTTCAAACCTAGTCAGATGCCTTCTAGTTTACCCAACACTGCTAACCATAGCATATGTCACTTCCTAGGAGCATCAATCGATCATCTAGGAATTTTAAATCTTACTCGGACATTAAATATGCTACTTGTAAAACATGTAGGAAATGTGTCTTTAAAGCCAATCATGATTCTTGTATCAAGAAATTACTTAATGAGGTGAACTCCCATGCTAGACTTAAATCCCAGTGGGTTGCTAAAATCAAACCCATTGGTAAAATGTGGCGCCCCACTGGTAGAACTTTCACTCTTGTAGGAAACGAGTGCCCTTTAACTAGGATAGTCTCCGATTCTACTAAGACTACTAGGGAGGAAATTGAAGAGGATGACACATCACTTAAGCTTGAACTTAAGGTTTTCTATAAAAGGAAACGTTTGCCAACTAAGACAAGTGAATCATCTCCTCGGGTCACCTCAGGCACAAGTAAGGCAAACTGTGAATCCCCACATGGTTCTAAAATAGATATCGCTAATCAACATACAAGTATCCAACTTTCTAATGAGAATACAGGTACCAAAGTTAACATTCAACCAGCACACATCGTTCCAATCGTTGTATACCATTCAATTAAGGATACTCTCAGAGTTTGGTTGCTGAAGAAGCTGATATCTAAGAAACAAGTGTCTCAAGTGATTTGCAGTTAAACTTACAATGTACAAGGCTTACTGTAACACCCCTAAATTTATACAACTCAATACAGCGGAAGACTCGTTGGTGTTACGGGATAGCACATTACTCACATCATAGACAACGCATAAAAATCGCTTCGTTTAATAATAAATCATTTCCATTCATAAATATCAAAGTTACATAGGTCCCAAGTCATATTATTTCATACAAAGTTTTACAAAGTATTTGAATGGAAAATATTGTTTAAGTGCGGGCCATGAATTATTGTCGTCTTCCCGAGAATTACCTTCAAGTACCTGAGATAAAACATGTTAAAAGAAAAGGTCAGCGATAACGCCGAGTGAATTCATAGAGTTTAATAAATTCCATCAATATAACTTTGGTATAAAATTATTACCAAAAATCATTTCGTACAAATCATTGTAATAGGCCATAAAATAGCCAAAGTCATTTTATACAAATCCTTATCGAAAATCAGAATATAGGCATTTGCCTTAAAAATCATTATACGAGCTAATGTCGTAAAAATATCATACAATACGTTTTATAACGTTGTATAGATTAAATAAAAACCGTTATATGAATATGGTTATATAAAACCAAAACACGAACATAATATCCATAGTATGTGTAACACCCCCAAATTTATACAACTCAGTACAGCGGAAGACTAGTTGGTGTTACGGGATAGCACATTACTCACATCATAGACAACGATAAAAATCGCGTCATTTATTTATAAAGCATTTCCATTCAATAATATCAAAGTTACATCGGTCCCAAGTCATTATATTTCATACAAAGTTTTACAAAGTATTTGAATGGAAAATGTTGTTTAAGTGCGGGCCATGAATTCTTGTCGTCTTCCCGAGAATTACCTTCAAGTACCTGAGATAAAACATGTTAAAAGAAAAGGTCAGCGATAACGCCGAGTGAATTCATAGAGTTTAATATAATCCATCAATATAATATCAATATAAAATTATTACTGAAAATCATTTTGTACAAATCTTTGTAATAGGCCATAAAATAGCCAAAGTCATTTTATACAAATCCTTATCGAAAATCATAATATAGGCATTTGCCTTAAAAATCATTATACGAGCCAATGTCGTAAACACATCATACAATACGTCTTATGACGTTGTATAAAATCAAATAAAAACCGTTATATGAATATGGTTATGAAAACCAAAATACAATCATAATATCAATAGTATGACCCCGTATTGCTAGTCAGGCAATACTTCGTAATTCGATGCGTCTAATAGTATTTCGTTAGTTTTGGATTATTACAAGCCGCATGACATTGTTACCTTACTAAACCAAAACGGGTAGCTAACCCGATACCAATTTTGCCAATCTAAAGTAGCGTGTCGTCACAAAGGTCACGCTATTGGAAATCTTCTCATACATAAATTCGCTTACCAATCAATGTGGCACGACGGGGATCAACCGTCAAGGCGCGAACTGGGGTGATCGTCCCCAAATAGTACTATCAAATGCATAAGCGTCTACCAACTCCCGGTAGTTCACAATTCATGCTAATGGGACTTTTAGTGACATAACCTAACTTTAATAATCCATTTAATTTCATCTATCGGGTCCTTTAATCATTTATAGGGTCATACAATCGGGTCATTCAATCATTCGGGTCCAAAATCAATAAACAAACAATCGGGACAAATGGTGTCCAAACTTTTATAAAAACTAACATGTTATCTCCCTCGCGGGTTTATAAAGCATTTATAAAACATTTAAAAGAGTGCGAGGCTATGAACTCACGTTGATGTGGGAAGGCGGGTTATCGGCAATTCGGACGTACGGTACGTGCTTCAATCACGGAAACCTAGACAAATAATACTCGTCTTAGACTCATGTCCAATGACTTTATAAAAATAACAAGTATGTATACATATGATGATTATATATATATGATGATCAAGTGGGTTTACATATTCTCGTTTACTCCTTTTAGTGTTATATGTCGATAACTTTTATATTAGTTTACCAGTTTTACCCGTTTGCGTGTCTTAAGTCCAATAAGCTTATTATAAGTTATTTAACTTATTTTAATCCATTTTGTACCTATATTATCAGTATGTATACTTTACAAGTTGGGCCCAAGTGGGTTAAGCCCAATAAGTTCTTTTTACAAGTTTTTATCTTATTTATTCCAATTATTAGTCCAAGTATTAGTCCAATATGTTTACTTAGCTCGTTAATGTCCGTATGCCCTAAAGTTCGGGTTTTATCGGTTTTTAATTGTTATACATGTCTATATATCAGTATATAAGTTTTATAAAGTTTTTATTAGACGGGTCCAACCATCTAAGTTTTATTTAACAAAAACGTTAATTTTACGGCAATAGCCGAAAAAGTCGTAAAAATCATGTTTATAGTTTTTATTACTTATAAACATTATTTCACCATCATTTATATAATTTATCCATTTGATTACCCTTTTATATATATTTATATAAATAAGTTTTATAAGTTAGTGGGTTTTTATTTTACATTTTATATATTATAATGTGAGTGCTTATATAATAGTATTATTCTTTAATTTCCAAAAATCTGATTTTTAACTTCATCTTCACCAAAACTGCCATATCTTGAGTTTTACATGGAGATAGAAGCTAAAATTTTTATCACATAAACTACATGATATGTGCTACATTTAACTCTTCTATAGCTACTGTTGAATCATCCTTTAAGTATTTTCTAAAAATCGTCCAAAACAGTAACTTCAGATTTATACCCTAAACTTGTTTTGATCATATCTCACTCATTATTTTGATTCCATTGCATGGCCAACTCTCACATGTGTAAAAGACATTTAGCTTACTGTAAATAGATTCTACTTCATCATATTATCAGTCCATGACCTGTTTATTTACTGTTTTACACAGCCAACATATTAAGACAAGATTTTAGACTTGTTTCTTATAGTTTTTCATCTTTTTATCCATGATTATCAACAACAAATCCCCACATAACATTTTTATCATCATATAATCATCATAAATATATACAATAGGAAATAAAATACATGTGTACATAATCAAAATAACAAGATGATGAGGAGGACAATCTTTATACCACCATGATGATGTAAGTTGTGATTTGGACATGGTTTTTGATGGAGAAGCATGTGAATAACCATGTCCATCTTCAAGGCCACCATTCTTCATTTACTCCTTGTGGAAAATCAGCCTCAAGACACCATAGGAACTCCTCCTTGGATGTTATGATTACCACCAATCAATAGGGCTTCAAGAGAGCTTCAACATATGTGTAAATAACACATGATTTTGTGGTGAAATCAAGATCAAAGGGTGTTTTTGGGGAGAAAAGTGGACGACACAATGAGAGGGATGAGAGAAAGTTATGGTTGTTTTGCATGAGTGAATGAGTTGAGTGGTTTCTAGTTAGATGGTTTTGATAGTGTAAAAGCTTAACTTGTAAGCTTTGCTTACAAGTGTAAGTGTATGGTTTACACTTTGACACATAAGTGTTGTTATGGCTAGTTAGGCCGGTTTTGAGTGGGGGTGGGACAAGTGTCCCACTTGTCTCATCCCCATTTATTTACGGGTACTCCTCGATTCTAGTTTCCTCGATTTGCGTGCCCTCGGGTCGTTTTACGAAAAACGTTTTTATAAATTATGAATCGACGTCACAAAACGAATCCAATAAAAATTGTTTCATCAAAAACGGAGTTCGAAAACGTAAATACGTAATCCTAAGGTTTCCGGTTTAGTCGTAAAGGACGTTAAAATAAAATTGCAAGTCCTAGTCTCTTCTCGTAAATTTGTGAGTTTATGAACCAACACAAATTTAAATTCCAAAACAATATTCACGAATAAATTTATTTTCCTGAAATGTCGGACTGTCACCAAAAACGGTGTATGTAAACGTAAGCACGTAACGTTGAATCCTCCGGTTTAGACGTAGTCGACGCTACTTCAAGACGTAAATCCAAATTACTTCCCAAAAATAAGTGAGTTCATATTGTAACATTAAAATAATGTTTTCAAATATATTTGAGAATAAGATATCGATCATAAATTGACGGATTGTCACAGCATTTACCCCTAAACAGGATCTTTGTCCTCAAAGATCATCTTACTACTCGCTTCTTATAGAGTTAAAGCCATGTGGGTATTTCCTCCACATTCGGTCTTTTCTCACAAGTGTAATTCATTACAATACGCGAGTTTCATCAAACATAACTACGGGAATAAGATCAGGCTTAATGTTGACTTACTTTCTCTATCCATGATGTTCACGGGTTTTTGATGAATGCAACTTTTCGCCGATCTAAACTCTACTTAGAACAATCAGATTCTCACTTGATAGATATTCCATCAAGTTCGATATACGAATCATAATTCACGCAGCTCTTGAAGTCCTAGGGTAGATCCAGCTTATATGCCTTTCAAACCCATCTTTTACATCATCTCAATGGTCCCATACAACGGGGACTTATATCCAATGATTTGTCAGATCATTAATTCTTTTCTCCAAGGTTAAAATTTTTGGCATAACTTCGCTACCCATCTGGCACTTCAAGATCTACATTTCATATTCACATAACTTCTTGCCCACTATCGGCAGTCAATAATCAAATCCTAATTTCAACAATAATTTCAGATCTCACGGGTCGGGTATTTTTGCAAGGATAGGTTCGCCATCATTAGAAACCTTAAACCTAAGAGACATGTCCAACTCACAGTGGGTGTATGTCGGATGTCTTCATTTCAACTCTTGCTTACAGATGCTCTAATATTTGGATCCTAATAAGATTCGATCTCAATCCTAATACGATGATTATCAATGATAATCTCTCCAAAGGAAAACGATTATACGGTCTATTACCAAAGGTCAATCATTCAAACATAGAACAACGCTTATATTACTTTGTATCGTTACTTTACCTCGTCCCTTCGATTGGGGTGGTACATAGTACTCTCATCAAGGTTCGTTCTCAATGATTTCTGAGCAAATCTCTAGAAATTCGATGCGAAGCGAGGATGTTGATATAGATTATCGATACCAGCATGCTATGTTTACATAACTCTTTTGCATTTATCATTAACGAGAATGAAATTAGCAGATTTGGTCAGTCTGTCGACGATGACCCAAATCGAATCAAATTCAGATGATGACCTTAGCAATAGCTAGACGTTTACTAATGTATGAGGCGATGTATGCCTTCATAATTGCCATCAGTACAACTTCTTCAGTCAAAGATACTTCTAGTCAAAAATGACATAAATAGAATACTTATACTTACAAATTCCAAATAACTATATCTCACTATCTCCATATTTATACAATCACAAGTGGTCTTTAAAATATTTAATGCCATTGACTTCTCAAATCTGTTGGTTCACATTAGCCGTGAAACCCTTCACTATTTATATTATCCTTTTCTACAAACATTGTTTATTTTTATATCGTTCGGCAATTTATTCTGCACCTTCATTATTAAGGAACACGTCCTAACTGGTTCTTTATCTTTTATACATAATGCGTCGGTATCTATATTCACTTAACATGATGATATAAGTATCATGTCCAAAATTTACTCAGATATTCTTTCTATATTAAGCGTCAGTAATTACGTTCACTTTCTCCTGATGAAATAAATATCATAACTTTATTTATTCAAAATTCTTTCTTCATATTCTAAGTTTTAGTTTCGTCTCAACTATCATTTTTATCCGTTTTACTCAATCCGTCGTCTAAAGTGTCGATAATTATCATAATTAATTAAATAATTATTAGTTAATTTTTATGAAGCGTAAAAGTTTTAAATTTCTTAGTTCGACCAATTATATGAAATGTTCAAAAATAAATTTGAATTTAATTAACAAGATTTTTGGTTGATTTATCGAAAATAATTAATAAGATTCGTAAATGTTTGAAAAATCTCTGTTTATACTTTGGTCAAAATTTCCTTAGTTTGAAAAGCGTAAATTATCGTTTCAAATTTCAAGTCATGTTTTATATAGTTTCCTCAATTCCTCTTAAGTTGCCTAAAAGTATACACAAACATTTACCCCTAAACAGAAGTTTAGTTAAATGGTTTGTGTATAAGGGAATAATCCCTTAAAATCCTTTGTTACAACATTTGTCAAAACATATTTTCATTTCTTTTTGGAAAAAATCCAATGTCTTAAAAGGGCTCTTAATTTTTGAAGAGTCAATTTATATTCCATTATCCTTTTAATCACATAGTCAAATCATGTAAAGTATTAAGTCTTTAATCACGTGTTAATTATTCAAGGTTCAGGTTTACACTGTTCGGCCAATTCAGGGCAATTTATAACTAATTATTAACTCATTATTATTCTTATATACAAACAAATAGTCCTTAATGATCACGAGCATGAATTTATCAAATTACAGCCTACACACGTGATTCACCAAATTTATGAATACTACATGTGCATCGGTTAATCCAAACGACATCACGTGAAACTCATAATGTTCATTACAAGCACCGGATGTAGTGATTGGAATAGATAATCTCTTTCGCAGATGCGAAGTTGATGATAACCATGCTATGGATCAAATTTGCTAGAACCTTGTAAATGATCGAACAATTCTTCCATTTCGAGTTATGGATATCGTTTTCGATTGTCAATTTACTCAGTCACAGTAATCTAAAAATATAAGGAAAGATAACACCATAGCTCTTCAGGATGACAGGCTTGGTATAATAAAATCTTTCTCCGACAACTCTCTATTGTACGGTAATTCCTTAAATTCAGATGGTGCTGACGTACAGTGCACAAGCCATAGGTGCAGCACCGGGAATATAATCAATACCAATTTCAACATGCCTTAATGGCGAAAGTCTAGGTAATTCACCAACAAATACTTACTAAAGCTTCAGATAACATAAACATCTTTTAATAAATTCATATTAGGTTCTTCTAGATTACAATATCTATAACTAATTCATAACCATTCACGGTATACTTTCAAGTCTTAATACAGGATATGGTCATCCACCAAGAATTATTTAGATCACTTTTGATAATCAACATCTTATCTTTTAGGGAAATTCTACTCGAGTTCCCATCAATTAAGACAATGTCGTCATGTCATAATCAATCAATCCATTCCACTAGTACTATCAACTTTTCAGTTTCATTGTCGTCGATAAGATGTGAACTTCTCAAAAGACTAATAATAATTCATAATCCTTCACAAATTCAGGGATATTAGGATACACAACTACTATTAAAAGAGCAAGGTCAACGCATAATCTATGCGAGAGAATTTCAAATCAGATACAGATGAAAACATTTAACGAATATGAATATATCCCATGTTTTCATAATTTGAGTACGCATTCGAAAGCTCCTCGGATCGTTACCCAGGTCATTCAAATGAAATCAAATCAAAAGAAATGAAAAGAACGTCGATACATCCAGTCGGTTATCAACACTCGGTAATCAAATACTTTTTCTAAGAATCTCACTACGGAAGAATTGGACAAGAAAGAATTGTCAATTGTCAAATAAGACGATTTCCACAGATGAGTAAATTCGACTCAGAAGAATAAATAGTACGGGCACATATGTAGGTGTCCCTATCAATATGTCCCTATTTTTCACTTCTTGCAGATCTCATAAAAATTAATCTTTCACAAATTCAACGAAAATGTAGTGTTTATTAATCAATTTTAAGGTGACTACTAATCAGTCTTGCATGGTCCCTTCTAAATTGTATGTAGGCGCGCAACTATATACAATTTCAAGATTAACGATGCAATACTCAGTTCGTCAAAAATTTTATATCATGTTTATAATAAAAACATTTTCATGCTTAATTCTTAAATAAGAATCAAGAATAAATTTACAAAGATTTTCTTTGTTATGAAAATAATTAAGTTTCTAAAGAGTCTCATAAACAACTTCATTTTGATATCAATCACTTATAAATCTCACTTTGAATAATCCTTATTGTGATGAAAATTAAATTTTCTCAAAGGATACCGTTTTAACTTTATAAAAACAATGTGTGATCTGCAAAGGAGTGATGAAGAGTAGTTCACCAAGAACTAACTACGATATGCTAGGAAATGAGCTTTGGCCAAATAATCATGAGGTTCATGACCTCGATGGCGCTCAAAAAGAATAATTCACAACGTAACTCAATTCGAGATGAGTACTTGTTCAATGGTTGCATCACTAATGCGAGCATTAGGAAGAAGCAAGAAAAGATAGATAACATCGATACATGTAGGATTTAGCAATCAAATGTAGTCTTTTCATTATCACAAACAAGTCAAAATTGTACCGTAACATATTTTGTGTCATTATGTCATACAATTCTCAGAACTCATCCTACCAACTGATGTCACAGTTAAGTTAGGGATTATTTTTAAAAGATACCACAATGAATACTAATCTACAAGAGTCATTAGGTGTCCCACCTGTCCCGGAAGATCCATCGGTCCCAAATCAGAAGAAGATTTCTTCAATTTATTTGTTGGACACTGGGCATCCTCGTCATTGGACAATGGCCTAGGAACAACCTTTAACACAAACTAACAATCATTTAAAACCTTATAATTCAATCATATGACTTAGTAATTTCCTCTTATCAATCTCATATTCCATACAAGTTAAGTTTTACTTTATTCAAATTTCAACCAACTTTTACTCAATTCGATATCCTACTTCATATTCCAATACTTTCAATCTTATTCTTACACCTTAATACGGCAATAAAAGCTCGATATGATCAATACTTAAATTTCAATCCTATATCTCTTACAACAACAATTATCAAATGAGTCACTAGTATGAAATGACTCACACATTCAATTAGACTCTCGGAAAGGTACTAGTGGCATGAGGCTTTTGGGTAATGGTTCCAATAACAGCCTCAAGTGCAACATTCACCCTTTCGATTTCAATTTAAGAATTGGGTGACAACGAATCAGATGACATCTTTCTAGGTGGTAACGTTTTGTCAAACTCCACTCTAAAAGGAAAGATCGTCATGACATTGATATCAGATTTAATCTCGCCAATTCTTTTTCAATATCGCAATTAACTAATATCTACATTTCTACGAATATCAACCATTTGTTGGGATCATAAATATCCACAACTTGGTTTTAGATCTAGGATAGCTAGAATTCCTACGAGAATAGCTTCGATTAATTTACTAGGGGATTTAGGGTTTCTTGTGACAATCGACGTCGTATAAATACCTCGTATAAATATCAAAATAATCATCAAACAATCATGTAATCAAATTACATCATATATATGTATAATCTAAGTTATATATATTAAAATAACACTTCTCTGTCTTGGCCTTGTCGGTAACTCGGGAATTCTTCGGCACCGTTATAGTCAAAAGATTTTTAGACATTTTTAGAAAAATGTTTTTAGTTAAAAGATTTTGAAATGTTTTATTCAAAACCTTAGTTTTAAAAATCTTTCGTTCTCTATAACGAGAGCTCTGATACCAAACTGTAACACCCCCAAATTTATACAACTCAGTACAACGGAAGACTAGTTGGTGTTACGGGATGGCACATTACTCACATCATAGACAACGCATAAAAATCGCGTCGTTTATTTATAAAGCATTTCCATTCAATAATATCAAAGTTACATCGCTCCCAAGTCATTATATTTCATACAAAGTTTTACAAAGTATTTGAATGGAAAATGTTGTTTAAGTGCGGGCCATGAATTCTTGTCGTCTTCCCGAGAATTACCTTCAAGTACCTGAGATAAAACATGTTAAAAGAAAAGGTCAGCGATAACGCCGAGTGAATTCATAGAGTTTAATATAATCCATCAATATAATATCAGTATAAAATTATTACTGAAAATCATTTTGTACAAATCTTTGTAATAGGCCATAAAATAGCCAAAGTCATTTTATACAAATCCTTATCGAAAATCATAATATAGGCATTTGCCTTAAAAATCATTATACGAGCCAATGTCGTAAACACATCATACAATACGTCTTATGACGTTGTATAAAATCAAATAAAAACCGTTATATGAATATGGTTATGAAAACCAAAATACAATCATAATATCAATAGTATGACCCCGTATTGCTAGTCAGGCAATACTTCGTAATTCGATGCGTCTAATAGTATTTCGTTAGTTTTGGATTATTACAAGCCGCATGACATTGTTACCTTACTAAACCAAAACAAGTAGCTAACCCGATACCAATTTTGCCCATCTAAAGTAGCGTGTCGTCACAAAGGTCACGCTATTGGAAATCTTCTCATACATAAATTCGCTTACCAATCAATGTGGCACGACGGGGATCAACCGTCAAGGCGCGAACTGGGGTGATCGTCCCCAAATAGTACTATCAAATGCATAAGCGTCTACCAACTCCCGGTAGTTCAAAATTCATGCTAATGGGACTTTTAGTGACATAACCTAACTTTAATAATCCATTTAATTTCATCTATCGGGTCCTTTAATCATTTATAGGGTCATACAATCGGGTCATTCAATCATTCGGGTCCAAAATCAATAAACAAACAATCGGGACAAATGGTGTCCAAACTTTTATAAAAACTAACATGTTATCTCCCTCGCGGGTTTATAAAGCATTTATAAAACATTTAAAAGAGTGCGAGGCTATGAACTCACGTTGATGTGGGAAGGCGGGTTATCGGCAATTCGGACGTACGGTACGTGCTTCAATCACGGAAACCTAGACAAATAATACTCGTCTTAGACTCATGTCCAATGACTTTATAAAAATAACAAGTATGTATACATATGATGATTATATATATATGATGATCAAGTGGGTTTACATATTCTCGTTTACTCCTTTTAGTGTTATATGTCGATAACTTTTATATTAGTTTACCAGTTTTACCCGTTTGCGTGTCTTAAGTCCAATAAGCTTATTATAAGTTATTTAACTTATTTTAATCCATTTTGTACCTATATTATCAGTATGTATACTTTACAAGTTGGGCCCAAATGGGTTAAGCCCAATAAGTTCTTTTTACAAGTTTTTATCTTATTTATTCCAATTATTAGTCCAAGTATTAGTCCAATATGTTTACTTAGCTCGTTAATGTCCGTATGCCCTAAAGTTCGGGTTTTATCGGTTTTTACTTGTTATACATGTCTATATATCAGTATATAAATTTTATAAAGTTTTTATTAGACGGGTCCAACCATCTAAGTTTTATTTAACAAAAACGTTAATTTTACGGCAATAGCCGAAAAAGTCGTAAAAATCATGTTTATAGTTTTTATTACTTATAAACATTATTTCACCATCATTTATATAATTTATCCATTTGATTACCCTTTTATATATATTTATATAAATAAGTTTTATAAGTTAGTGGGTTTTTATTTTATATTTTTTATATTATAATGTGAGTGCTTATATAATAGTATTATTCTTTAATTTCCAAAAATCTGATTTTTAACTTCATCTTCACCAAAACTGCCATATCTTGAGTTTTACATGGAGATAGAAGCTAAAATTTTTATCACATAAACTAAATGATATGTGCTACATTTAACTCTTCTACAGCTACTGTTGAATCATCCTTTAAGTATTTTCTAAAAATCGTCCAAAACAGTAACTTCAGATTTATACCCTAAACTTGTTTTGATCATATCTCACTCATTATTTTGATTCCATTGCATGGCCAACTCTCACATGTGTACAAGACATTTAGCTTACTGTAAATAGATTCTACTTCATCATATTATCAGTCCATGACCTGTTTATTTACTGTTTTACACAGCCAACATATTAAGACAAGATTTTAGACTTGTTTCTTATAGTTTTTCATCTTTTTATCCATGATTATCAACAACAAATCCCCACATAACATTTTTATCATCATATAATCATCATAAATATATACAATAGGAAATAAAATACATGTGTACATAATCAAAATAACAAGATGATGAGGAGGAAAATCTTTATACCACCATGATGATGTAAGTTGTGATTTGGACATGGTTTTTGATGGAGAAGCATGTGAATAACCATGTCCATCTTCAAGGCCACCATTCTTCATTTACTCCTTGTGGAAAATCAGCCTCAAGACACCATAGGAACTCCTCCTTGGATGTTATGATTACCACCAATCAATAGGGCTTCAAGAGAGCTTCAACATATGTGTAAATAACACATGATTTTGTGGTGAAATCAAGATCAAAGGGTGTTTTTGGGGAGAAAAGTGGGCGGCACAATGAGAGGGATGAGAGAAAGTTATGGTTGTTTTGCATGAGTGAATGAGTTGAGTGGTTTCTAGTTAGATGGTTTTGATAGTGTAAAAGCTTAACTTGTAAGCTTTGCTTACAAGTGTAAGTGTATGGTTTACACTTTGACACATAAGTGTTGTTATGGCTAGTTAGGCCGGTTTTGAGTGGGGGTGGGACAAGTGTCTCACTTGTCTCATCCCCATTTATTTACGGGTACTCCTCGATTCTAGTTTCCTCGATTTTCGTGCCCTCGGGTCGTTTTACGAAAAACGTTTTTATAAATTATGAATCGACGTCACAAAACGAATCCAATAAAAATTGTTTCATCAAAAACGGAGTTCGAAAACGTAAATACGTAATCCTAAGGTTTCCGGTTTAGTCGTAAAGGACGTTAAAATAAAATTGCAAGTCCTAGTCTCTTCTCGTAAATTTGTGAGTTTATGAACCAACACAAATTTAAATTCCAAAATAACATTCACGAATAAATTTATTTTCCTGAAATGTCGGACTGTCACCAAAAACGGTGTATGTAAACGTAAGCACGTAACGTTGAATCCTCCGGTTTAGACGTAGTCGACGCTACTTCAAGACGTAAATCCAAATTACTTCCCAAAAATAAGTGAGTTCATATTGTAACATTAAAATAATGTTTTCAAATATATTTGAGAATAAGATATCGATCATAAATTGACGGATTGTCACAGTATGACCCCGTATTGCTAGTCAGGCAATACATCGTAATTCGGTGCGTATAGCAGTATTTTGTTAATCTGATTATTATAAGCCGTATGACATTGTTACCTTACTAAAACAAACATCGGGTAGCTAGCCCGAAACTCAATTTTCCCATCTAAATTAGCGTGTCGTCACAAAGGTCACGCTATGGAAATCTTCTCATACATAAATTCGCTTACCAATCAATGTGGCACGACGAGGATCAACCGTCAAGGCGCGAACTGCGGTGATCGTCCCCAAATAGTACTATTATATGCATAAGCGTCTACCAAATCCCGGTAGTTCACAATTCATGCTAATGGGACTTTTAGTGACATAACCTAACTTTAATAATCCATTTTATTTCATCTATCGGGTCATTTAATCATTCATAGGGTCATACAATCATCCGGGTCCAAATCAATAAACAAACAATCGGGACAAATGTGTCCTATTTTATAAAAACTAACATGTTATCTCCCTCACGGGTTTATAAAATATTTCATAAAAACATTTAAAAGAGTGTGAGGCTATGAACTCACGTTGATGTGGGAAGGCGGGTTATCGGCAATTCGGACGTACGGTACGTGCTTCAATCACGGAAACCTAGACAAATAATACTCGTCTTAGACTCATGTCCAATGACTTTATAAAAATAACAATTATGTATACATATGATGATTTTATATATATAATGATCAAGTGGTTTTACATATTCTCGTTTACTCATTTTAGTGTTATGTGTCGATAACTTTTATACTAGTTTACTAGTTTTACCTATTTATGTGTTTTAAGTCCAATAAATTTATTATAAGTTCTTTAACTTGTATTAATCCCTTTTATACTTGTATTATCAGTATTTATACTTTACATGTTGGGCCCAAATGGGTTAAGCCCAATAAATAAGTTTATAAGTGTTTTAGTCCATTTTGTTGTATTCTTAGTCCAATAACGTTAACTTAGCCCGTTAATGTCCGTATGTTATATAGTTCGGGTTTTATCGGTTTTTACTTGTTATATATGTTTATATATCAGTATATGAGTTTATAAAAGTTTACATTAGACGGGTCCAACCGTCTAAGTTTTATTTAACAAAAACGTTAATTTTACGGTAATAGCCGAAAAAGTCGTAAAAATCATGTTTATAGTTTTATAACTTATAAAACTTATCAAACTACCATTTTTATAAAATGTTCATTTATTTATCCTTATACATATTTATGTAAATGTATTATATAAGTTAGTGGGTTTTAATTCACATTTTATACTATTTTTAGTTGAGTGCTTATATAATACTATTAAACATTAATTCTTTAAAAATCTGATTTTTAGTTTCATGTTCACCAAAACAGCCATATCTAGAGTTATATATGGAGATAGAAGCTCAAATTTTTATGACATAAACTACATGATATGGGCTCCATTTAACTCTCCTATAGCTACTGTTGAATCAGCCTTTAATTATTTTCTAAAAATCGTCCAAAACAGTGAACTCAGATTTTTATTCTAAACTTGTTTTGATCATATCTCACTCATTTTGATGATTCCATTGCATTGCCAACTCTCACATGTGTATGACATCTAATACTTACTGTAAATTGATTCCACCATGCCATATTATCAGTTTAACATTTGGTTACTTACTGTTTTTATACAGCCATCATATTTAGCAAGATTTTAACCTTGTTACCTATGGTTTTTCATCTCTTTAATCATATTTATCAACACTTGATCCCCACACAACATTTTTATCATCATATATTCATCATATACATATAAAATAAGAAAGAAAATACATAATTACATAATCAAAATAACAAGAGGATGGGGAGAACAATCTTTATACCACCAAAGTGATGAAATGATGAGCTTTTGGATGAACAAGACATGGTTTTGGGTAACCAATCTTATGAGATATCAACACCACTTCTAGGATTACCAAGTATTTGTAGATTCCTCCAAAAATCAGCCCTTGTTCTTCATGAAAACTCCTTGAGAAATCAGCCCCAAACTCCCTTGAAAACTCCTTTTTACATGTTAAGATCACCTCCAATTTTCATAACTTCAATGGGTTTTCATCATATTTAAATTATACATATGATTTATGGTTGAATCAAGATCAAATGGGGGTTGTTTTGGATGAGTTTGGGACGAATTTTAGAGAGAGGGAGGAGAGTGTTTAGTGGTTTGCATGTGTTGAAATGAATGAAAATGGTTTGAGGTGGTGGTTTTGATGTTGGTTACTAGTTTACAAGTAAACTAAGACATGTGTCTTAGCTTATCTTGTAAGCTTGACACCACATGGTGTTGTTAGCTTTGTTTAGCCATGTGTGGGGGTGGGAAAAGTATGTACTTGTTCCATCCCCATTAACTTACGGGTATTCCTTGATTCTAGTTTCCTCGATTTACGTGCCCTCGGGTCGTTTTACGAAAAACGTTTCTATAAATTATGAATCAACGACACAAAACGAATCTAATAAAAATTGTCTCATCAAAAATGGAGTTCGAAAACGTAAATACGTAATCCTAAGGTTTCCGGTTTAGTCGTAAAGGACGTTAAATTAAAATCGTAAGTCCTAATCTCTTCTCGTAAATTTGTGAGTTTGTGAACCAACACAAATTTAAAATCTCAAAATAATATTCACGGATAAATTTATTTTCTGAAATGTCGGATTGTCACCAAAACGGTGTATGTAAACGTAAGCACGTAACGTTGAATCCTCTGGTTTAGACGTAGTCGATGCTACTTCAAGACGTAAATCCAAATTTCTTCCCAAAAATAAGTGAGTTCATAATATAACATTAAAATTAATATTTTCAAATAAATATTGAGAATAAAATATCAATCATAAATTGATGGATTGTCACAACATTTACCCCTAAACAGGATCTTTGTCCTCAAAGATCATCTTACCTTACTACTCGCTTCTTATAGAGTTAAAGCCATGTGGGTATTTCCTCCACATTCGGTCTTTTCTCACAAGTGTAATTTATTACAATACGCGAGTTTCATCAAACATAACTACGGCAATAAGATCAGGCTTAATGTTGACTTACTTTCGCTATCGATGATGTTCACGGGTTTTTTATGAATGCAACTTTTCGCTGACCTAAACTTTACTAAGAAACAATCAGATTCTCACTTGATAGACATTTCATCAAGTTCGATATACGAATCATAATTCACGCAGCTCTTGAAGTCCTAGGGTAGATCCAGCTTATATGCCTTTCAAACCAACTTTTATATCATCTCAATGGTCCCATACAACGGGGACTTATATCCCATGATCTCTCAAATCATCAATTCACTTTTCCGTAGTTAAAATTTTTGGCATAACTTCGCTACCCATCTGGCACTTCAAGATCTACATTTCATATTTACATAACCTCCTGCCCACTACCGGCAGTCAATAATCAGATCCTAATTTCAACAATCATTTCAGGTCTCGCGGGTCGAGTATTTTGTAAGGTTATGTTCGCCATCATAAGAAACCTTAAACCTAAAAGACATGTCCAACTCACAATGGGTGTATGTCGGGTGTCTTCATCCTAACTCCTGCTTACAAATGCTCTAATATAGATCCTAACAAGAGTCGATCTCGATACTAACACGATAATTATCAATGATAATCTCTCCAAAGGAAAGCGCTTATACGGTTTATTACCAAAGGTCAATCATTCAAACATAAAACATCACTTATAGTATTTTGTATCGTTACTTTACCTCGTCCCTTCGATTGGGGTGGTACAGTACTCTCATCAAGATTCGTTCTTAATGACTTCTGAGCAAATCTCTAGAAATTCAATACGAAGCGAGGATCTTGATAGAGATGATCGATACAGGCACACCATGTTTATACAACTCTTTTAAATACAAAAGAGTCAATTTCTTCATCAAGAATCTATCATTAACGAGAATGATATTAGCAGATATGGTCAGTCTGTCGACGATGACCCAAATCGAATCAAATTTAGATGATGACCTTTGCGATAGCTAGACGTTTACTAATGTATGAGGCAATGTCTTCCTTCATAATTTTTCATTAGTACAACTTCTTCAGACTGAGATACATTTAGTCAAAAATATCATGAATATAAAACTTATACTTACGAGATGACTACATATCAAAATCTCCATATTTAGGCAACCACAAGTGGCCTTTTATACATCTAACGCCATCGGCTTCTCAATTCTAATGGTTCATATTTGCCGTGAACCCCTTTTTGTTATCTATATTATCCTTTTTACAAACATTGTTTATTTTTATATCGTTCGGCAATTTATTTTGCACCTTCATTATTAAGGAACACATCCTAATTGGTTCTTTATATTTTCTACATAATGTGTTAGTAATTACGTTCACCTTTCTTCATATTTTCTAAGTTTCAGTTTCATTTCAGCTATTATTTTTATCAGTTTTGCTTAATCTGACGTTTAAAGCGTCG
This sequence comes from Glebionis coronaria, assembly GCA_025667525.1. Taxonomy (NCBI): domain Eukaryota; kingdom Viridiplantae; phylum Streptophyta; class Magnoliopsida; order Asterales; family Asteraceae; genus Glebionis; species Glebionis coronaria. Next base: position 60,721,202 of record CM046880.1, on the reverse strand, counting down.
ATAATTACTACAAGTAATTAAATAATAAATATTTTATTTTTTATGAAACGTAAACGCAAAAAGTTTTTAAATTTTCTTAGTTTATCCAATTATATAAAAATGTTCAAAATAAATTTGAATTTAATTAACAAAATTTTTGTTGGTTTACTAAAAATAATTAGTAAGATCTGTAAATGTTTGAAAAATCTTTGTTTATATTCTGGTCAAAATTTTCTTATTTGACAAGCAAAAATTGTCGTTTTAAATTTCAAGTTATGGTTCCCTCAATCCCTCTTAGGTTGTCTTGAGATATACACAAACATTTACCCCTAAACAGGAGTTTAGTTAAATGATTTATGTATAAGGGAATAATCCCTTAAAAAAATCCTTTGTTAAAATATTTGTCAAAACATATTTGCATTTTCTTTTTGGTAAAACCCAAAGTCCTAAATGACTTCTAATTTTTGAAGAGTCAATATATATACATATATCTTACCATCATTAATCAAACGGTCATTTTATGTAAAGGATTAAGCCTTAACTCACATGTTAAATATTCAAGGTACAGATTTTCATTGTTCGGCCAATTCAGGGCAATCTATAAATAATTATTAACTCATTCTTATTCTTATGAACAAATAAATGGTCCTTAGTGATCACAAGCATGATTTTATCAAATTACAGCCTTCACACGTGATTCACCAAATTTATGAATGCTACATGTGTATTAGTCAATCCAAATGACATCATGTGAAACTTATAATGTTCATTACAAGTACCGGATGTAGTGATTGGAATACATAATCTTTTTCGCGGACGCGAAGTTGATGATAACCATGCCATAGATCAAATCTTTCGAACATACTCTAGAACCTTGTAAATGATCGAGCAAATCTTCCATTTCGAGTTATGGATATCGTTTTTGATTGTCAATTTACTCAGTTCACAGTAATCTATAAATATAAGGAATGATAACACCATAGCTCTTTATGATGACGAGCTCGGTAGAATAAAATCTTTCTCCGACAACTCTCTCAGTTGTACGGTAATTCCTTTAATTCAGATGGTGCTGACTTACAGTGCACAAGACACAGGTGCAGCACCGGGAATATAATCAATACCAATTTCAACTTTCCTTAATGGCAAAAGTCTAGGAAATTCACCAATAAATACCTCCTAAAGTTTCAGATAACGGAAACATCTTTTAATAAATTTCTTTAAGTTCTTTCAAGATTATAATATCTATGACGAGTTCGTAACCATTCATGGTATAATTTCAAGTCTAAATGCAGAATATGGTCATCCATCAAGAATCATTTAGATCACTTTTGATAATCAGCATCATATCATTTAGGGGAATTCTACTCGAGTTCCCATCAATTAAGACATTGTCGTCATGTCATAATCAATCAATCCATTCTACCGACACTATCAACTTTCCAGTTTTATTGCCGTCGATAAGATGTGAACTTCTCAAAAACTAATAATAACTCATAATCCTTCACAATTCAAGGATATCTGGAGACGTAACTAACCTTAAAAGAGTAAGGTCAACGCATAATCTACGCGAGAGAATTTCAAATCAGATCAGACAAAAACATTTAACGAATATGAATATATCCCATGTTTTCATAATTTGAGTACGCATTCGAAAGCTCCTCGGATCGTTACCCAGGTCATTCAAATGAAATCAAATCAAAAGAAATGATACGAACGTCGATACATCCAATCGGGTATCAACACTCGGTAATCAGATACTTTTCATAAGAATCTCACTATGGGAGAATTGTACAAGAAAGAATTGTCAATTGTCAAATAAGACAATTTCCACAGATGAGTAAGTTTGACTCAGAAGAATAGATGCTACAGGCACATATGTAGGTGTCCCTAACACTATGTCCCTATTTTTCACTTCTTGCAGATCTCATAAAATTTAATCTTTCACAATCTTCAAAGAAAATGTAGTGTTTATTCATTAGTTTTATGGTGACTACTAATCAGCCTTGCATGGTCCATTCCAAATTATATGTAGGCGCGCAACTATATTCAATTTCAAGATTAATGATGCAAAACTCAGTTTGTCAAAATTTTATCATCATGTTTAAAATGAAAACATTTTCATGCTTAATTCTTAAATAAGAATCAAGAATAAATTTACAAAGTTTTTCTTTGTTATGAAAACAGTTAAGTTTTCCAAGGTACTTTATAAACAACCTCATTTCGATAACAATCACTTATAAATATTACTTTGAATAATCCTTATAGTGATGAAAATTCAATTTTTCTCAATGGATACGGTTTTATCTTATAAAAACAGTGAGTGATCTGCGGAAGAGTGATGAAAGCTTGTTCACCAAGAACTAACTACAATATGATAGGAAATGAGCTTTAGCCAAATAATCATGAGGTTCATGACCTCGATGGCACTCAGAAAGAATAATTCATAACGTAACTCAAATCGAGATGAGTACTTGTTCAGTAGTTGCATCACTAATGCGAACATTAGGATGAAGCAACAAAGGATATATAACATCGATACATGTAGAATTTAGCAATCAAAGGTAGTATTTTCATTAATCATAAACAAGTCAAAATTGTACCGCAACACATTACGTGTCACTATGTCATACAATTCCAAGAACTCATCCTACCAACTGATGTCTCAGTTAAGTTAGGGATCTTTAAAAGATATCACAATGAATACTAATCTACAAGAGTCATTAGGTGTCCCACCTGTCCTGGAAGATCCATCGGTCCCAATTCAGAAGAAGATTTTCTTCAATTTATTTGTTGGACACTGGGCATCCTCGTCATTGGACAATGGCCTAGGAACAACTCTTAACACAAACTAACAATCATTTAAAACCTTATAATTCAATCACAAAACTTAACGACTTCCTCTTAACAATTTATTATTCCATACAAGTTAAATTTTACGTTATTCAAGTTTTAATCAACTTACACTCAATGCGATATCCTACCTCATTTCCCAATACATTCGAACTTATTCTTAGACCTTAAAAGGGTAATAAAAGCTCGATATGATTAACACTTAATTTCCAATCCTATATCTCTTACAACAACAATTATCAAATGAGTCACTAATATTAAATGACTTACACATTCAATATTTCTCGGAAAGGTACTAGTGGCATGAGGCTTTTGGGTAATGGTTCCAATGACAGCCTCAAGTGCAACATTCACCCTTTCGATTTCAATTTAAGAGTTGGATGACAACGAATCAGATGACATCTTTCCAGGTGATAACGTTTTTTCAAACTCCACTCTATAAGGAAAGATCGTCATGACATCGATATTAGTTTTAATCTCGCCAATTCTTCTTCAATTTCACAATCAACTAATATCTACATTTCTACGAATATCAACCATTTGTTGGGATCATAAATATCCACAACTTGTTTTAGATCTAGGATAGCTAGAATTCCTACGAGAATAGCTTCGATTAATTTACTAGGGGATTTAGGGTTCCTTGTGACAATCTACGTCGTATAAATACCTCGTATAAATATCAAAATAATCATCAAACAATCATGTAATAAAATTACATCATATATGTATATATATAATCCAAGTTATATATATGTTAAAATAACACTTCTCAGTCTGGCCTTGTCGGTAACTCGGGAATTCTTCGGCACCGTTATAGTCAAAAGATTTTTAGACATTTTTAGAAAAATGTTTATAGTTAAAAGATTTTGAAATGTTTTATTCAAAACCTTGGTTTTAAAAATCTTTCGTTCTCTATAACGAGAGCTCTGGTACCAAACTGTAACACCCCCAAATTTATACAACTCAATACAGCGGAAGACTCGTTGGTGTTACGGGATAGCACATTACTCACATCATAGACAACGCATAAAAATCGCGTCGTTTAATAATAAATCATTTCAATTCATAAATATCAAAGTTACATAGGTCCCAAGTCATATTATTTCATACAAAGTTATACAAAGTATTTGAATGGAAAATATTGTTTAAGTGCGGGCCATGAATTCTTGTCGTCTTCCCGAGAATTACCTTCAAGTACCTGAGATAAAACATGATAAAAGAAAAGGTCAGCGATAACGCCGAGTGAATTCATAGAGTTTAATAAATTCCATCAATATAACTTTGGTATAAAATTATTACCAAAAATCATTTCGTACAAATCATTGTAATAGGCCATAAAATAGCCAAAGTCATTTTATACAAATCCTTATCGAAAATCAGAATATAGGCATTTGCCTTAAAAATCATTATACGAGCTAATGTCGTAAAAATATCATACAATACGTTTTATAACGTTGTATAGATTAAATAAAAACCGTTATATGAATATGGTTATATAAAACCAAAACACGAACATAATATCAATAGTATGACCCCGTATTGCTAGTCAGGCAATACATCGTAATTCGGTGCGTATAGCAGTATTTCGTTAATCGGATTATTATAAGTCGCATGACATTGTTACCTTACTAAAACAAACAACGGGTAGCTAGCCCGAAACTCAATTTTCCCATCTAAATTAGCGTGTCGTCACAAAGGTCACGCTATGGAAATCTTCTCATACATAAATTCGCTTACCAATCAATGTGGCACGACGGGGATCAATCGTCAAGGCGCGAACTGGGGTGATCGTCCCCAAATAGTACTATTATATGCATAAGTGTCTACCAAATCTCGTTAGTTCACAATTCATGCTAATGGAACTTTTAGTGACATAACCTAACTTTAATAATCCATTTTATTTCATCTATCGGGTCATTTAATCATTCATAGGGTCATACAATCATCCGGGTCCAAATCAATAAACAAACAATCGGGACAAATGTGTCCTATTTTATAAAAACTAACATGTTATCTCCCTCGCGGGTTTATAAAATATTTCATAAAAACATTTAAAAGAGTGCGAGGCTATGAACTCACGTTGATGTGGGAAGGCGGGTTATCGGCAATTCGGACGTACGGTACGAGCTTCAATCACGGAAACCTAGACAAATAATACTCGTCTTAGACTCATGTCCAATGACTTTATAAAAATAACAATTATGTATACATATGATGATTTTATATATATGATGATCAAGTGGGTTTACATATTCTCGTTTACTCATTTTAGTGTTATGTGTCGATAACTTTTATACTAGTTTACTAGTTTTACCTATTTATGTGTTTTAAGTCCAATAAATTTATTATAAGTTCTTTAACTTGTATTAATCCCTTTTATACTTGTATTATCAGTATTTATACTTTACATGTTGGGCCCAAATGGGTTAAGCCCAATAAATAAGTTTATAAGTGTTTTAGTCCATTTTGTTGTATTCTTAGTCCAATAACGTTAACTTAGCCCGTTAATGTCCGTATGTTATATAGTTCAGGTTTTATCGGTTTTTACTTGTTATATATGTTTATATATCAGTATATGAGTTTATAAAAGTTTACATTAGACGGGTCCAACCGTCTAAGTTTTATTTAAAAAAAACGTTAATTTTACGGTAATAGCCGAAAAAGTCGTAAAAATCATGTTTATAGTTTTATAACTTATAAAACTTATCAAACTACCATTTTTATAAAATGTTCATTTATTTATCCTTATACATATTTATGTAAATGTATTATATAAGTTAATGGGTTTTAATTCACATTTTATACTATTTTTAGTTGAGTGCTTATATAATACTATTAAACATTAATTCTTTAAAAATCTGATTTTTAGTTTCATGTTCACCAAAACAGCCATATCTAGAGATATATATGTAGATAGAAGCTCAAATATTTATGACATAAACTAAATGATATGTGCTCCATTTAACTCTTCTATAGCTACTGTTGAATCAGCCTTTAAGTATTTTCTAAAAATCGTCCAAAACAGTGAACTCAGATTTTTATTCTAAACTTGTATTGATCATATCTCACTCATTTTGATGATTCCATTGCATGGCCAACTCTCACATGTGTATGACATCTAATACTTACTGTAAATTGATTCCACCATGCCATTTTATCAGTTTAACATTTGGTTACTTACTGTTTTTATACAGCCATCATATTTAGCAAGATTTTAACCTTGTTACCTATGGTTTTTCATCTCTTTAATCATATTTATCAACACTTGATCCCCACACAACATTTTTATCATCATATATTCATCATATACATATACAATAAGAAAGAAAATACATAATTACATAATCAAAATAACAAGAGGATGGGGAGAACAATCTTTATACCACCAAAGTGATGAAATAATGAGCTTTTGGATGAACAAGACATGGTTTTAGGTAACCAATCTTATGAGATATCAACACCACTTCTAGGATCACCAAGTATTTTTAGATTCCTCCAAAAATCAGCCCTTGTTCTTCATGAAAACTCCTTGAGAAATCAGCCCCAAACTCCCTTGAAAACTCCTTTTTACATGTTAAGATCACCTCCAATCTTCATAACATCAATGGGTTTTGATCATATGTAAATTATACATATGATTTATGGTTGAATCAAGATCAAATGGGGGTTGTTTTGGATGAGTCTGGGACGAATTTTAGAGAGAGGGAGGAGAGTGTTTAGTGGTTTGCATGTGTTGAAATGAATGAAAATGGTTTGTGGTGGTGGTTTTGATGTTGGTTGCTAGTTTACAAGTAAACTAAGACATGCGTCTTAGCTTATCTTGTAAGCTTGACACCACATGGTGTTGTTAGCTTTATTTAGCCATGTCTGGGGGTGGGACAAGTATGTACTTGTTCCATCCCCATTAATTTACGGGTATTCCTCGATTCTAGTTTCCTCGATTTGCGTGGCCTCGGGTCGTTTTACGAAAAACGTTTTTATAAATTATGAATCAACGACACAAAACGAATCTAATAAAAATTGTCTCATAAAAAACGGAGTTCGAAAACGTAAATACGTAATCCTAAGGTTTCCGGTTTAGTCGTAAAGGACGTTAAATTAAAATCGTAAGTCCTAATCTCTTCTCGTAAATTTGTGAGTTTGTGAACCAACACGAATTTAAAATCTCAAAACAATATTCACGGATAAATTTATTTTCTGAAATGTCGGACTGTCACCAAAACGGTGTATGTAAACGTAAGCACGTAACGTTGAATCCTCCGGTTTAGACGTAGTCGATGCTACTTCAAGACGTAAATCCAAATTTCTTCCCAAAAATAAGTGAGTTCATAATATAACATTAAAATTAATATTTTCAAATAAATATTGAGAATAAAATATCAATCATAAATTGACGGATTGTCACACTTACAGTCGGATCACAGATTGTAACCTGTGCTTCAAGGAAAGGAAAGTTTATCACCGATGATAAATTTATCCTTACAACGAGAAATTAATTTTTCTCGGACACGAGCTAAATTTAAAACTATTCAAAAGTCTTAAGCTCGTGTATTAAGGCTTATAGATAAATAACAGTTTGTAACCCGTTCTTTAAAGAAAGGGAAGTTTAACTCGTAACGATAACTTACCCTCAAAACGAGAAATTAAATTTTCTCAGACACGAGCTTCCATTATAACTATTCAAAGGTTTTTAAGCTCGTGTATAGGACTTACAGTCACATCACAGACTGTAACTCGTTCATCAAAGAAAGGAAAGTTTATCGCCGATGATAAACTTATCCTAACAACGAGAAATTAAGTTTTCTCGGGCATGAGCTTATATCGAAAACATTCCAAGTTTTTAAGCTCATGCACAAAGGCTTATAGATAAATCACAGTCTGTAACCCGTTCTTCAAAGAAAGGGAAGTTTATCTCGCAACGATAACTTACCTTCAAAACGAGAAATTAAATTTTCTCGAACACGAGCTTACTTTAAAACTATTCAAAGGTTTTAAGCTCGTGTACATGACTTATAGTCACATCACAGACTATAACTCGATCTTCAAAGACAGGGAAGTTTATCTCGTCAACAATAACTTACCCTCAAAACGAGAAATTAAGTTTTCTCGGACACGAGCTTATCCTGAAACCATTCAAAGGTTTTAAGCTCGTGTATATGGCTCCTTGTTAAATGACAGACGATGACCCGGACTTCAGAGACAGGGAAGTTTATCTACGCAACGATAACTTACCCTCAAAACGAGAAATTATTTTTTCTCGGACACGAGCTTATCCTAAAACCATTCAAAGGTTTTAAGCTCGTGTATAAGGCTCATCATTAAATATCAAATGATGACCCGATCTTCAAATAAAGGAAAGTTTATTGCTGATGATAAACTTATCCTCATTAACGAGAAGTTAAATTTTCTCGGACACGAGCTTACATTAAAACTATTCAAAAGTTTTAAGCTCGTGTAAATGGTGTATAATGACATTTTAGATTATGCCCCGGACTTCAATTAAAGGAAGGCTTATCTTTAAAGATAGCCTATCCATGTAACGAGAAATTAATTTTTCTCGGTCATGAGCTTGTAGTAAAACATTCCAGGTTTTAAGCTCATCAAGGAAAGTGTATCTTTTAAATAAGAGAACTTTTCCTCCTAACGAGAAATTCACCTTTCTAGGTCATGAGCTTTCCGTTAAAACATTCAAAGTTTTCAAGCTCATGCACACGACTTCTAAGTAAATGTCAACTTAGGACTCGTTCCTCAGTTAAAAGGAATGTTTATCGCCGATGATAAACTTATCCTTAACAACGGGAAGTTTACAACTTCTCGGACTTGAGCTAGTTTTGCAAGATATTCAACATCTTAAGATCAAGTAATTGGTTTTCAAAACAATGAACACAATTGTTTCGAGAATTTCTCAAAAAGGTTTTCTAAATCTTTCAAAATTGTGTGTTCAAAAAATGTTTTGATAAAAAGAGAATGTCTTCTAGAATCGATAATATTTACGATACTAGAAATGTCATTCAATAATGACACGGGGTTGTAAATAAAGTTCGAGAAGAAGTTCAAATGTTTTAAAACATGCTCAAAATGGTTTGCTATTATTTCAGATAGTAACCCGCTTTCTTATTTAAGTCAAGCATTTCATCGAAAGCTTTGACTCAACAACGGGAATTAATTTTCTCGGGCATGGTTTACTTTATAACCATTTAAGGGATTGTGTTTACGTAATAACACAATCTAACACTCTCCACCAACCGTAGCAATTTACAATTGATATCTACATACTCGACGATGCGACTACTCAAACGGCGACTACAGCTCTTTCAATAGAACACGGGTCAACAATTGAGGGGGAGCAATTGTCCAGCATTCAGAATCTTTGACGCCTAAAGTGCCAAGTTCACATGTTGGTGTCAAGACAACGATATCAGTCATACACATGGAGTCAAGAGATAACTTCAGACGTGACGAGGTGACCAACATTCGTGAACAAGAACCATGTGAATCTTTCAAATGATGTTCTCTATCATTCAGGTCCTACCTCTTAAATTGCTAATCTTGTGAATTCATTATCATATATGATCTTTGCACGTGATAAATACCTTACACTTGTGTTTAAAAGGTATTTAATTTACGTTTCAAGTAGACCCTCATTAATTTGAGGGGGAGCTTGTGTAATTCATGAAGATACTTGGCTTTGCATTTTTCTTCCCAAAGTTTCTTAAAATGCTATTAAATCAATTAATATTAAAAACGTCGATTAGGTTAATATTTTTAATATGGGGGAGAAAATGTGATTTAATATGGGAAATGATTAATCACAAATGGTTTGACTTAACATGCTAGCTCATCCCGACATGTGCGAAATGTTTTCGGATATTGTGGCATATGTTAGGGGAGCAAAATGGATTTGCACTTAAAAATGGATTTCATGGTGATTTATACTTACCCGCAACCCATGTATTTCACGACGATGAAGATTGTGGTGACATAAGGATGGTAGGATATGTTAAAGTCCAATGATTCCTCTAGAATCGGAGGAATCTTCCCAAGGACATCTCATAGCTAGAAATAGTAGTCCTTAGGAAAGATGGAGAAAGATTGTGAATGTAGCTGAATGCCGACCAAGTACTTAAGTTAGCACTGGAACAATCACAACAAGGTGCTAGTGATGACGTATTGGTAAGCATTGAAGGGGTTGAAGAATGAAAAAGAATTGTAAAGATAAAGGGTGTAAAGAAAGCCGCCCTCCTTACAACTTAGGCAGAAACCGGGTCAATACATATGCTATTAAGATCATTGTTTAATGATTCTTGATATTGAAGACAGACATCGTGGACCCAGTGATGCAAGGCACAACCCATCCCAGCTAACTCAGATATCTCTTAAAAGATATTTGTTTTAATCACACGGAGACAACACAATATCTATTGATTTATTCACTCCGAATAAATTGGTATTGAAATGGTGGCACTCCTCTCTAGCCTCCGATCACTAAAAATCCAAAATGCATGATTGAGTCTTGAGCCATTTGAGATCATCAAATATCTCATTAGGACACACTTTCAAATTTCCTTGCTTCCTCACACACTATGAAAAGTAAGAAAGATCTTAAGAGTCCTACGCAAAATCTTCATGATCTTGCCTGAACATCTGAGTAATATGAAAGTATTTACAATGAAGATGGAAATCCTTCTTGAGCGAACATCAAAAAGCTAATGGTAGGTAACTTGTGCAATTATTTATGAATCAAACTTGTGATAACTGGAAAGCAACATTGGTTTAATTCTTAAATGAATTTAAACACGTTCCAGGCCTCTACGCAATATCTTAGTGATCTTGCCAGAACACTCAGAGTGATACCTTAGTGTTCACAGTGATGAGTGGAAATCCTTCTAGTGTTAACCTCAAACAGCACTTGGTAGGTAACTTGCAAGATTCTATACGAATCAAGCTCGTGACAACTGGAAAGCAACGATGGTGCGGTTCTTAATTGAATTTCACTTGTTCCAGGAACATGAATTGACGGCTTCAAATCATGCGGATATTATTATCCAAATGGTTCACTCTTTATGTTCGCAGTCAGCTTTGGACGGTCGAATAAAGAGAACGGGTTTACCCGCGAAATCCTGTCAGGAAGTTACTTAATTGAAACTATCCGTCACGGGTACGATATCTAATATCGTCCAACGTTCTTCACCGACCAGAGGTAAAATGCTACCGAACTAGAATGAAATGTTAAGGGCCATTTCATCCGTGTATATGTTTTGTTGCTAACTGTCTTATGCAGCGTAACAAGAAGGTGGCATTGCGGTTTACAATCCAGAAGAAGTTGTCACCACATGCTTATACTGTATGCACTTAATACTTCAACAAATTCAAGAAAGTCTAAAAGTCAAGTCTTCCGCTGTATCAAACTCTGAAGCTTTCAAGAATTTATAAAAGTATAAGTATATGGAACATGAAGTCACGAAGAGGAAAATATCACAAGTGATGAATGCACAAGTTCAAGGAAAGAGAATATGCACAAGTGATGAATGCATAAGAGACTAAAGTCAAAGATCTCATCAGCATATTCACAAGAACAAGATCGAAGACTCAAGCATAGTATGCTAGGTTTAAGATTTTGTAAGATGGTGTGACCTCCCTTTGGGGGAGATTGTTGGAAATACGTTTTTCCAAGGAAAGTCTAGGTCACATCATTATTAGCATAGATCACGAGCCATAGACTATTTAGGACATTGTAACTTGGAGTGACCTCCCTTTGGGGGAGATTGTTGGAAATATGTTTTTACGTATTTAGAAAGGATCGGTCACTCCAATGATATTGGGCTCGTGATCCAATATAGTCCATATAGCCCACATGTAGGGTGGGCTATATAAACCCCCCCTCCTAGCATGTTAGGAGGGGTTGAACACTTAACATTTATCACATTTCATATTTTCTTTCTTTCTCTCCTTTCTCTCTCTATCTTTCTCTCTATATGTTCTTCCATTTCTCATCCATCTTAATAGATAATCCAACAATGCCTAATCCTTAGTAAAACATGATCCCAACAGTCAATCTTTTTAAACCCATCGTAGTTTAAAAAGATTTATGTCCATCGCGGTTTAAACTAGACCCATCGCAGTCTTAACATGAAGAGTCCATCGCAGTCGATGTCCCATCGCGATGGTACTCATCGTAATGGTACCAATCGCAATGGAGCCATCGCAATGGTACCATCGCAGTGGTACCATCGCACTCAATGCGATGTACCTGAAGCTGAAACCTTATCAAAATCTGTACTTTTTCCGTTTTTCAGGATCTTACTTTTCTGGGTCATCTTCATCATGTGAATACAAAAAAATTACCAGAACGAATGAAACTTTATCAAAACCCAGTCACCAAAAATACCAGATTTAAGAAAATATGGCAGGTTTGACTTCTTTTGACCAGGAAAGTGTGATAGATTGGACCAGTGGGATGTGACTACCAGCAGATATGACCGTGTATTTAAACAGAGACTTAAAAAAATGACAACTTTTGACCATAGATGAATAAGTTTTGATGAAATCAGTGAAACTGTGGACAAAAATAACAAGACGTGACAAAAACTTGTGAATTTTTGAAAGAAAAACACAAACCGTGACAAAGAATGATATAGATTCGGACCAAATTTTTTTTTATAGACCACCTAAATCTAAAATAAGAACGATCCAAGGATGAAACCGAGGCTCTGATACCAATTGTAGGATCATGTTTTTCTAAGGATTAGGCATCGTTGGATTATCTATTAAGATGGATGAGAAATGGAAGAACATAGAGAGAGAAAGGTAGAGAGAGAAAGGAGAGAAAGAGAGAAAATATGAAATGTGATAAATGTTAAGTGTTCAACCCCTCCTAACATGCTAGGAGGGGGGGTTTATATACCCCACCCTACATGTGGGCTATATGGACTATATTGGATCACGATCCCAATATCATTGGAGTGACCGATCCTTTCTAAATACGTAAAAACGTATTTCCAACAATCTCCCCCAAAGGGAGGTCACTCCAAGTTACAATGTCCTAAATAGTCTATGGCTCGTAATCTATGCTAATAATGATGTGACCGAGACTTTCCATGGAAAAACGTAATTCCAACAAAGTGTAAATTTGCTTTAACACTAAGCATTGCATGAGGGCATGTAGCGGATTTGATAGGTGTGAAAACACCCATCATTTTACCACTTATTTCTTGCTAAAACAAGACCAAAACGCGTATTTAATATCATTTGTTTGGAATTATGCGTGGTTTGTGTGTTTGTTGTGTTTTCAGAGTCAATCGGATAAATATTAAAGAAAACATGGGATTGCACGGGTTTTATCGAAGAAAAAGACTCTAGACAAAGTCTATTGTCCAAGAGATGCAAAAGATTTGAAGTCAATGGGCCTATTTGAAGATTTATTGAAGAAAAGGACCAAAGATGGAAGATTTACATATGTCGAAGGAACTCAAGTCTATTAAACGAAGAAATTAAAAGACGAGTTGAATTTATTCGTCGACAAATCTCGAATCAGAATCGAAAACGTCAACTTTACTGAAAAGACGAGAAGACGAAAAGAAAGGAAGAAAGCCCACTCACCAACCAATCACACCTCCTATAAATAGGACCTTCCTTCACAACTTGGAGCGAGTTTTTTAGTTTTTTCATTTCCAGTCTTTTTCTTTTCTTTGTTTCGTAGGGTAACCAACACCATTAAGGTGTTGGTGATTTTTCATTTTTGTTGAATCAAAGATCTTGTAAGTTTTCAATCTTCCTTTTTGTTTACTTAACCTTAATCAATCAATATAATCTTTCCTTTAATCTTGTTCATCTTTCTCTTTTAGATTCAAAGTTTTAAGTTTTATTTTTTTTGTGTTTGATCTTCAAAAGTAAGTGTGTTTTGTGTTTTTGTTGTTTTGGTTTGATGTTTATGATTAATAGATGATTATTGGTTAAATTGGTTTAAGTTTTGGTTTAAAACTTGGTGATTTTAGTCAAATTCGTCTTATTATATTGTTACTGTTATTCGTGTTCTTCACAATACCCAGATTCCGAATGAGCAACAAGTATTCCTGATGAAGGTGTGAGTTGAAAGTATTCCGAACCAATGTTTTCAAAAATGTTCCGGATTAGTTTTTTGTTCCGAATGAGTGACTTTGTTTAATTATTCCGACCCAGTGTTTTTCATTCGGACATTCCGAATCAGTCTGTTCATCCGGAATAATCAATATTCCGGATGAGTATTATTGTTCCGAATCAAGTTTATTAAGAAAATATTCCTAGTCAGTTTTTTTGTGTTCTGAATGAAGCTTCTTGTGTAAGTTATTCCGAATCAATTTTATTCCGGATCAATTTTATTCCGAATCAGTGTGATTCATTCGGAATAATTAATATTCCGGATGAGCACAAATATTCCGGATCAGTTTTCATTATTTCTTGTCAAATTATTTTATTCCGAACGAAGCATTGTTGTTAGTTATTCCGCATGAGTTAAAATATTCCGAACGAAAGGATTTTAACTTATAAAGAACAGAAGAACAGAATTACTTTTAACTATTCGATTCTCTTATTAATCGACTTGAATGAGGTACATGAAATACATTGTACCTATGTTCCTTTCATAAAGTAAGGAACCCTAGAAACCTTAGAATATTCTATAAAGATAACTATATCACAGACGATATATTATCAATATTCTAACTATTTAGGTATATCACATAAGATATGCTCTAACTATAAGTATGACATATCTTATACAAAGATATATTCATCCTAATCATCATAGCAGTACTTAATTTATAAGTAGCAGTAATTACTATGTACCGCGTTAATACTAACGGTACTTACATAACACTAACAGTACTTGAAATACACTAACGTTACTTGACACTTAACAAATAATTCCCAACAATATTATTCAGCTTATTTGGCTTTGCTTATTGGTTTTTTCTTGATTGATTTGTCTTAATTAATTCATTTAGTGTCTTTTGCAGGTTAAATCAAGTTCTGAAGTGGTCTAAATCTCTAAGTCGACTATTTTGTCTTTTAGTGAAATCATACTTGGCTTATTTCTGGCTTATTGGTTAAGCTTCTTCAAAATTTCTTTTTACAGATCTCTTTAGTATCCCAAAAGAAGGTTGTGTGTCAAATCAGATCATATGGTATTGGCTTATAGCTTAATGGGCTTATTGGCCCATTAAGAATAAGCTTTTGGTCATTTAAGCTGTGATAAGCCCCTATTCAGCTTTTGGGCCTTTAGCGTTTTGTGTTTAGAATTAAATTTTAAGCTATACTGGAACTTTTCAGCTTATTTGGTTGACTTTTTGCTTATTGGGCTAAAAAGCCCATTAAGATGGTCTGTTTTTGTTTTTAGCCCATTTGGGGGCCCAATAGGGGTATTTTGGTAATTTCACTTTCATTTTCTGATTATTTAGGATAAAATAAACTAGTTTGCAAGTTTTTAGAGATTTTTATAATTTTTGAATTTTCAATATTTTTTAATATTTAATTTTAGTTTTTAATCATTTTAAATAGTATTTATTGGTTTTAAATTTTATAAAAATAGTTTTTAGTTTAATTAAGTCATTTTAGAGTTTTACAAATTGAAAAATCCTTATTTGGGCTTTTTATTAAATATTTTGATTTTTAGGGCTTTAATTAGCATTTAAAAATTAATATTTAATTAATTAAAAAGTTTGAAAAAGTTTTGACCATTTGTAAACCCTATTTTCATTTTTAGTTATTTTTGGTAATTTTTTTGGGAATATTTAGAATTAATTTTTATTTTGTCACTTTTTACGGTTTTTAGTTTCGTCGTCGTAGTGTAATTTTAACGTATCCGTTATTCTCTCTTCTCATCTTTTCTTCCTCTCATATTAATCCAAAATCATACAAGTTATTCACACACAATAAACCTCCTTGGGAAAACGAACTTTTCACTTTGGGTCATTAGTGCACGGTTTTCCTAAACCGTCGTACTTAATACTTACCGATTTTACGCCTTTTTCCTAAAAGGTCGTATTTTACCACAATCACATACCAAGTTTAAGAGCATAAATCATAAAATTTAATCACCTAAATCCTATTGATGAGTTTGACATGAAAAAGTATGCAGAAACTAGCAAGCTACTATTTTTTATCCTTTTTGTTTTAGACTTTACCAATACCCTACAAACCTCTAAAATCAACAGACAAACAATTATAAACACCAAAAACCAAAGCTCAAAGGCCCTAAGGCCTATGAACCAGTAAAAACAAACACCCCTTAAACCAACTTTTTCAAGCATATTTGGTTTTAATCCTTATAACTTAACAAATTTTAGGTGTATTAAGATCTAATATACCCTAATAAGCAGATCTCAACCCAAAAGCAAACAATCAACACATCAAGAACACAAATCACATAGCAATCCAATGTTTGGCAGAAAAGTAAAAGGGTTTGAAAATCAAACCTCCAAGATGTACAATCCACACCTTGTTCTGTTTAGAGATTATGTGGTAGCAAGAACAACCACAAGCTTCCTTCGCACCTGCTAAGATCAAACAAGAACAAAATACAAGTGTGAAATATCAAATAGATAACAAAACTTGGAGTTTTGAAAACCTCTCACGCTTATGAACCAAACCTTGAAGGTTTACAACATCCTTGATCCAAGAATTGAGGGTGTGTATGATCAACTTCAAAGGACTAGGTCTAAAGCTGTTAAGATATATCAAACAGCCAAGGATCCAAGTAAACCACCACAGATTTTTGAAACCAAAAGATTTTATAACTAAAAACCTTCATCAAAAACTTGAAACAATAATCAAAATTGAACTCAGATTTGCACAAAACTAATACCAACTTTAAATAACAAAAGGAATCTTCAACTCTTTTAAAAACGGCCAGTTTTATTAAAATAAAAGGAATTATAATAATTTTTGCAAATCTGGAACAAAGGCCTCACCACAGGTTGGGGGTCCTATTATAGGCTACATTAGACGATTCTAGAATGAGAAATACATATACCCTAATCCTAGAAAATCCCATTTTTTCGTTGAAATGTTTGAATGCGTGTGAGGTGTATGAGCTGTCCTTCGTTGATCAAAATCGTTCATTCTATCCTTGGAGAGCAAGTAGTGATTAGGAACCATTGATTTTGCCAAGCTGTCAATCCTAGACGCGTGTCGTCTCATGAGTGGTGCAGGGGAGGGAGTGTGGGGTAGAATGGTTAGTGGGATTTGTGTTTTTATTTTGTAAAGGGGTTTGGGGTGAGGTGAATCAAGCGTAGGAAGGATCAATTTTTTGTTTCCCCTTTGTTTTCATCTTTTTCATACCTGGGTAAAAACATGAACAATAACAAGGTTTAATCCCAACAGTAATTGTTACCCGCGTGTTTATAGGATTTGAAGTTTGAGAAAGGCAGGTTTGGTCCTTGTTCTTTGGTGAAACTTGTAAACTATGTTTATACAGCCAACAAACAAATTTCCATTGTTATGAAACTTTCTATTTTCACACGTTTGCCACCATACTTTGTAACACGAGTTGATAAGGACTTGTTTTGCCATTTTTGGATATTTGAAGGACTGATCTTCTACATTCTTGAAATTTGAAGGTCTTCTAAGCATATTTTACATTATGGAGGACCATTGTTGACAATTCTTTAATATTGAGGGACTAAACTTGCCAATTCTTCAAAGTTGAGGGACCTTTTGTAATTTTGACAAACTTAAGGGACCAAACTTGTAATTATTAATATACAAGGGTATTAGGTGTCATTTCTTCATTGATGAGGGATCATTCTTGAACATCTTCAATACTTTAAGTTCTTTATCTTGGAAAATCATAGACTAGGTCCCGGTTCATTGTGCGGCTTCGTTTCTTGTGTTCGTTTTTCCTTGTTTCTTGTGATCTTTTGTCTTTCTCACGATATCCATCCCTAAACTACACAAGTAACAAACACAATCATATATATGGTATATTTATGACATTTATTAGTATTTAAAGTCCGTTTTGAATGATGAGACCATGTATAATTGTAGTCTCATCAGTTCTTCAACAACCTTATCTACGGCAACCATCACATCAGGAATTACTATCACAAGCCATCACTTCTCAAATGGGCTATACTCATCAACAAGGATATTTTCCAATTGAAGCACCACCAACACAAGCCTTTTATTCCAATGAACTCCCACCAATTCAAGTACCAGTCTTTACTCCAAATGATATGCCTACTGATGTCTTAAACACCTTACTGCCTACTTGTCAAAACTTGTTGCAACTAGAGGATTTACAGCAACGAACAATCAGCTCCGGATTTCTTCAAATCCTCGACAACAAGCCACTATTCAAGACGGTCAAGTGACGGTGAAATCCATTCAAGAAAGACAAAATTCATATGGACCCACTACAAGGACCGTGAATGATCAAGTTGTGAATTCTCAAGCTAGTGGATATGGAAGCTCTATAGGTCCTCAAAAGGTTGTTACTTGCTACAATTGTCGAGGACAAGGTCATATGACTAAGCAATGCACTCAGCCGAAAAGGAGAAGGGATGCAACGTGGTTTCGAGAGAAGATGTATTTGGTCGAAACTCAATCTAAAGGAAAGATTTTAGATTCAAAGGAATTAGCATTTATTGCAGACCTAGGGGCAGCAGATAATGAAGGCATTGCAATTGTCTCTACTTCTAATGCAGCATATCAAGTAGATGATCTTGATGCATATGATTCGGATTAGGATGACATTCATTCAGCCTAAGCTGCTTTCGTTGCTAATCTCTCTCACTACGATTCTGATGTCGTTAGTGAGGTGCCAACCACAACTATTCATGATAATCCACATCAAATTGAGCATGAAAATGACAACCTCGAACAACATTCGGGAACTAGTAACTCAAATGATGTGGTATCCATCCAACACATTTGAGTGAACCTCAACCAAATGCTACGACGGGTATGGAATCTTATGATCAACATGATTTGGAAATGGTGCCTAAACATATTATTGATAACTTGAATGTGGTCGTCCTACAAACCGTAGATTTGAATGCCAATCTAACCGCTAAGCTTGCGATGTATAAGGAAAAGGTCAAATCTTTTGACATGGTCCTCAAGCAGACAAAATAACTTATTCTGAAGTTGACCAAATTCGTTTTGAAAGGATAGAACACTTAAATGAAATAGAATCATTAAGAGATAATCTTTCCAATGAATCAAAAGAAAAAGAGTCGGTTGTAAATGATTTTCAAAACTTAAAACAGATTTTGAAACTCTCGAGTGTAAAAAGTTTAAACCGGAAATTAATTCTACCAAACTTCTTAAATTCAAGGAACAACGGCTTTTAAAACAATATGCTTCCACAGAAAAGGTTCATCTTTTAACTAATCGTTTAAAGAACTAGAACTTAAGCGTCTTCAAGAGTTACCACCTAATCCCAGTTATGTAAAACAAGCTCAGGAATATATTCCTTTTCTTTATGATGTGACCCTAATTGGCAAATCGAAAGAAGCACCTTATGTTCGTGATGATGAGGATACAATGTCACTTGCGGAAGAAACTCGATCAAAAATGCTTTTAACATTCCATAAGCTTGATTATGTTAAGCATAATAAAGATCAGCTTGATAAAAAGACCCGTTTTCGGCTACAAAAGGAATTAGCTCAATTATCAGCTTGTGTGCCCCAAAGTTTGTCAAATGAAAACCTTTCTAGTACGTCTCCTACACTTGTTAAAAAGGATTTATCGATGTTAATTCCACCGGTAAGTAAGGTGTCTAATAGCTTAAATGCGTTGCACCAACACTTTGCCGATTTCGACAAGGTCATTAAAGAACGTATGATGGCTTCGGCCATAACGGAAGGTGAATGGAATTTTGAACACACTAGAGCTACATTTCAAGATGAAATTGTTCCCTTTGTAAACAATATTAAAGCATTTTTTAGCGATATTGATCAAGATTCGTTTCAGAATTAGATGAAGTTAAACGTCTTTTCAATCAAATGGATGATGCTTATGAAAATGGTTTAGTTGAAATAGAATGAATTTCATGCCAAAATGATCAGCTTCTGAAGCAAGTGATGTCGCATGATATTGGTTACTTCTGTGTGAATTATTATGCTGATAATGATTCTATTGTGCATAATGTTGAATCTGTGGATAATGTGGTAGATAGTACTAGTCAAAAATCTGACGATGAATTTTTAAATCTTAAAGATTCTTATAACTCGCTTTCAAAACGTTTTGATGAGATTCAAAAACATCGTATTTCGCTTGAATGTAAAGGTAGAAACTAGAAGGGGGTTGAATAGTTTCTCATCGGTTTATCTCCTAATTAAAATTCCTTTCAGTTACGTGAGTGCTAAAAACTATATTTTACTTAAAAGCTAGTTGCATAAAGATTAGGTTCAATTCTAATGCATTAACAATGTATAGTAAGTGTAGTGATAATGAATGTAAGCAAAGAGTAAGGAAAGAAACAACCTAGTAGGAAGACACCAATATTTATAGTGGTTCGGCAACGAGATTCTATCCTCATTCCTACTCCACTCCTCGAGTAAACCTTACTCGAGAATTCCACTATATCCAAAAACTCCCTTCTCGGCGGAGAAAAACTTACAACGTCGCTTACCTTATTTTCTGACACTAAGCTAAATGTCGAGAACTAATCTTATCTAGGGCCAATCTACACAACGTCGCCTACTTCACTCTTTTACGACACAAGGCAAGATTTCGAGTGCTAATATAAAGGTAGAACCAATCTTCACAACGTTGCCCACTTCACTAGTTTCTAACACAAGGCTAGATGTCGAGTTCTAATCCAAAGCTAGAACCAATCTTCACGACTCTTCACTTAGAAGCTAAGTGAGAACTTCACACAACACAACTACATATCACTTTATTGTTTAGTAAGAACTCACAAGACACAACCACATCACTTTATAGTTTAGTGAGAACTCACAAGACACAACCACATCACTTTATAGTTTAGTGACAACTAACACAACTAATTACAACTCAACTAATCATATGCAAGTACACACATGTAGCTTGGATCTACACAACATAAATCCAAGCACACACATGTGCAATGGATGTACACAACTCTAATACAAGTATTCAAAAATAACTTGGATGAACACAACTAGTCCAAGTATTCACAAATACATTGGATTTACACAAGACACAAATAAACAAATGATGAACATGACTAGATCTTTAAGAGAAGGTGATCTTCATCAATGCTACATATTTAATCACATCACAAGTGTGTGAGTGATCTTCTTTTTGGACAAGGTAAAGATGGAGATAAAGAGGATAATCATGAGTAAACATACTTAACACAATAAGTGATCATTTACAAATGACTAGGATTAGAAAGGAGAAAGAAGGCTTAAGAAGATGTCCAAAAAGGGTTGATGAGAATGCAGATTTGATCCAATATTTATAGGACAAAACATCCAATGGCTATATCTGGCCGCGGTTCCTTATTGGAGCCCCCGGTTCCTTATCGATAAGGAACCGCCGTAGGTGCTAAGGTACCGCCGACGTAGACTCCGCTCCTTTTTGTCTTTTAGTGAATTTGAAATATCTGAGGCTGTTTAAACCTTCAAAGGATATTCTTATGGCATTTGGAATATGCCATATTCAAATTTGCATTTTCATTTTAATAAAATATTTTCTTAAAAATAAAGTTTATTAAAAATCTTTTGTAATGTTTGACAAAAGTGAGTTTTAAGGCTAATCACTTTTATGATCACTAAGCATGATTAAGACATGTTAGTGTAATGATTATTACCTTGATGATAGCGTTTGTTAGATAATTCGTTTTATGATTGTGTTTGACAATAAATGTATTTGTAATTTGTCGTGATCAAAACTAAGTAAGATTAATTAATACAAACAATTTTTAGGCATTGCTTTGCATTAACAATCTCCCCTTTTTGATTACGACAAACTATAAACTCATTTACGTAAAATACAAGTTTAATCGAATTATTAACGAGTTTATCACTATCATTTCTCTAACACCCCCAATTTACATTGCGCAGCGGAAAATACACAATTGGGTGTTATTCACAAACTTCATTTCACAACTCTTTAAATGAACCAAAAATAGTATATTTAGGAATATATATGGAAATAATTTAATCAATGTCTAAAACCTTCAATCCTAAGTAAAATCAGTTTAAAATATATCAGAGTAGCGTACAGGTTCCCCTAGGATCTTAATCAGAACAACAAACCTTTTACCAAAATATTTGACTATTTACTATATGTTTATGACAATAGGGATATAAATATGTTTTACACCAAATTACTACAAAAGCAATCCCGCAATCCTTCTCAAGCAAGCTCCGCAATTCAACAACTTCAAGTACCTGAAATACATGCTTAAAATAATCAACACAAAGGTTGAGCAAGTCTATAGGTTTTACAAAACATAATTGAACACATCGTAAAAATCATTCACAATTGTTTAATAGAATTGTGGTCGTACAATCTATTAATCAGGTATATCATATTATAGCAGTAGCTATTGAATTGTATTAAGCTCATGACACCGACCCCTTAACTTAGTCACCCACGCCAAATGCCAGCATGACTAGAAAAATTACCAGTGCCCCTACTAGGGTATTAGTTGCAAGAATACCAATTCTCATTCACGTAAAATTATCCTTCCCAGCGGGTTACTCAGCGTAAAGCACTTGTCTCAGATAGGGTTGCCAGCCCAATAGTACTATTATTAGAATAAGCGGCTATTCCCAACTCGCAACATCAAGTCAGAAGATAGTTAACGGCTCATGAATTTAGGGTCTTTTTGCAATTAGGTACTTATACAATTCATTTCATCAAAGCAACATCGGGTCCAACAATTACTCATGACATGTCTTCATTTTATTTCAAATAGCATGTATCCCCCTCACGGTTTTTAAAATCATTAAAACAAGTAGAAAGCTAGGCTATAACCTCACCTGAAGTAATAGCAGTCGTAAGACGATATTCGACGATAGTTGATGCCCGATAAACACAAAAACCGCAACCTATCAAATAAGGCGCGTTCATCAATAATAAACTCAAGTAAAATCCATACATAGTAATATCAAAATCAAAATCATAAAATCACAATTAATCCAAAATAAAAATAATACAAGTGACCTTTTTACTCCATTCTATATGTTTATTCTATTAGTTAACTCCTTCGATAAAAATCTGCCGGTACACACCAAATGTACAAGCTTATTTATCCCACTTAAACACGTTAAATTTTTATGATACTAATCAAAAACATCACTTAATATATACAGAAAGGCCTGTTAAAAACTCATCAAAAGATTTTACATTTAAAGTTCCCTGCCCGACACATCTTTGAACTACAAAAACCAGACAGTTTAACGTTAACAATTCATATAGTCTTTTAACACATTTATTTTTCTCCGTTTATGAAACCGATACTCAACTTTGAAAATAAACTCGACATCCTCATACTTAACATTAAAAATCATTCCATGACATATTTAAAAATCCATGTTATAGTCCCCGAGATTCGATCCAAATATCAACAACAATTATATATTGTGTCGATACTCGTCTCCCAGTACACGAAATAATCAAACTAACGTAACTTTTCGCTCGTTTGGAGCTAGAAGTCCTATCTTATACCAAAACGAAGCTAAAAACATCCTCTATAACAATATCTAATTAATTCATCTCAAACTCGAACTCACATTTTCAGAAAATTAAGTTTAATAATCTGTTATAAAATATATATTTATATATCCTTCAAAATTAATTTTTCACCACATTTTAACCCCATTTTTACCACTATAATCATTCTTACACTACTAGATTCAATCATAACATGCTAAATCATCTTAGATGATCAATTCATAAAAACCCAACTCAAAAATATCAACATGCAATCATCAAAACTAATGTATAAACACATAAACACCGACATACATCAACAATTTAAGATAAAAACACAAGATTTTCATCCAAAAATGGGTTTTTCAAAAACGTCAATGCATGTATAAGATTTTCATACCAATGGATAGTGAATCAAAAACTAGGAATGGGTCTTTGATTAGTTTTTGTTGAATCAAACTAGAAATTGAAAAATCAAGGGGTGTTTGTTCTTGTTGGTTGACGGAAAAGAGAGGGAGGGGGAAGAGAGAGAGAATTTTTGTGGTGAGTGGTTGTGTATGTGTTAGTTGTGTGTAATTTTCCATTTATATGGAAAAAGTTTAGGGTAGTTTTTGTCAATTGTGATTCTTTTGGACCAAAGTGCAAATACTTTGTTAAAAAGCGGGAAATGACTATTAGTCACTTTTGAAAATTTTTAAGGGTCTCGGGTTTCATAAAAATGCTTCTAAAAATTTAAAACGCACACAAAATATGATATTATATAGTCCTAGCACGACTTAATACGACATTAAAATAAAAACGTCAAAATATTAAACATCGACATGTTTAAAATAAAATGTAAAATTTCTCGGGCATTCGTCGATATCGTCATCACTAATAATCCTCGCAACATGTCAAAACGTAAAAATAAAATTTTCAACATCATCCAAATCAAATTACAAATCGTCATGACAATCAACCTCGTCAAAAATTTCAAAAGTATACGTAAAAATATAATTAAATAATGACCATGGTTTTGGGTTGTTACATCCTACCCTCCTAAAAGAGAGCGACGTCCCGGCGCTCAACCCACCTCACATTCGCACTTCCTCACTTCTAGAGTCAATGTGACCTCTTATCCTCAAGAGATACTCACGTCTTTCACACCAATCCAACTCAATTCTTATGATATCACCATATGCACAACTATTACTACACTTCAACTTTCAATTTTACCTTCTATTATGCTAATATTCCTTCATCATTCATACTCCTTCTGCGTCACTTTCTCAGTTCCATTCCTACCCCATTAATCTGACAACATACATAGTTGTGATTCAAGTTGTCAGATTACCCCTCTTAACTACAAGTATGACGATTATCATCGCATAAGGATTCCATCTTCACTAATTTCCATTAGTCCTCATAGTGATACATTAAGATATCATTATCCCAAGTTTCAATTATATGTTAATGTGATTGATACCAATTTCAATTACCATCGTTCAATTCATCCTTTCACTCTTTCCATTGCTTTCCGAAAATACGCAATATTCCTTCTTAACTCAATTCTTCACACTTTCTGTAGAAATCTATAATATCCAAAAGTCAATCTCAATCTCTGGGTCACATATAATATGTTCAAACCTTATCCAATACTCATACTTTATCACAGTGATTTCTAGTATTCAAAAATTACTCTGCCTCTATGTCCTGAGGTTACATTCAAACTAAACACAATGAGATTATCCATAATTCTGACCAGTCACTTAAATACTTTCCATACTCATTTTCCAATTTCATTAATTCTAAAAATCTCTATGTCCTGAGCGTAGTGCTTGCTAGATCACTAAATTACTGTACCTTCCATAGTACATTATTACATCTTCCTCGTATCATATACTGTTTAAATAACTCCGTTAGCCTCATATATTCAAATCTGAAATGTATAATGGTCAAATCACTTCCTGATATCGTAATATACTTTATTCCAACCATTCTGTATTAATACTTCAATTTGTAAAATCCCTTCAATACTACATGCGACACTCTTAGCACTCTAAGAATAACTAAATTCTCTTTTTAATCTAAACAATTCATTCACCACTGGTCCTTGCATTCTTAACACACTCTCTGATCTAATAGGGGAAAAATTAAATAATCACAATAACCGTTTTTGTCCCACAAAAACATACATCTCAACTTTCTCATTTCTATTACCATTCTATTTTAAAATTTTCAACAATCTGTTGATCTTATTTCTTTGATATTCCTTTTCCATTAGTTTATCAATTCAACTCTAAGGTTCTTTCCATTCTATCCATTCTACTTGTTGCTACCAATATTCCAATTATCTCAAAACTTAAGAGTCAATTCTCAATTACTTCAGAAACTTTATAAGCTCTTTTTCCTTCTCCTCCTTACTAAATACTCTCTAGTTGAAAGTGACAGTATCCATACTCATCCTTCATAATCTGAAACATACTTCATAATACAGAACCATAACATATCCCATCTAAAATTTACCAATTATTATTTCTCAGTCATCATTAGTTAACCCTTAACTCCTTCCTTTTAAATCCCCGAATGGCATTTATACACAAGTCCTTCTTATTCTTATTTTCTTCATACTTGATGCCATACAAGTAATACTTTTCAATCCCAAAACAAATACCACAATGTCCAATCTCATGATCATATAAACCCCGTTACACTTCTTTATTCAAGTCAACGCACTACTATTGCTTTCTTTTCCACTTGATATTATCCAAATATCATCATCGCAGCTCTATAATCCTTCAGATTCCTCCAATACTAATTATACAGGCACATAACTTCAATCTATCCTCAGCGTTCATAAACAACTTCCTCAACTACAAAATCAAATCTCACAACCACAACTTAAATATATGAACGGATTTCACACATTTAGTTCTTCTTTGTCAGCTTTATCCTTGGTTCAACAATCAGTGAAACCCTCCTGATAAACCTCCAATAATACCCAGCTTACACAAAGGAATTGAAAAGCTTCAGTCGGTATTGAGAAAGCCTCAATCGTTTACATCTAGTCAGATTTTTACGATCACTTCAGCCATAGATTGCACATTCTAAAACATCTATATTACTCCAACTAAATTTCTTATCCAAAGAATTTTATTCACCGTTCCTCCTTTTAATAACAATTTTCCAATTGTTAGAGAATACTTTTCTTTCCTTCATTCATCTACTCGTCACACTAAACAGTCACAATCAGTAATGGACACCGATTTCTGGTGCTTAGTTTGTTCAGCCCCACAACTATCATCTTATTCACAAAACATCCAGCTTCTTTACTTACTTACATTATTACTTCTCTGACAACTTACCCTTCCAGTCAAATCAGATTATCCTTATTGTCTCATCTACCAATCCTTAAATCAAACATATTACCATCCTCAACTTCCTGACAATGCCATATAATAAAATACACAATCAGATTGCATAACTCCTATCACCAAGCTAACACAAAGCTTCCTTTTTCCCATGACGACAGTGAACTCTACGATTCCGCAGAATAATCACATAGTATCCTCAAGTACTAACTCGTCTTCTCATTCTTTTCCGACTACTACTAGTAAAGCGCATAGACAAATTCGACTTATTGTAGTTTCCTACTACATACCTTCTCATCATTGACCAATAAAATCGTAAAATAGAAATTCCATTGATTACTCCCTGAAATCAGTACTCAATGCTCAACAAAATTCCAATTTAATTCTTTCCACCTTTATTTATCATATCCTATGATACTCATCCTTATCCTGATTAACTTCTCATAACTCTAGTTCAGTTGATTGCGCTATACTTCTTAATTCCATAAACTCAGAAAATATTTCCTTAATATATATATATATATATATATATATATATATATATATATATATATATATATATATATATATATATATATATATATATATATATATATATATATATATATATTCTTCCGTCGGTGAATTTCTCATTTCAACCAATTGCAAATTCTCGTCGATTTCTCGTCCTCGAGTCAGCTAAAATCTAACATCTTCAAATCTCAATATATCCTCAATAACACCTTCAGAATTTAATACACCATCAATAACACCTTCAGTATTTCAATAAAATTCTAACTCAATGATTACTAGATAAGAATATACAAATTACTACATCTAAATCTCAAATCTTATCAGCATTTCCAAAATATAGGCTGTAATAGCAACAACATTCCTTTCATATTGATTTTCCATTATCTAAATAATTCCTTTATTCAATCTCCTTTACCGAAATGAAAACATTTCATTACGACAGAAATACTGATTCCTATACTACAGTCCTTGTTATTCCTTTAGCAGCTCGACCTCCAGCTAGTCCGAACTTACGTCAAGTGAATAGATAATTACTTAAGTGATATAAAATACATGTGATCTACACATCATACTTCCTCCTGTTTACCCGATTTATAGTAACTGCTTGAATACCATCTCTTCTTATGTTAGACTATTAAATTTCCAAGTTTACCTTCTATCAGAGGAAATAAATTCCTATTCCTTATTGTCATTCGCAACAATAGCATTCCTTTACCCTTTTTTGCCACACTTAATTTCGAATCAGGATCAATCTTTAAATTACTATCTCTTTTCGTCTAGTTGAACATTCCCAAATGACTATTGATATATTAAACATCCATCAGTTACTCGAACTTATCCATATAGTTGCACCTTTCCAATTACCATCAATAGTCGTACGACACTCTTCACTGTATCTCTTCTCATTCCTAATAATCCAATACACAGACATCGTTTTAAAATCTTGCAAAATAACAGCAACATCTCTAACTAGAACATCAACATCTTCTATCTCAGCAACATCTTCAGTTTCAGCAGCATCTTCAATTTCAGCAACATCTTCAACTAAAACAGCAGGATTTTCAATCTCAGCAGCATCTCGTCTCCTCAACACTACCAGCTTCAAACAATCTAACAACTATTCTCACAATCATATAATCTACCCTAATGGTTGGCAACCTTTGGAGACATATTTCAAGATACTCAGTCACATAGACAGGAATCCCTGGTAATGACAGAAACATATCTCACTCAACTCTTTCCATGGGATAACAGTAGAAAGAAACTTAATAAGTATACACATCGAGATAGAAAGAATAGGATCTTTTTATCAAGATATAACATGAATACTGCATACGCTAACAACACATTACTACCTAAGTTCCACAATCATCTCAAAAGAGAAGATACAAAGACACATCAAAATACTAAAGGGTAATAGTAGATTTCATCCATAAATCCGAGAAAATCGCAACAAAACCTTGTCACTAATGTCACTTACCCTTACCATCCTAAACAACAACAATAATAATAATCCATCATAATACTACCTCACAACATCTAAATAATCCAAATACAATACGATAATAGATAAACTGAAATACAACAAAGATCCATCACTACATCACTCCATAGGATGTGGTCCATCACTTTCTCCAACTTGGCTCGTCCCTGCTTCATCTTCATCTGGTCCTAACTTGCAGCACCTCCCTTTTGGATCTAAACACGGTGGATTCCTAAATCCATACCTCAAAATCCCTCCTTGACACGGCGGATCTATCATATAATGAGAATTAGCATACACCTCACTATCCTGAAACTTCCAATGTGGTTCAAGATACGGCCCAAGATGAGCTACATATTCACTTAACTTGCGAAGTCTATCTATCTCTTTCTGATACTTCTCAAAACATAACTTCTCACTTCAGCTCTAACCTTAGATCTTCCAACCTTGCTCTCAGTCATATAATTATCTATATCAGATTTTACAACATTTTTCTTATCATTCGTATCATCCTCATAATCTAACCATCCACCTGAAATCTTATGATTACCTACATACTGATTCTGCAAACTCCATTGACCTACAGCAGATCCCCCATTCTTGACGTAATATGGTATGCCAGACTTTTTCAAAAATCACAAAAAATTCATAAGTACATAATGTGACACCCCCAAATCAGGTTTGCAGCGGAATAGTAATTGGGTGTCAGTAGGTGGATCACAGAACAAATGGCATACAAAGCATTGATCATAATTACATGATTTAAAATACAATTGATACAAATATGGTTTTAGTACAATCAGTTGAAGCGTTAAATATCAGTTGTTACAAATATCCTAGTGAAAACAGATCCCCCAATCATTATGATGCTCCTAAATGATGCTCAGTCCATGCTCAAATAATCCAGCTTAATTTTCTGAGAAAAACATGCTTAAAACAGTCAACATAAAGTTGGTGAATTCATGGGGTTTTGTAAAATCATAGTTCAGGACTATAAATTGTCCCACATAGTGTTGTACAAAGTTTGATATAAAAATCAAGTGTAGGATCTCAAATATCCCATATAGTATTTCATAAGGTTTGATAAAAAATCAAGTTCATATATATCAGTATGTTCCATGTATTAATGTACCAAATAATAAAAGGTCAAGTTTAGAACCGCAAACATCACAAACATAGTATCGCACAAAGCCAAATACTATAAGTAATTACATTTCCATATAGCCCGAATATGAGACTTGACAGTTAAGTCCTCGACAAATGAGGACCCTTCGCCTTATTAAAAGGCACCCAAAAATAATAAGTGCTAACATGTGAAACATCTGTTGTCCTGGCCTAGGCACAGTGAGCATGACTCACCCAGATGGGGACGGTAAATCCCAAATAGATCTATTTATAACATTCAGTAAATTCAAAAAATCTAACAATTTCAGATGCACGGGTCATGCGGGTTCATCTACAATAGGCAAATGTAATTAAGGGTGACAGTTCAGCTTGCGTTTCCTCGATCAACAATTTATTAAGTATAAGTGTGGGGCCACAATCCCACGATATAAAAATCATATAGTCAAAATAAGTTATAGCATGTCTCCCCCTCGCGGGTTAGTAAAAACATAAATAGTAGTGAAAGGCGAGGCTATGAACTCACCTGAATAGCAGTGTCCGGATAATATCATAGATATTCCAGATAGTATGCTCACGATACAGTTAATTACCTAAGTAATTAGTTGGGTCTCAGTATATGTACAAATATAATGCACATATAAATGCAGTTGATGAAAATGCATGATCGCCGATTTAATAAGTTGTTATCATTTCAAGTGTTAAACTTATTATAAGTTATCGTAACATGTACACTTTTAATTTAATAAAGTGTATTTACTTTGTTCGAATTGTAATGAATTAGATAAAATGATTTTTATTTAATTAAGACTTATAGAATATTATATTTCATAGAAGTCCTTGAAGTTTCAAATATTCGTAATTAGTCCTCCACATTTCACGAATTACAATATAGCCCTTAATGTTTATTAAATAAATATTATTAATAAAACTTAAGTTAAATTGCTCATGAGTCCTTGGTTTTAATATAGTTACCAAAACAGCACCTAGGGCTTGTTAAACTTTCAGAAGATGGCAAGATTAGTCCTTGTGTTTCAAGTGTTTAATGACATTTTACATGATAAACATTGATCTTTGAAAATCATTTCCGGGTTCGTTAGTTAACCATTTCACAAGCTGAAAACATATTTGTATTCTCGGGTACCCTGTCTACATGTTTTGTTCTTTAAGTTTTTCATGAAAACGCCTTTAAAGTGGGTAAAAACGGGTTTAAAGTCAGCGGGTCAGGATTCCCTATTTATAATCAGCTTTTTAAAGTGTTCGAGGCAGATTTTTAAAGGGCTGTATCTTATTCGTTACTTGTCCGTTTTTAGTGTTCTTGGTGTCTACGGAAAGTTAGCCAGGTGATCTACAATATCCTAGTTGGTGTCGGGTTCTGGTTCTAACTTTAACTCGCTAAAAAATGCAGCCAAACTCGGCTGGTCAGCCTACATGTACATGCTGTCAGCTTTTTATCCAAGTGCTGACAGCTTTTAGTGTTCAAACGCAGGTTTTCAAAGTCAGTTTCCTGATTCGTTATAGCTCCATTTTGGGTGATTCAAAAGGCTGTGGAAAGATGGCTAGGTGATCTACGAAATTCCCCCATAAACAGATCTATAGTCGGGGTGCTACTGGGTCTAAACGGGCTCTAAAGTAGGCTGCTCGAGCTATTTTTCTACATTAAATAATAATCATGTTTGATTTGTTTAACATAGCAAAGGCGTTCCGTTTACGTTCAAATTTGGAAAGGATACTAATTAAGGGATAATATAAGACCTAGTACTCTCGTTATTGCCCAGGTCACGTCTTACATACACGTTTCCCAATGGTGTTCGTTTACATCATGAAGTTTGTGTTAGTATGATACTATATCTTGTTTGCATTATAAGGGAAGTGAAATCAAACTTTTAGGCTCTAGTTTTTGGCCATGCTACAACCTATGGTGTAAACTAAGTGATGGCATTCAGGATATTCTCGAGTGGGGGTCTCACAAGGTGATATATTACATCAGTAAGTTGTATTTTGGTTTCTAAATGAATGATGCAAGCACGAGTAACAACACAATAGACTAAGAGGAAGAGAAACCAACGAACCATTGTACGTCTCTCCCAACTAACCAGCTTTTATACTTGTGAAGCGAGGATGCACAAACAACCCGACACAACTTGAAGCTTGACTCGTGTGGACATTATGATGAAAAGGGAGGACGAATGATCGAGTAGAGTGGGCTGTTTTGGTGATCTCTTCGCTTGTCTTTTCGTGGATTCGAGTGAGGTGTGTTTGTATATGTGTATGTTATATATGAATATAAGCAAAGCAATTGTATACTTCCACCATAAGTGAAGATGAGAAAGATGAAGATATGAGTTTGTGTGTGCTGCTATATACGGTTAAGTATAGAAGCCTTTAGGATTTGTTTGATTTTGCAAGATCTTGTGTATCTTACACAAGTACTTACCTAGGATTACACTTGACCCCTATGCTTCAATGTTAGCCGCATATGGTCTTTTGAAGGGTCAAGAAGCAAGTTTGAAATGTGGTTGTGGAAAGCCACGAGATTTCTATGTCCTTCATAAATATTGAAGTGATTTGCTAGATTTGGTTAAGATATATGAAATCTTGCAAGTACTAGATAAATCTAATGGGGATTTGTTTGATCATTTTAGATATTGTGGAGTATATGTAACCGAGTGGGATAGAGATGGATAAAGATATGATTTAGCTTAGATATAATATGATCTTATAAGATTAGATTCACATTACGAAATTTGCGCCATTGATTTTAAAATGATTTCCTCAATAATTTATAGTATTTATTCGACTTATAACTATGAAACACATGTTCGTTCATTTAATGACGATTATTTATTGTAAAAATAAATATATCGTTTTTAATAAAAATAACTTCTCACTAAATTTCTTCGTACATTTACATTGAAAGATTTAACGATTTAATTAATCGTTTTATCGAAATACTTTTGAATAATTAAATATAAATTTAATTATGAGTGTAGTTATAAGTTGTATTTTAACTACGACTATGTGTATTATAGTGAATTAAAATACTCCACTGTTTTTATACTAAAATGATGATTTTTGTACGAATTAAGTCTTGCGATGATACATTGTATAGGTGGTTTGTTAAAATATTTTATGATGAACGATAATAATAAAGCCGGTGACGTGTCAAAAAACTAAATTTTGGGGTTTTACAGCACCTACCCGTTATTTTAGCTTTGTCTTCAAAGCTTAAGATGAAGTTACTCGTCCATGGATCAAGTGAGGACACTTTTTCTTGAACGTGTAATCTTGTGAACTCAAGTTTAGACTCCTAGGTGAAATTTAGAATGTAGTTATTGATAATATGCTTTCGGTGAGTACATTATAATGCACAAGGTAACTTGTATTTTATGTTTTGATAATTTACACATTTGGTCCTTCTATTTTTGTAATGTGGCCCTTAGGGCACGAAAAGTTTCCAATGAAAATAATTTAGGGCTCAAATTTAGTTTCGAAAGTGGCAAAATTAACCCATAGGGTTTTTAATTCGTGTTAAATCAACTAGGGATTCTTTTAAGTTTGTTAATGTCCACGTTTAGCCCTTAGAGTTTTACAACTCTCGTCTCAATATTCAAGGGCTTATAATATGTCTGACAAATGGCAAAATAAGTCCCCGATAGCTCTAAAATTCAAGTTTAGCCCAAAAGAATTAGTAAAAGGTTCATTAAATCACATTCGAGTTCTAATAAGTTTACGAAATGGATAAAATAGGACAAGTTCATTTTATGTCTTGGTTTTTATTTAAGTGGGCTTCCCGATATACTTCTAGCCTGTGGAGAGCAAACATCAGTTTGACTCCAAAGCTTCACTCAGTGAAATGGCTAAGGTAAGAAGTTACAAAGAATCTGCTTCATTTGTGGCTGAGCTGGGGCATAAGTTGCATAGAGAAGAAGTACTTCAAATGATGGAAATCAAAGAAGAGACCAGGAATAAGGAAGTGTACATCCCTGGTGAGATGTTGAAAGGGTCATGCATCTACTGTTGGTGGTTCAAAATTTGCACAAATTTCGACTTCTAAAAGGAGGAAGTCATTCATTTCAAGGCTTGTTAGACAATGGTATTGTCGAACTAATTGGATCCGAAGAGGAAGAAGATTGTCCAAAAGTATGGGACATCAATTATCTCTTTCTGGAGGGTGACAAACATACCCCTACAAAATACACCCATTGTAAGTTGGGCATGTCTTTTATGCATGGGTTTGTTTTCCTCGTCGATTTGAGAAATGCGAGCTTAGAGGGTAAGGCATCTTCTTACCAAGTATTTCTGGGATTTGATACAAGAAATGACATTAAGTCTAGTGTCGATAAGGTCTGTGTTACCGTCGCCTCAAATGATCGAGGTTTCATTTCCTCATGGCAGATAAAACAGCTTAAATTTTATGTGACACCCCAAAGGGGTCAATTGAAACGGAAGTCGGCACCGCAAAAAGGGTTTAAAATGCAGCGGAAATGGACACCCCCAAATGGGGTCGAATGCAGCGGAAGTGATATCTGGGTTAAGGATAAGCCAAAAGTCAACAGCAAAATGCTTTGATCTAAAAGAGATGAACACGAATCTTCCTATGTTTCTGGGTGAGGATGACATTAGATATAAGTCATCTTAAGGATAAGATATTACTAAAGGAAATCGCGAGTAAAAAAGGATTACATTCCATAACTGGATAATTAAAATAACATCAATTTTGAGTCATTTCGAATATCTTTAAGCTCATGCGATTATAAATTTCTATTTACATCGATAAGCGTCCTCATCCATTTAAGGTAAAATTTATAACTCCATTCGGTGACCTATGATTTCTTTATTCAAACGAAAAAGCGTCCCAATTCATTTCAATAAGGATTTCATAGCCCACCTTACCTAAGTATTTCCGGCAAGGCTGATTGTGGTAAAATACGACTCTTGTTTAGGAAAACAAAAGAACGTATATGAGCGGTAAGTATCGAGTGATGATTTTAGGAAAAATCAACACAAATGACCCAATCACTTAAAAGAGAGAAAGTTCGTTTCCCAAGGAGGTATATGTGTGTGTTCTAATTTGTAGGTATTTGAGATTAATATTGAGAAGAATGGGGATGAAAGGATGAAAAGACGGCTACGTTAAAATTACACTACGACGTAAAAGACGTAAAGTCATGAAAAACTACCCAAATTAAAAATTATACTAAGACTAAAAACAAAATCAAGAATTAAAAAGACTAAAAAGAAGTCTAAAATAATATAAATAAAGACAAAAATCCAACAAAGATATTTTAAAACCTTTTATTAATTAAATATTTAATTTTAAATGCTAATTAAAGTCCTAAAATTAAATATAACTAATTCAAATGTCTAAAATATGATTTTATTGAATAATTACTTAACTTATATTATTAGAAGACTAAAAAGTAATTTTCTAAAAATTAAAAGCTATTAAAACTATTTTTAAAACTCTAAAAATGATTTAAAATGATTAAAAACTAATTAAACTTAAAATAATTATAAAAATAAATCTGAAAGCTATAAAAATATTCTAAAAATGGAAAAGGTCTTAATTAATGCTAAAGAACTTAAGAAAAATGAAAAAGAAATAAAAATAAAATTTTGATTTTTTAATAATAAAATAATATTAAAATAATACTAAAAATAAAAAGTTTCTAAAATTAATTCTAAAAAATTTCTAAAATCTTAAAATAATCTAACTAAGAGAAAAACACAAATTAAAGTTCCTAAAACTTTTTTAATAATTTTATAAAAATGTTTAAAGTTTATAAAAAACCTTAAAATAATATAAAATTAAAAATTAAAGTTTATAAAACCAAAACCTAATGTAAACCTCAAAATATTTATTAAAAAGCTAAAAATTATTTTTCCTAAAAATTAAAAATCTTTTTTCTATTTTTTAATGATTTATTAAAATACGGGTAATAAATAAATCCTAGAAAATAATTAAATAAAAGGAAAAATATAAAAATTAGCTAGAAAAGTCTTAATAACTACTATTATCCTAAGAAAAATCAAATAAGCCAAAAAACTTTAAACCAATAAGCTCTAATGAGCTGATTTGCTCACGGCTTATATTAATAAGCTAGAAAGAAAACGTGGTTAAATAGAAATGGAAATCAAACACTAACGTAAAAAGTCATCCAGATTAGCGGTAGAGCTCCTACTCCTCCAACGAGAGGTCTAGGGTTCGAGTCCAGCTACGGGTGAACTTTTTGCTTTTATTTTATTTTTTTATTTTTTTCTTTTTCAATCCAAACTGACACTTTAGTATGACTTGTAAACAATACCAATTCCCTTTTTAACCAAGAATCAACAAGTTATGATCCAAATTGTGGCCAGTTACTTTTAAGTTTCTGATGAACAATGTTGTTCACCACTTTATCAGTTTGGAACCAAGAGGAGCTTGGTTGTAAGCTTATTTGGTGTGTGATTTTGGACAAGGGGGGCACCCTTGTGCTTATTTAAGCACAAGGAGTCAATTAACAAGCAAAAATAAGCACCTTGCACACCAATGCTCAAACAAATCAATCTCACAAAGCAACACAAGTTTCTGTGACAATTCCTTAGGTCTGGTGGCTATTTAAGCTTATATTATGCACCTAAATGAGATTCCAAGTCTAATTTTTAGCACACACAATCATCAAATGGTACACAAGCAACTTCAATAACACATATAACCTAACTCCTAACAGGAATCCAAGATCATGCACAAAAATTTGATAAAAACAAGCAGAATGTGACTATGCAGATTTGGCTAGGCTATTTTCACTTTTAACCACACAAACTTGCTTCCAAACTATCCAAACTTACTTACCAACTAGTAAACAACCTGTCTTAACCTTTTTTAACCTCTCTAACACGTTTTTAAATCTTAACTCAAAACTTTTGCCCTGCTTAAACCTATTTCCAAACACCCTTTTAAAATTCTCTAAGCAACTTTTAACACACCAAAACACTTTAAAACCTAATCAAATTGTTTCCCTTAGCATCTAGCATGCATATGACACCACATAAACACAAATCAAGCAGCTATAACAAAACAAGAACAATTAATCATGAAAATCACATAAACTCAATATTTCTGAAATATCAAAAAGGAAACAAGTGTTTTTACCTCAGGACCCTACATCCAGGGCCCTAGTGGATGTATAATCCACCTCCTTACCAACTGGGGTTGGTGCAGATCCTTGGATCAACAACCTTCTTCCTGTTTAAGACAAATCAAAGCAAAACAGTATACAAGCAATTATATAATCTGTTTCCTTTTTCTTCTTACTTAAACCTTTCCAAAAAACTTTTAAACCTTATCAAACAAGTTTTATAAACACTATTTCACTGATTAAACTTAAACCTCTTAACACTTAAACCTGAAACAGATTTCACCAAGGAAATCTCAAATTCAGAAACTCTTAAATAATTTTGAACCACAAAATTACTTAACCAGATTAAAATTGGAACTCAGAATCAAGCTTTGACACAATACACAACTTTTAAAAACAATAAAAAGGAATTACTCTTGATTAAATCAAATACCAAACTTTTATTTTTTTTAAAAAGGAATTACAAGTGAAAGCTTGAAAACTGGAACAAAGGGTCATCACAGGTTGATGCCTCTATTTATACTACTCAAATGAACAATCTAGAATCTTAAAATCAAAACCCTAATCACTAGAAAATCCCAAATATGCCCTTGACGATTTTGAGTGGTGAGTTGTCCAAACTTGATCTCCATCGTTTGTTTTTGCGTTGTGAGTAAGCAATAAACATTAGCCTTTGATTTGGGACACGTCACAGTACTTGGGGATCAAGGTGTGATGTGATTGGTTGAATGGGGAATTGGGGGTGGGGTCTACAGTGAGTGGGTTAAGGGTTTTAGGTGTGGGAAAGGTTCCTGCGTGTGTGAATCATACGTGTGCACAAGTAATTGGAATTTACCCAAGTTTAAGTTGAGGTGAAAACTGGAGGTGTAAAAGTTGAACAGTAACTCTGTAGATCCGATTTTGGGGGAAAAGGGGTTGTTTGGCGCAATTTTTGGTTTAAACGTTTCAAGGTGTGCAACTTTGGTCCTTATGTTTTGATATTTTTGGCAATTAAGGTTTCAGCCCTAGAAAACGTTCTTCCTTTGTTAATAACTTTCCACCTTTTACATTTTTGGCACAAACCTTTTGGAAAAATGTTTCAAAGGTAATTTTTGACATTTTTGAATATTTCAAGGGCTGTTCTTGGACAATCTTGATCTTCAAAGGTCTTCAATGTCTCTTAATCTTCATGAGGGACCATATTTGACAAATTGATTTTGTTGAGGGACCAATCTTGTCATTTTTTCAAAGTTGAAGGACCTTTTTGCAATTTTGACAAACTTAAGGGACCAAACTTGTAATTATTAATATACAAGGGTTTTAAGTGTTATTTCTTCATTCTTGGAGGATCAATCTTGCTTGTCTTCAAGTCTTCAAGGGTATTTTGTTGAAAATTCCATGATTAGGGCCCGGTTCTTTGTACGGCTTCGTTTCTCGTGTCCGTTTTTCCTTGTATCTTGTGATCTTTTGTCTTTTTCACGATATCCATACCTAAAACACAAGTAAACAAACACAAGCATATATATGGTATTTTATGATATTTTTATGCATTTAAAGCCCGAAAAGAACGATGAGATCATGTATAAATGCCATCTCATCACTCCCTCATACTAAGCCATTGCCGTGCCCTCACGCAATGCTATAATAAAGTATCAAAGCATCACCAAAGTTCAATTTTATTAACCTTTATTGAAGAGTAAGAGACTTGCAACATACTACGAGAATGTGTAAAGACATAATGTATGATTTTCATCACCAAAAGGTGACTTTTAGGGTCAAAGAATAGAAACAAGTTAATGTCCCTTAGAGTAAACTTCGTCATCCTTGATTGTCATACATTCCATGCTAAGTGCAAAAACAAGATCATTGTTGGTACAAGTCACAATGCTAACACTACTCATACGTCCAAATTGTGTAATACTTTTTCTCCCCGCAATCCTAGTTATTATAAAAGGAAATGGGTTACTAGCATTTTTTATCTATTTGTCATGGATCACAAGTGATTCATATTGACTTATTCGAGTAGTTATTAGTCCGAAAGCAAAGTAGCACGATTTGATCAATAGTTAGCCGAAGGACAAAATCTTTTAAAACGGCTTCTCGTGTATCTCCTTAAGTTCATATCTTGGCATAACTCGTTTCACGATTTGAGACCTTTCTCGGACCGATATTTGGCATGTACTTCATACTTCAAATCTTGGGAAGACGTTCTTGAAATTATGGTCTTCTCTTCATATTTTGGAATTTCTTCACTTGACGTTTTTGAGAGATTCTTCATATAGGACCACGACTTCATCATTTTTCTTCAATCTTTACTTTGGATTTTGATATACAACGATCCGCCTCCTTTTGGACATGGATATATTTATCCTCATACCTTGTTAGGGTCTTTTTGGATAGACTTTCTCCATTCTTTAGGGGAGTAATTGCTTCTCGTCGTGTGTCTCGATCCTTCATATTGATTTTGGAATAATGATACTTCACATCATCTTTGGATCTTTAGCAAAAATAGAGCTCCTCATGCCTTGTTAGGGCCTTTTTGGATGATCACCAATCTTCGCGTCCCGTTTCAATAAGTTATGCCTTGGCTATGAACTCTATTCAACCCCGAGCAACTTTTAAACGATCTTGCGCTAGAGGCTAAGTAACCTTTCAAATCGTACGACCTTACTTATTGCAATTATGTTTTATTCCTAATGCATTGATCTTATGGGAAGAAAAAGCCACAATTAAAAACATATGAGTTTTTGAAAGAACACTTTCATATTCTACGTTTAGCATGATCACTTGTCTAACTCTATCATTTCTCGTTCTTCACTATATAAAGACCTCTAATTAAAGAGACTCGTGAATACTTAGCCATGCAAGTCAAAATTAAGCCAAATTTGGATTAGCTTTCATTAAGACTATATCAAATCAAAGTTTTGGGTTTTCAAGCCACCTATAGGATCTTGCACTTTCTTGGACTTTTTCAAGTTTAGAGAATGCGTTTTAAAGTTCCCTTGATAAGTGACTTTCTAGAATCAATTATAGGAACTTGCGAAAAGTTCTTGTTCTTAACCCGAATGAATTAAGACTTTCGCGTTTTAAAGCTCCCTATATAAAAGTCTAGCAAAACTTGAATTGAGCGGGTTAAGGAATGTAAATGGCTCCAAATGCCCATCAAGTCAAAAATTAACTCTTATTCTACCCATCGGAAAATATACATTCGTGTCTTAAAAACACTTATGAAAACTAAGAAAAATTTTAAAATTTGGCCATTTTTAGCCTTATTAGCAAAACAAAACATTGAAAGTTGGAAAACGTGAGGGCGTAGCAAAGAAAGTACCTATTCACCCCCCCATACTAAAAGTAAACATTGTCCTCAATGTTTCGAGTCTAAAGGTGGAGCACCCCCATACTAGAGACGAAGAGTCGAATGCTTAGGATCTAGCATGGAAAGGGTGATCAACAATATATCTAAAGCCGTTTATTAAGTATGCTAAAAGATAATTGTTAGAACAATAAAGGATATGTCATGGAATCGTGAAAAACTTCTTTAAACGAACGATGGAGGCTCACGTAAACGAACACGAGAGTCTTCAATCGTAGATGATGATGATCTAGATAACACAATCACAAACAATCACGAGACAACGAGTTGGAAGGGTACAAGTCCCCTTATTAGTGAATATAAAAGATAAGCATGGGATCTCCCCCACGAGGCACCTCGTTTTTGATTACCGAGTCATGAGCTCGACTCGATCCCCTCAAAATGTGAACATTTAGGGAAATTCAATGGTATGGTCAATTTTTGATGGGGCTTACATGATAAACAAGGCCCAAAAAGCAACCGGTATAAAGGACTAAGTCCTTAGATGATGCAAAATACCGGGGTCGAAGATGGCGTTCTCGTCGTCATGGAAAAAACAATTCAACGCCACTTCAACATGTGCCATAAACTCAAAGAGTTTGAAGAAAATAGAAGAGAAATAGAAGGGTGAGACAATTGGTAAGACAAACGTTTGAGCTACTCGAGGTAGACTCGCACCAAGAAAATAGAAAGATTTTCCATTTATTGCATCGGTGGAAGACCGAGATTTCCC
This sequence comes from Glebionis coronaria, assembly GCA_025667525.1. NCBI lineage: Eukaryota > Viridiplantae > Streptophyta > Magnoliopsida > Asterales > Asteraceae > Glebionis > Glebionis coronaria. The sequence goes on along the minus strand of CM046880.1, from coordinate 60,680,092 downwards.
TTTACATGAAATTCCGGGATCGAATATCTCGTCCTCGGTGGACAAGGATGAGGGAACATAAGGGGCTTCCCCCATACTAGAACCACACAAAGCATCGTCAAAAGGAGTAGACGAGTTTGTAGCACTCAAAACACGTGGTGATGACGGAGTTAGACTTGTAGAAAAATCAATTAAATCACATTTAAGATCTTTTCCTTTGTTATCTTTTAAACTCTCCTTATGAAAACCCTTTTTGATTATGTCGAAAATATTTGGTGTTTCTAAGACGATGTTAGTCACACTAAAAATTCTCACATTTTGAAACCGTTTTGGTTTTGGTGGTGGCAAGTTCTCAAAACGTTTATCGACGAAGAAAACCTCCCCATCGGGGCCAACATATTCATCATCCGAAAGATCTTCCGTAGAAACCGGCAACTTATCAACACTTTTCAAGAATGAATGTTCGAGATGAGGCGAAGGATTTTTCGATTCAAGTATTGACAGTTTCTTCTTTGTAGGTTTTGCACTCATAACCTCCACCGGCGGAGGAAATGGTAAATTGTTTTTGGCGACATTCCCTAAAACTCTTGGTGAAAATTCTTTGCAAATGACATTGGTCGAGTCACCATGGTTTAAAGTTGCAATAGAATAGACATGAGAAAGATTGGAGTTTTGTGTTGCATTAATGACAAGTTCTTCCTCATTGAAACGAAGGGTGATTTTTCGAGCATGAACATCGATAAGTGCTCTTGATGTATCCAAAAATGAACGACCCAAATGAGAGGAACTTTTCGATCGATAGGAATGTCTACAACGATAAAGTCAACGGGATAGTAAAACTTTCCGACTTTAACAAAAACGTCCTCGGCTACTCCACATGCCATGATCGTAGAATGATCGGCCATCTCGATGGACATGTTCGAAGGAGTAAGAGCCGGAAGCGAAAGCGATTTGAAAATCTCGAGAGGCATTAAATTAATACTAGCACCAAGATCGGCCAAGGCGTAGCATTCCTCCATATCTTGAATAGCACACGGAATCAAAAATTTACCGGGATCACCGACTTTTTGTGGTATGCGGCTTAGAAAAACCGATGAACAACTAGACGATTGTTGTAACTTCTCTTTGTTGTTTAGCATACTTTTGAAGTTTGCGGTGAATCGAGGCATCATGATTAAAGCATCGGCAAAACTTATGTTAAAATGCAAATCACGAAACATTTTCATAAATAGCTCAAATTGATAATTGTTCCGTTCTTGTGCTTTTTCTTTGTTACGTCTCGAAGGGTAGGGTAAAGGTGGTGTGGGTTGGTCATTAAGCAACGGCCTTGGAAACTCGGGTTCCACAATTGGTATTGGTTCAACCGTAGGTGTGGTTTGAGCGGTACTTCGTGGGATTGTAATGTGCTCCTTTTCGACCATCACCTCGGGTTCTTTCTCGATTTCCTTCTCCTTAGAAGTACTTGGACGAGAGATTGGTTCCTTGAAAGTTTTACCACTTCGTGTAGTAATAACCTTCATTTCTCCCCTCGGGTTGTTAATGGTATCACTAGGAAGACCACTCGAAGAAGAGGGCTTACACATGATAGCTTCAAACATCTTAGCCATTCGGTCCTCAAATTTAGATTGCCTAGCATCCGCTTTCAATAACTCTTGCTTAATCTCATGTTGTCCTAATTCCATCTTTTGTTGGTTTTGTTGAAGACGTTGGACATTTCCTTCCATTTTGTTTGCATGAGTTTTAAGTTCATTAGCAAGTTCATTTTTAAGCTCGTTTTTCAACTCGGATCTTAAGCTAATCATCTCACGTTGCATATTATCAAATTTAGCATCATTTGCTTTTGCATAATCCAAAAATTCTCCTTGCAAATTTTTCGTGTGAGCATTTTGAAAACCTTGTGTAGTGTTTTGAAAATCACGGTTTTGGTTTTGATTAGAGATTTGTCCATTCCCACTTTGATAATTACCTTTGTTATAATTTCTTTGATTTCCTTGGTAATTTCCACCTTGATTGTTGTTGTTGCGATAATTATTAGCATTTTGATTGGGTGGAGCTTGATTTTGGCGGGAACCTTGGCCGTTTTGGTTATAAGTTCCCGTTGCTACATAAGCACTCGAAGTGTTACCATCCGCGGTAATGCACTCGGAAAGATCATGAGCTCCCCCACAAGATAAACAACTCTTAGCAACCGCTTTAACCGAAGCGGAATTGGAAGCTTCTTGAGCCTTCCAATGGGACATTAGATTAGCAAATCTATCAAAAAACCGATTTTCCTCATTAGCTTCATCATGTAAGGCGTTAATGCTACATGACGATTGTGACGAAGATGACGAACCTATATTGGCAACACTCGGTGTGTTACGAGGGCTATAAACCTTAGATCGATTTTCAATGATTTGTAAAGCCTCATTTGTCGTCTTGCACAAAAAATTACCACCCGCGGCGGCATTCAAATAATCTAGTTCATGATCATTAAGCCTATTATAAAAAGTATCCACTTGATGCAATTCCGAAAAATCATGGTGTGGACATTCATGTAACATCTCTTTAAATCGTTCCCATGCCATTGAAAAACTTTCATTGTTACGTTGCACAAATCGTGAAATCTCAGTTTTTAAGTGTGTTGTTTTAGATGGTAGAAAAAACTTGTTCACAAACTTAGAAACGAAATCGGCCCATGTCAAAATCGAATTTGGCGGTTCTTTCTCGAGCCAAATTTTTGCGGGTCCATCCAACGAATATGGAAACAACATCATCTTAATGGCGTCATGTGGAACATCCTTAAATTTGCTAGTGGCGGTGAGACGGTTGAAATTCCTAATATGGTAATGCGGGTTGTCTTTCTCGTGACCTCTAAACTTATTTGCTTGCAACATAGACATTAAACCCGTCTTAATCTCGAAATTCTCCGCAAGGATGGCGGGAATAACAATAGCCTCTCCAAAACCCTCGGTGGGTGCTTGTAGCAACTCCATCATAGTACGATTAGCCATGACGACTTCTTGTTCTACAATAGGTTCAACAATTGGAGGTTCTTCAACAATCAACGATCCTTGATTTGCTTGCTTTTGAAGACGTTTACGAGCTCGTTTTGCTTGATTACGAGTGATCATAAACTTCACGAAGAATGGGAGGTGAGCAAAGAAGATTCTTTTTGGGTGTTTTGTGAATTTTCAATTTTTTTGTGTTTTTGATGATATTTAATTTTTTGGATTTTGGTCTATCTTCGTAGACAACAATCTACAAAATCTCTCCTCGAATCAAACTCTTGATTAAAGAAGCCTCAAAGGAATGAAAACGATCACGTGGAGTGAACGCCTTCGAATGACTTTAGAACTTTGGTGAAAACCAAATTGTTCACGAGGGTTTAATCACAAAGAAACCAAGCAAATATAGTATACGTATTAATACTTTGGGCGGCAAAACCCTCGATTAGCCTTCAATCTCAAAATACTCACAAGCAAGCGGGGAAACGAGGCGGCGCGAAGCACTTAAGAGCCTTTTTCCTTAGGGTATATTTTATAATACCCGCCTTATACCCACCTTATAGTTTGTATTTTTCAAAATCGAGCTTCACGAAAGTATTTATCTATTTTTGCCTTTTCTTTTTGTTTGAGATTCGAATACAATAATTAGGAGATCAAATCCCAATTAAGGTTGTGTTTTCACACGTTTGGAGATATTGTATATTGATTGTGATACTTAATACAATATAGTAATATTATTTGTACAAGAAAAACCAAGAAAACCGATAATACGTGTTAAGGGAGTTCCACTTAACACAAATACTTATTATGGATAATATCAAAAACAAAAGCTTCCAAATTAAAGCACAACACACCTCCCCGGCAGCGGCGCCAAAATGATTGTGGTAAAATACGACTCTTGTTTAGGAAAACAAAAGAACGTATATGAGCGGTAAGTATCGAGTGATGATTTTAGGAAAAATCAACACAAATGACCCAATCACTTAAAAGAGAGAAAGTTCGTTTCCCAAGGAGGTATATGTGTGTGTTCTAATTTGTAGGTATATGAGATTAATATTGAGAAGAATGGGGATGAAAGGATGAAAAGACGGCTACGTTAAAATTACACTACGACGTAAAAGATGTAAAGTCGTGAAAAACTACCCAAATTAAAAATTATACTAAGACTAAAAACAAAATCAAGAATTAAAAAGACTAAAAAGAAGTCTAAAATAATATAAATAAAGACAAAAATCCAACAAAGATATTTTAAAACCTTTTATTAATTAAATATTTAATTTTAAATGCTAATTAAAGCCCTAAAATTAAATATAACTAATTCAAATGTCTAAAATATGATTTTATTGAATAATTACTTAACTTATATTATTAGAAGACTAAAAAGTAATTTTCTAAAAATTAAAAGCTATTAAAACTATTTTTAAAACTCTAAAAATGATTTAAAATGATTAAAAACTAATTAAACTTAAAATAATTATAAAAATAAATCTAAAAGCTATAAAAATATTCTAAAAATGGAAAAGGTCTTAATTAATGCTAAAGAACTTAAGAAAAATGAAAAAGAAATAAAAATAAAATTTTGATTTTTTAATAATAAAATAATATTAAAATAATACTAAAAATAAAAAGTTTCTAAAATTAATTCTAAAAAATTTCTAAAATCTTAAAATAATCTAACTAAGAGAAAAACACAAATTAAAGTTCCTAAACCTTTTTTAATAATTTTATAAAAATGTTTAAAGTTTATAAAAAACCTTAAAATAATATAAAATTAAAAATTAAAGTTTATAAAACCAAAACCTAATGTAAACCTAAAAATATTTATTAAAAAGCTAAAAATTATTTTTCCTAAAAATTAAAAATCTTTTTTCTATTTTTTAATGATTTATTAAAATACGGGTAATAAATAAATCCTAGAAAATAATTAAATAAAAGGAAAAATATAAAAATTAGCTAGAAAAGTCTTAATAACTACTATTATCCTAAGAAAAATCAAATAAGCCAAAAAACTTTAAACCAATAAGCTCTAATGAGCTGATTTGCTCACGGCTTATATTAATAAGCTAGAAAGAAAACGTGGTTAAATAGAAATGGAAATCAAACACTAACGTAAAAAGTCATCCAGATTAGCGGTAGAGCTCCTACTCCTCCAACGAGAGGTCTGGGGTTCGAGTCCAGCTACGGGTGAACTTTTTGCTTTTATTTTCTTTTGTTATTTTTTTCTTTTTCAATCCAAACTGACACTTTAGTATGACTTGTAAACAATACCAATTCCCTTTTTAACCAAGAATCAACAAGTTATGATCCAAATTGTGGCCAGTTACTTTTAAGTTTCTGATGAACAATGTTGTTCACCACTTTATCAGTTTGGAACCAAGAGGAGCTTGGTTGTAAGCTTATTTGGTGTGTGATTTTGGACAAGGGGGGCACCCTTGTGCTTATTTAAGCACAAGGAGTCAATTAACAAGCAAAAATAAGCACCTTGCACACCAATGCTCAAACAAATCAATCTCACAAAGCAACACAAGTTTCTGTGACAATTCCTTAGGTCTGGTGGCTATTTAAGCTTATATTATGCACCTAAATGAGATTCCAAGTCTAATTTTTAGCACACACAATCATCAAATGGTACACAAGCAACTTCAATAACACACATAACCTAACTCCTAACAGGAATCCAAGATCATGCACAAAAATTTGATAAAAACAAGCAGAATGTGACTATGCAGATTTGGCTAGGCTATTTTCACTTTTAACCACACAAACTTGCTTCCAAACTATCCAAAATTAATTACCAACTAGTAAACAACCTGTCTTAACCTTTTTTAACCTCTCTAACACGTTTTTAAATCTTAACTCAAAACTTTTGCCCTGCTTAAACCTATTTCCAAACACCCTTTTAAAATTCTCTAAGCAACTTTTATAACATTAAAACACTTTAAAACCTAATCAAATTGTTTCCCTTAGCATCTAGCATGCATATGACACCACATAAACACAAATCAAGCAGCTATAACAAAACAAGAACAATTAATCATGAAAATCACATAAACTCAATATTTCTGAAATATCAAAAAGGAAACAAGTGTTTTTACCTCAGGACCCTACATCCAGGGCCCTAGTGGATGTATAATCCACCTCCTTACCAACTGGGGTTGGTGCAGATCCTTGGATCAACAACCTTCTTCCTGTTTAAGACAAATCAAAGCAAAACAGTATACAAGCAATTATATAATCTGTTTCCTTTTTCTTCTTACTTAAACCTTTCCAAAAAACTTTTAAACCTTATCAAACACGTTTTATAAACACTATTTCACTGATTAAACTTAAACCTCTTAACACTTAAACCTGAAACAGATTTCACCAAGGAAATCTCAAATTCAGAAACTCTTAAATAATTTTGAACCACAAAATTACTTAACCAGATTAAAATTGGAACTCAGAATCAAGCTTTGACACAATACACAACTTTTAAAAACAATAAAAAGGAATTACTCTTGATTAAATCAAATACCAAACTTTTATTTTTTTAAAAAAGGAATTACAAGTGAAAGCTTGAAAACTGGAACAAAGGGTCATCACAGGTTGATGCCTCTATTTATACTACTCAAATGAACAATCTAGAATCTTAAAATCAAAACCCTAATCACTAGAAAATCCCAAATATTCCCTTGACGATTTTGAGTGGTGAGTTGTCCAAACTTGATCTCCATCGTTTATTTTTGCGTTGTGAGTAAGCAATAAACATTAGCCTTTGATTTGGGACACGTCACACTACTTGGGGATCAAGGTGTGATGTGATTGGTTGAATGGGGAAATGAGGGTGGGGTCTACAGTGAGTGGGTTGAGGGTTTTAGGTGTGGGAAAGGTTCCTGCGTGTGTGAATCATACGTGTGCACAAGTAATTGGAATTTACCCAAGTTTAAGTTGAGGTGAAAACTGGAGGTGTAAAAGTTGAACAGTAACTCTGTAGATCCGATTTTGGGGGAAAAGGGGTTGTTTGGCGCAATTTTTGGTTTAAACGTTTCAAGGTGTGCAACTTTGGTCCTTATGTTTTGTTATATTTGGCAATTAAGGTTTCAGCCCTAGAAAACGTTCTTCCTTTGTTAATAACTTTCCACCTTTTACATTTTTGGCACAAACCTTTTGGAAAAAGGTTTCAAAGGTAATTTTTGACATTTTTGAATATTTCAAGGGCTGTTCTTGGACAATCTTGATCTTCAAAGGTCTTCAATGTCTCTTAATCTTCATGAGGGACCATATTTGACAAATTGATTTTGTTGAGGGACCAATCTTGTCATTTTTTCAAAGTTGAAGGACCTTTTTGCAATTTTGACAAACTTAAGGGACCAAACTTGTAATTATTAATATACAAGGGTTTTAAGTGTCATTTCTTCATTCTTGGAGGATAAATCTTGCTTGTCTTCAAGTCTTCAAGGGTATTTTGTTGAAAATTCCATGATTAGGGCCCGGTTCTTTGTACGGCTTCGTTTCTCGTGTCCGTTTTTCCTTGTATCTTGTGATCTTTTGTCTTTTTCACGATATCCATACCTAAAACACAAGTAAACAAACACAAGCATATATATGGTATTTTATGATATTTTTATGCATTTAAAGCCCGAAAAGAACGATGAGATCATGTATAAATGCCATCTCATCAAAGGCATATTATTTAGAATAAATATTGTTGGGAATAAAATATAGCCAGTCTACTTGAGCGCTGACAAGAATAAAACAAGCGTTGATAGGAAGAAAAAAAACGCTGACAGATCAAGCGTTGACAAGAAGAAGTCAAGCGTTGATACATTTAAGACAAGCACTGATGGAAGGATATGATCTACGCGTTTATTTTGTTCTAGATTACTTCTAGTAAAGATAGGAACAACAATGTATTTTCTATATTTATCTTTACCTAGAATAGTTGATACGTAGATTATTGTACAAGGCTTCTTATGTCTATAAAAGAAGACCTTTAGGTTATTGTTCATAATAAGTTTTCATACGTAAAACACTTTCATTGTAAGCAAGTTTGTTATCATTAATCAAGGGAAAGTTGGTTTACATCTTTGTGTTCTTGTTTAAGTGTTAATTCCGCATAACACTTAGATTATCATATACATATACAAAGGTTTCTCTACGTGTATAACTTGATCTAATCTCGTATACACAAAGCTAAATCGATCTAAGTTTTGGATCAACAAGTGGTATCAGAGCTTGTTGAGGAACTTTTGATCTTAAAGAACACAAGAACCCTAAAATCACCAAAACCCTAATTTTATCAAAACCCTAACAACATCATGTCAAATCCAGAAATAACCTCCTCCTCCTCACCTTTACCAAACATCAAGATTCCCATGCTTGATGCAACCAACTTTGAATTGTGGAAATTCAACTTTGAGCAATATCTGGGGATCTATGACTACACTCTCTGGGAGATAATTGAATATGGAAACACATACAACAAAGCTGAGAAGGTTGCTGTTGCCATTGCTACAAGAACTGTTGTTGCTGGATGTCCAGAAGCAGATAAGAAAGAAAAACCTGGTGATGGTAGAGCTGTGTCTGCTGAAGACATAGCAAAGAGAAGGGTTGATATGAAAACCCTAAACATTCAGAAACTCTTTTTGGGACAAGAGAACCAGCATAAATACAGAGGTTATGATTATACAAAAGACCTTTGGGCAGCTCTTGAAGTTGCATATGGTGGCAATGAAGATACTAGGGAAGAAAAGAAGAAGCAACTCATGCATGATTATGCTGTTTTCAAAGCTCAACCTAATGAGAAGCTTAGCAGTGTGAGAAGCAGACTGCTTGACATTACAAGCAAGTTGTCCTTCATGGGGACACAACTTGGTGATGTTGACATTAATGCCACTTTTCTTAAAAGTCTTGGTGATGCGTGGAAGATTGAGGCAAGATCTATACTTGCCAACAACACTCACAAAAGTTCTACTTTTGATGATATCTACAACAAACTAAGGCTGTTGGAGAATGAAACTCTTTTGGAGCATGGAAGTAAGTCTACCAATAGTAACATGGCCTTCTTCTCAGCTAGTGAAGGTCAATTTGATCAGAAGGACTCTTACATGCACCCAGTTACTAGATCATCATGTGTCAATGTTGGAACATGTCCTGTCAACGCCTCATATTCAGACGCTGACACATACAAAAGTGACTCACCAAGAGTTAAACATGTTGGTTTGGATCTGGATACTGTATGTGCTTACATTTCTTCTTTGCCCATATAACACCCCCAAATCATATGCGCAGCAGAACTACAACATTTGGGTGCTATGCAGTTATCATCACACACAAGCTATTTTGAACGACTCAAAGAGACGTAGGAATTTAAACATAAATTAAAGATTGTTTAAAACATCAAAGTCTACTGTTTTCCAAACCCCAAAGATAATACAAAACAGAGTTGCGTTTAGGTCCCCACTGAATTTCAACCCAAAAGTACATTTTCGTTCACATGACATAATATAAAATATTTAAGTGCAAAAAGGGAGGAAAAAACAAAGTAGACCGCCAAGCCACAACAACTTCCATCCTCGCATGCTCCGCTGCTATCAATCTTGGTTACCTGAAACACATGCTTAAAATCGTCAACACAAAGGTTGAGCGAATCTATAGGTTTATCAAATCATAAGTTGAACATAAGTATTAAAACCAATCATGACCATTCAATAGCATTGTCGTATACACAATCTATTATTCAAGGATATTATCTTTAGCAATAGCTAATAATTGTGTTTAAGCTCGTGACACTAATCCGTTAACTCAATCACCCGCGTATATTTACCGGCATGATTTAAGTGAAACCAGTGCCCCTTCTAAAGGTATTAGTTGTAATTATACATTATTTCTTATCACAAGTTATCCGTCCGCAGAGGGTACTTAATGTACTAGATCTCGTCTCGGATAGGGTCGTCAACCCCATAGTACTATCAATTGTATAAGCGGCTATCTCCAACCCACACAAGGGCAATAGTTAATAGTTCACGAATTTAGGGACTTTTACAACTAGGTACTCAACACAACTCAAGGCAACATTCGGGTCCAACAATCATTCATGACTTATGTTCTTTTCATTTAAATAGCATGCATCCCCCTCGCGGTTAAAAACGTTTGAAATAAGTAAAGAGCGAGGCTATAGACTCACCTGGCGTAGTAGTAGTGGTTATAGCGAAGACGTAACGAGAAATGTCACCGACGACGTGGATGCCCGGGAAAATCTAACACTTGACCAAAAATCAAGGTACGAAAACCAAATCCACACTCCGTGTACATTATTGTACTAAACACACGCATATGAAAACACACTCAATGCTTATGAAAACTCACGCCAAAATCAAACAAGTAGTTGTTACTAGACTTATACCATTTACCTACGTAATTAATGTTGATTCCCATTTTATAGATTTTCCGGTACTTACCAAAAGTACGGGCTGTTTGCTATGACTTAAGCACCTATATAAATTACAAGAAAATTTGTAAAAATACCTTATGACCTGTAGAAAACCCATTTTAAATCCCATAAAAAGTTTTCACTTCTATGACTCGTTACACATCACATTACTAGACGTACACATTTAGGACTGATTTTGCACTTTGACCATGTTGGACTTGTTTGACCCATTTAAAATACACCATTGACCAATCCAACACCTAAGTATACAAATAGACTCACAAGTGCAGGTTTGAAACAAAAAATTAACTTTCAATCATTTACCAAACTCTATCTATGGTCCCCGGGATTTGACCAAAAACCAAACACAAATTCGAATTGTGTTGGTTCTCATCTCCCGGTACACGTATTTTCAAAATTACATAACTTTTGACTCGTTTGGAGTCGTAAGCTCTACTTTATACCGAAGCGAAGCTAAGACAAAGCTTTACAAATATATCCCATGTTTGACCTGTTTACAAAGTTAAACCCACGGAAAAGAAGCTTGAACAATCTGCCTAAATTTTCCTCTTTCAAAATCAACCTAACACTTGTTTCCAATCCAATCTAACATCACCTAAACCTATATTAACCACTTATACCCATTCCCATTCACTCTAATCATCCTAGAATACTATGAACCTCAAATCCTAATCAAAACCCAATCCTAAATCATACATGCAATAAGTTTAAATCATTTAAAAACACTTAAAACATCACTAAAAACACAAACCCATAACACATTTCATCAAACACCATGAACACCCAAAACCCCCCATAAATTCGTGGGTTTTGGGGCTGTAGAACACCAAAATCATAAATCCCCATCTTGTTTATGGGTTAATTAACATTACCCACTCACTATTTAAACAAATTCATGATTTAATTACATCAAAACATGTTTTTGAAAAACCATAAATTTTTGAAAAGATTTCTTGATTGCATGTGTGTTTTTGTTGGTGGGATTCACTTACAAGATGAAATTGGAGATGGGTCTTTGCTTATTTTCTTCAAAAATCAAGTTTTTAAAATGGTGGTGGTGGTTTATGGTGGTGGTATGGCCGACGGCTATCAAGAGAGAGGAAGAGATGTTTTTCAATTTTTTTGAATGTAAAAATGAGTAGTATGTGTGTAGGAATCCCTTTTATACTATGGTGTGGGTAATTTTTGCCATTTTAACTATCTTTTGGCCTCATTCATAAAAGTAAAAATAAAGAACGGGATTTTGGCTAAATGACGGGTTTTGAAATTTTACGGGGGTCGGGGTTTCACAAAATTACTTTCCAAAGGTTAACACGCAGACAAAACGAATATACACATGGTTCCGACTCGACTTAAAACGTAATAAAACTAAAACTTCGAAAAACTCAAATATCGATCAATCGATAATAAAATGTAAGTTTTGGGCATCCGTCGGTATCGTAGTCGTTATCGATTCTCCTTAAATCGTCAAATGTTAAATTACGACCGTATCAACTTAAACCGTCAAATATATAGCAAACGAAATTTCTTAAAAATTTCAAAAATATTCGTAAAATAGGATTAAATAAATGACGTTGGGCTCGGGATATCACATCCACAAGTGAGTCGCAACTTAAGAGAGATGCTCATACTGAACAACTCTTGAGACAATAACTTAGCATCGTACGTCACATTCACTGGTATCACCCACAAATCATATGTGCAGCGGAACTACAACATTTGGGTGCTATGCAGTTATCATCACACACAAGCTATTTTGAACGACTCAAAGAGACGTAGGAATTTAAACATAAATTAAAGATTGTTTAAAACATCAAAGTCTACTGTTTTCCAAACCCCAAAGATAATACAAAACAGAGTTGCGTTTAGGTCCCCACTGAATTTCAACCCAAAAGTACATTTTCGTTCACATGACATAATATAAAATATTTAAGTGCAAAAAGGGAGGAAAAACAAAGTAGACCGCCAAGCCACAACAACTTCCATCCTCGCATGCTCTGCTACTATCAATCTTGGTTACCTGAAACACATGCTTAAAATCGTCAACAAAAAGGTTGAGCGAATCTATAGGTTTATGAAATCATAAGTTGAACATAAGTATTAAAACCAATCATGACCATTCAATAGCATTATCGTATACACAATCTATTATTCAAGGATATTATCTTTAGCAATAGCTAATAATTGTGTTTAAGCTCGTGACACTAATCCGTTAACTCAATCACCCGCGTACATTTACCGGCATGATTTAAGTGAAACCAGTGCCCCTTCTAAAGGTATTAGTTGTAATTATACCTTATTTCTTATCACAAGTTATCCGTCCGCAGAGGGTACTCAACGTACTAGCTCTCGTCTCGGATAGGGTCGTCAACCCCATAGTACTATCAATTGTATAAGCGGCTATCTCCAACCCACACAAGGGCAAGACAATAGTTAATAGTTCACGAATTTAGGGACTTTTACAACTAGGTACTCAACACAACTCAAGGCAACATTCGGGTCCAACAATCTTTCATGACTTATGTTCTATTCATTTAAATAGGATGCATCCCCCTCGCGGGTAAAAACGTTTGAAATAAGTAAAGAGCGAGGCTATAGACTCACCTGGCGTAGTAGTAGTGGTTATAGCGAAGACGTAACGAGAAATGTCACCGACGACGTGGATGCCCGGGAAAATCTAACACTTGACCTAAAATCAAGGTACTAAAACCAAATCAACATTCCGTGTACATTATTGTACTAAACACACGCATATGCAAACACACTCAATGCTTATGAAAACTCACGCCAAAATCAAACAAGTAGTTGTTACTAGACTTATACCATTTACCTACGTAATTAAAGTTGATTCCCATTTTATAGATTTGCCGGTACTTACCAAAAGTACGGGCTGTTTGCTATGACTTAAGCACCTATATAAATTACAAGAAAATTTGAAAAAATAACTTATGACCTGTAGAAAACCCATTTTAAATCCCATAAAAAGTTTCCACTTCTATGACTCGTTACACATCACATTACTAGACTTACACATTTAGGAATGATTTTGCACTTTGACCATGTTGGACTTGTTTGACCCATTTAAAATACACCATTGACCAATCCAACACCTAAGTCTAAAAATAGACTCACAAGTGCAGGTTTGAAACAAAAAATTAACTTAAAATCATTTACCAAACTCTATCTATGGTCCCCGGGATTTGACCCAAAACCAAACACAAATTCGGATTGTGTTTGTTCTCATCTCCCGGTACACGTATTTTCAAAATTACATAACTTTTGACTCGTTTGGAGTCGTAAGCTCTACTTTATACCGAAACGAAGCTAAGACAAAGCTTTACAACTATATCCCATGTTTATGACCTGTTTACAAAGTTAAACCCACGAAAGAGAAGCATGAAAAATCTGCCTAAATTTTCCTCTTTCAAAATCAACCTAACACTTGTTTCCAATCCAATCTAACATCACCTAAACCTATATTAACCACTTATACCCATTCCCATTCACTCTAATCAGCCTAGAACACTATGAACCTCAAATCCTAATCAAAACCCAATCCTAAATCATACATGCAATAAGTTTAAATCATTTAAAAACACTAAAAACATCACTAAAAACACAAACCCATAACACATTTCATCAAACACCATGAAAACCCAAAACCCCCCCCCATAAATTCGTGGGTTTTGGGGCTGTAGAACACAAAAATCATAAATCCCCATCTTGTTTTATGGGTTAATTAACATTACCCACTCACTAATTAAACAAATTCATGATTTAATTACATCAAAACATGTTTTTGAAAAACCATAAATTTTTGAAAAGATTTCTTGATTGCATGTGTGTTTTTGTTGGTGGGATTCACTTACAAGATGAAATTGGAGATGGTTCTTTGCTTATTTTCTTCAAAAATCAAGTTTTTAAAATGGTGGTGGTGGTTTATGGTGGTGGTATGGCCGACGGCTATCAAGAGAGAGGAAGAGATGTTTTTCAATTTTTTTGAATGTAAAAATGAGTAGTATGTGTGTAGGAATCCCTTTTATACTATGGTGGGGGTAATTTTTGCTATTTTAACTATCTTTTGGCCTCATTCATAAAAGTAAAAATAAAGAACGGGATTTTGGCTAAATGACGGGTTTTGAAATTGTACGGGGGTCGGGGTTTCACAAAATTACTTTCCAAAGGTTAACACACACACAAAACGAATATACACATGGTTCCGACTCGACTTAAAACGTAATAAAACTAAAACTTCGAAAACTCAAATATCGATCAATCGATAATAAAATGTAAGTTTTGGGCATCCGTCGGTATCGTAGTCGTTATCGGTTCTCCTTAAATCATCAAATGTTAAATTACGACCGTAAACGTTGGTTTCAACTTAAACCGTCAAATATATAGCAAACGAAATTTCTTAAAAATTTCAAAAATATTCGTAAAATAGGATTAAATAAATGACGTTGGGCTCGGGATATCACATCCACAAGTGAGTCGCAACTTAAGAGAGATGCTCATACTGAACAACTCTTGAGACAATAACTTAGCATCGTACGGCACATTCACTGGTATCACATCCTCCCCTCCTTAAGGGAGCGACGTCCCGGCGCTCTCCGGTTCTTATACTCGCATTTTGTACTACCAGAAAGATGAGGGTACTCCATCCCATAGAGGTCTTCACGTTCCGATGTGTCTTCGTATCACGTCTCGGATTCCATCACACCTTCACGATGAGTATTATACCTTGCTTCAATCTCTTAACATCACGATCCATGATCTCCACTTCAGTTTCTCAAATTCTTCCTATGGGTATCAACACATCTCTTACCACAGCTTCTCGCGGTTAGCAAGTGATTCTTAATCTACACCATCTCTTCTGTAGCCTCTCAAATCATTTCAAGTCCATTCAACTGACTTTTTCCTACTTCATTCTATCCAACTGGCGATCTATATTTCCATCAACATTTTCTTCAAATGCTACACATTCACTGCTAACTTGGTAAATGTCGTTGTACAAAGATACTACCAACGGCAGGTGTCGATCTCAACAACTACCAAAATCAATCACACACGCTCGGAGCATGTATTCCAACTTTCGAATCATCCTTTCACTTGGTTCATCGTCTCATAAAAACAATTAATCATAAAGAAAATCACACGGATCTCACCTAACCCCATCGAAAACGTTCAGAATATACATAACGAAGTAATTAATACTAGTCGTACAAATCTACTTATTGCAATATTACGTACATACAACCTATTTCGTCAAAAACGAATTCATCGATACGAAAATCATTCGACGTTTACATAACTCTCTCGAGAACATCACAATCCAATCAAACTCAAAAGTCATTATGAAACACATAAAACCACATTACGACATGTTTTCAAAATAGCCAAACCATGCCATGTAAACAAGTTAAATCAAGTTAACTCATGCTGGCTAATCAGCCAAGCCATGATAAATTAAGGATATTTGACATGATTCTCGGATGAGTCCAGTCAAAAGGAAATTGCAAGTTAAAGCAGGTTTACGAGCTTGCCAGCTATGGATGCATATCCAAAAAGAAATAAAATACATACATATGTCATCGCAAGGCGCTCACCCATGGATTCATACACAAAAGATATTACAAGAACACCATCTCACTTTCGTCCCAACCGTGGTCAAAATCTCAATAAGCATCATCGTTCCTTACTAAAAAAATATTACATGGCACGTGTTCTCCATGATCGGACTTCATTGTACAATGTCGTCTCAAGTTCTCACAACTTACGATCACTCGACCAGATCACTTACCACATAAATACATAAAAGGCAAAGGTTTACCACAAAAACATCAATTATGGCTATCTATCGTTTAACCATCGATGATCAAAGAAAATCGAGTCAAGCAAGGAGGAATCCTCACTTTAATAAACAAAGATGGCAAATGGAATTGTCTTCCAACTACCGATGCACAGTTGGTAAACTTCAACAGTTTATCGCGTGTAGTTAAACATATCAAAAGAACGAGAAAAGAAAATAAATAAAGTACGATACGTTTGATGTAGGAGAAGTCGTCGTCATTCCCCCCAGAGTCACTCGAACTCTGATTTCCTCTACTTTGGCAGTCTTCTATTTTTGTTAAAAATTTCTTCCCAGTGTCGGTACGAGCTCCTTTGGTATTTCATCAACACCCTCGTGATTCCGATGTAATTCGCACGTTACATACACTACATAAAAAAATTTTCCATAACTACTCGGTCACGGTGACTTACTAAGTCAACGCCAAACGAAAAGAAAAGATTTCTAGGAACACAAGAAAATTCAAATTTTTTTTAGGAATCAAGGAGAATACTATTACTTGCATAAGGATCCAAAATTTTTAAAAGCGTTCTCATCCAAACATTTATCAAAACACTACAAGTTTCAAGATGACCAATTTATTTGACACAATAGTGCTCTTCCTAAACTATGCATAATTAGCTAGATCATTCATACTTGAGGACCAAGCAACGACAACCAACAAAATAGGACTCTTCCCTAATTATGCATAGTTAGCTAAGCTGTGCATAATTGAGGATCGAGTGACTACACAAACATTATTATTACACACCAAATATGACTATGAAAGTTTTCGACCTATACTTCCAAAATAATTAAATTATTTGAAATGAAATTTGAAATGGGAAAATATTGTTACTATCGTTTTAAGAAACACATCAAACATTTTTCGTCCACTTTGGAAACATACTTTTGCTTTGCCTTTTTATGAGAAAATAAGTAAATAAAAAAATAAATAAATCGACACCATTCGTATTTGGTTGAACGAACCATTTGACACACTCATACATATTTTCAAAATAGACTATTCACAAAATAACGGTAAGGTGGTTCATGATTAAAGATCATTGCAAGCACAACAAGTAATAAAATCAAAAATCAATGGGATCGAACGAGGTAAACGACCAATATAATTGCCAACTAAAATTTAACTAAATTAGAAATGAAAATACCTCAAATATATGACAAAAGTCTTGGGATAACAACAGCGATCTACGAATACATGGAGTAAAAATTGAATATCAACACAAGCGTCAAAAATGAAACAACGATCACAATTTCCATCGTCTCGAGTTGTACACACATTCCACCAAGGGTATACGGGGAGAGGAGAATAATCACTTGGTCAAATAGAAACAATTTCACTAGGAAGATCGAGTTCTTTCACCTCTACAATTTGGTAAAGCGGCTTCGCCTCCTCGCTTTTGTTCAATATAAATAAATAACCAATTTAATGAAGATTTATAGCATCATTCAAGTAAATACATAATTTTAGGTTCCATTAACCGAAAGAAGAAAAGTCACAACGTCCATGAAGAGGATAAAAATACACCGGGTGACATACTCTCATTATCAAGTACTAGTGAAGTAGTAATCCAAAAATAGATATAATAATAATGGTTTCATACCATATACAATATTAAAATGAACAATCACATGACTACTCAAGTTTAGATATAGACTCGTAAAATCAAAGAAGTGATGCTGTACGATTGAACCATCGTGACTCAAAATATTACATCTTAAGAAAATATTATACAAGTAGGCGTGTGTTGGGTAATCCATTTTCATTTCCTAATTAATGTTACAGATGTAGTGGTTTTACTACTCTCTAGGAAAAGAGCGTAAAAAGCGGTAAGTATTAAGTGTTCGTTTAGGAAAACGAAAGCATTTATGACCCTTTGTGTGGGATCATTCTCAAGGAGGCTTGTGCGTTGTGTTAAGAGATGATTAATGATTTGTGATTATATTTTTGAGAAAAGAGAAAGAAAAAGACGAATTACCCTAAAAATAACCCTACGACGTAAAAAAACAAAATCGTAAAACTCGACAAAAATTCAAACTCCACTAAAAATTACCAAACTTTTAATTTAAACTAAGAAAAATGTGACAAAAACAAAAATAAAAACAAAAATTTCCAAAAACTTTTTAATGGTATTTGGCGGAACCATTTTAAGTCCGTGTACCTTTTTGGTACCGAGCCCCCCACCCAACAAGGAAGGCATATCCCGGTAAATTACCTAGGCAACACTGGCTGACCAAGCCGGGGCCCGGATTCGACAAAAACTTTAAAGTTTAATTAAAACCCCAAAATTAAATAAAAATGATAAAAAGTGAAAATGAAAACTTTTTTGAATGTAAACCTAGAAAAGATTAATTAAAACTTAAAAAATATTTTTCTAAAAATTAAAAAAAACGTTTTCCTATTTTTAAACTAATTTTCAAGATTTAAAAAGAAAATAATGATAAAAAATAATTAATAACGGGAAAAATAAAATTTTACTTTGGAAAAATCTAAAATCTAATAAAGAACTTATGAAAAATCTAAAAACATTAAAAGTTAAACCAATAAGCCCTGGAATGGCTTATCAGTTCACGAATTCTATTATAAGCTATAAACAAAACACCCCTTATATTACAAACTTTGCAAGAGAATACTTGAAAAAGACCCTAGGGCGGTGGTAAGTTGTGAGTGTGTTGGCAGTGGTGGCACAGGCTCTAGTCCTGGCCACGCCAAAAATTTTTAAATATTTTTTTTTGTTTTTCTTTTTACCCACTTGTACACTTCCACTTACCAAAACACAAATACAACTTCAACTACTCACTTTTTTCTTGTTCTTTGTTTATATTTTTCCTTTCTTTACCTTTGGTGCACATGTCATAAACAAACCCTAAACACCTGAATACTGCCTAAGACCCTATGAATTAAATCCCACTGATAGGTGCGTAAACACCCATCCTTTCTACCACTTAATTACAATAATAACCGAGCCAAAACGTGTATTTATGTCTTTTATGTCGGAATTATGCGTGGTTTGTGTTTTTGTTGTGATTTAGGACGAAAAGGTGAAAAGTGGAGAAAACACGGGAATTCACGGGCATGTACGGACTTTTATTGAAGAAAAAGATGAAAGACGAAGTCAAGAAGTTAAGAGTGCAAAATAACGGAAGTCCGAGACCAATTCTGAAGATTTATCGAAGAAAAAGTAAAAAGACGGAAGTTTATCAAAAGCCAAGAAACTCAAGTCTACTTTATTGAAGAATTAAAAGACGAGTTCAAAGAAATCCCGAGCCAAAAGTCATTAAAAGTCCAAGATTAAAGAAGATAAGAAGAAAAGGACTAAGCATGCAATTAATGAAGATTAAAGAAGGAAGGACTTAATCTTGTAATTAAGAGAAAAGGAAAGAGGGGAGGAAGCTTCCTAATCCTCCCCTATATATAGATTAGGACTAGTTAATTTTCTTCTTTGTTGGCTAAATGTGACAATTAGTCTTCCATTTTATTTACCTTGCACCTTTAATTCATGTCAATTTAAATACTTGTCAAATGTAAATACCTTGTCTTGCACCTTAAATTCCTTTAATTTCAAGTAAGTTTCCATTTAATTCTTGTCAAACTTTATTTTATCTTGTTGATCTCCTATCTAACTTTCTTGATCTTTGATTTTTATGTTTATGTTTGTGTTCATGTTCATGTTCTTATTTTGATCAAGTGGTTTTTGATTGTTGTGGTTAAATTTGTTAGTTTAATTGATATAGATTGTTTGTTTATGATTGTTTGTTGTTTCGTTATTAATTTGGTTAAATCTTTTGTTTTGATTTTGATTAATCTGTGTTAGATTTGTTATTACTGTGATCCCTTGTTCTTCGGGAGTGTTTGTTTCTGTTTCTGTGTTCCCAGATAAGTTTCGAGCCAAAGATAAGAAAGACTTTCATTCGGAACTTTCAAAGTTCCGAACCAGTGGGCTTCATCCGGAAGAGTTCCGACTCAAGGGGGCTTCATCCGGAACATTCAAAGTTCCGACTCAAGGGGCTTCATCCGGAACATTCAAAGTTCCGGACGAAAACTTCCGGATCAATACTTCCGGATCAAAAAGTTCCGGATCAGCAATCTCATTCGGAACTCTAAAAGTTCCGAACGAAAACTTCCGAGTCAAGTTCCGGACGAAATCTTCCGGGTCAAGACTTCCGAACGAAAAGTTCCGGATCACCAAGGTTTATTCGGAACTCAAAAAGTTCCGGATCAAGAAGGTTTATTCGGAACTCAAAAAGTTCCGAGTCAAGCATTCATTCGGAAGAGTTCCGAATCAACAAGTTCCGACTCAAAACTTCCGAATCAAGGTTTCTTTCAGGCTTTTGTTAGTATCTGTTTTTAAATTTTTGTCTTTCATTTTCAAGCTTTATTTTTCCCGCCTTTTTATTTAATTGCACTTTAAGATTACTTGTCTTAGCTTTATTTTATCCTTGCCTTAGTTTAAGTTTTAGTTGCGTTTTAAGATTGCCTTAGATAGATTTAAGTTTGCGTTATTTACGATTAGTGCCCTTTAATTTCAGTCACGTTTTAAATACTTGCACTTACTTTAAATTAGTTTTAGATTTAAATTACCTGCCTTTTACTTTAATTGTTTTTCACCTTTATTTAAAAACAACCAAAAATATTTGTTTCACCAAGAACAACTGAGTCATACTTTAAGCCAGAAATCAATTTGAAGAGATACCGAGAACAACAATTGAACCCTAGCAAAATCTCAGCATCAAATGGTGCCGCTGCCGGCTCTTTTCGTAAAGATTAACGATTTTCTTTGAGAGACGCGTTGCCTTTTGGGATCCGTTTACTTGTGAGCGTTATTTTTCTTGCATAAAAAATTAAAAAAATCATAAAAAAATTTAAAAAATTGATAAAAATCCATAAAAATTAAAAATTTCAAAAATCCAAAAAGATTTTATCTTTATTGTGTATATATATTGTCTTTGTGTTTGGTTTCTTTTTCTATTGTATTTTCAGGTGTATGCGTACTAGATCTTCTAATTATCAAGAGCCCGAGCCTCAAGAAGATTTAGCTATGTCAGGTGTTAACAACAATAATCCACCGCACCCTAACAATAACAACAATGTTCTTCCACAGCCCGATCTTCGGACAATGGAGGAGCTTTGTCAACCTACCATGTTTGGACGAGGAGGACCGATTGCGCCGATGCAAATCAACGCTCCTGAGTTTTCATTGAAGCACCACATGATTCAGCAAGTGCAAACAAACCCATTCCGTGGATTGCCTGATGATGATGCCAACAAACACCTCGACAAGTTCATTACAATCACCCAAAGCATGAAGTTGGTTGGTGCCACAATGGATGAACTTCGCCTACAACTCTTTACACATACTTTATTACATCATGCCGAGAAATGGTTTGATCGTCTCCCGAAGAATTCTATTCACACTTGGGATGACATGACTCAACGCTTTTTGCCGCGCTACTTTCCACCATCCATGGTCACGAGCCTTCGTAATCAAATCAGCGGTTTCATGCAAGACCCTGATGAATCTCTTTTTGATGCTTGGGAGAGATATAATGTCTTGATCGATAGATGTCCAAACCACAACATGCTACCTGAGACCTTAATAGATACTTTCTACAACGGTTTGACTTTTCGAGATCGTGATACGATTAATGCAGCCGCCGGTGGCACATTCATGAAAAGGAGACCCGAGGAGTGTAGAGAGCTTATTGAGAACATGACTAATCACCACAAAAACTGGGATTCCTCTGCTTCTTCTAGGAACAACCCGAGAGTCAATGTTTCCTCCACTTCAGCAAACCCTGATATGACCGAACTCACCCGTGTGCTGACTGAAATGAGCAGAAGTATGCAACTCTTGGCTTCAAACCAACAACAACAAGTTAAAGCTGTTGCTACTCCTTGTGAAACATGCGGCGGTCCTCACTCATACACCGATTATCCTTCGACTCAAGGAAATCCAGAAAGTGTGTATGCAGCTTATGGTAATTATTCACCGGAAAATTACCAAGCTCGGCCTCAAGGGGATAGAAATCTGCTGAGTTACCGATCCAACAATTACCTTTCACCCGGTTTTTCTCCTCAAAACCAAAACCCCGCCAACAACTACAATAGAAGCAACCAAATCCCACCAAGAGCTTCTAATCCTTATAACCCTCCTGCCCAACAAACCCCACCCATTAATCCCGATGTTGAAGCCATCATGAGAACTCAAGGTGAGCAAATCAAGAATCTACAGAGCCAAATAATCAATTTGAAAGGAGATATCACGAAGCAAGGAAATGAGATAAGATCCGAGGTTCGCAATAATACTCAATACTCCTTCAGTACTCAAACGAATGAATTAAAGAATATTTTGGCTAGTTTCTTGCCCTCTACTCAACCTTCTACTTCAAGTTCTCTACCTTCAAACACCGTCACTAATCCGCGAGCTAATGTGAGTGCTATTACTACTCGTAGTGGAGTTACCATCGTAGGACCACCTAT
This sequence comes from Glebionis coronaria, assembly GCA_025667525.1. NCBI lineage: Eukaryota > Viridiplantae > Streptophyta > Magnoliopsida > Asterales > Asteraceae > Glebionis > Glebionis coronaria. The sequence goes on along the minus strand of CM046880.1, from coordinate 60,657,362 downwards.
CCCGCCCCCATCATCTACACCTCCTCCACCACCATGTATCCCTACTCCTCCTACACCTAGTATTAGTGCACCATTACCGTCTCCGCCTCGTCATGACGATGTCCCCAAGAAGAAACCTTCAACATCTCAACCTTCACCAACTACACCTTCCACCTATAAACCCAACATCCCATATCCTTCTCGCTTGGACAAGCCTAACTTGCTAACAAAGGAGGACTCTCAAATAAGAAACTATATCAAGATGATTTCTCAAATGAACTTCAACATTAGTTTTCTAGAAGCACTTGTCCACATGCCCAAATTTGTTAAAGCATTTAAGGAATTGCTTAACAAGAAGGAGAAGCTTATAGAACTCGCCAACACACGCTTAAATGAAAACTACTCTGCAGTCATTCTCACAGAACTTCCTGAAAAGTTTGGAGATCCCGGTCGTTTTGTGTTGCCTTGCGTGTTCAACAAAACTGAAGAATTTACTGCCCTTGCTGATCTCGGGGCCAGTATTAATTTAATGCCATTGAGTGTTTGGAAAACACTTTCATTGCCTGACCTCACTCCAACAAAGATGACTCTTGAACTTGCAAATCGCACTCTCGCTTACCCCGTTGGTATAGCCGAAGACGTGTTTATTAAAGTTGGCACATTTACTTTCCCGGTCGATTTTGTCGTTGTTGATTATGAAATGGACCCTCGTATTCCTTTAATACTTGGTAGGCCATTCCTGAGAACCGGACGAGCTTTAGTGGATGTGGCCGAAGGTGAGTTAATCTTACGAGTCGGGGATGATTCACAAATTTTTAAAATGGGGAAGCTTACAGGCAAATCCTTTGGAGGCTGAGAATCAGTGAATATGATTAATGTGCATGAGGACTTCGTCGTCTACAACAATCCTCTATTCGAGTCTTGCAATGATAATCCACTTTTTCATGATGATGTGGATGATTCTCTCCCTACTTTGGACGCTTCTCCCATTTATGATTCTCCACCGGTCTTTGATGCTTATGATGATGATGATTCTAGCTCAGATTGGGATGATTTTGATGATTGTACTTCTGAGTATCCTGAGATGCCCACTTTCGATGATTTTGATGAGGCCGATACTCTTTCGAGCGATTCTTCACATGATGAAGATCCTCCGCCATCACTCGATCCTACTTTGGACGATTACTCATTTGAGGAAGACTTCTCTGAATTTCTCAACACTTACTTCCCTCATGAGAGTGATGCTCCTCCTTATGACTTTGAAGATTATCGTCTTGATCCTACTTTGGATTTGAAGCACATTCTTTCTAAGGAGAAGAAACCGGTCGACACCAAAATCCGCAGCACGTATGAGTTAACACCTCTTTGTCCCCCTTCTGAGGACGAGATTGTGCTTCTTCGCGGATCTTCTTCACACTCTGCTGAGCCTGAGTGCTATTTTCCCTTAAAGGAAAAGGTGTTCGACCCCGGTATTGGAATCTTTAAGCCATCTCAGTATCCACCTGATGAAATAAAAGGAAAAATCCTTGGAAATTTTGAAGACATGCTTGCACCACTTCACCCTTGCTTCCACCGTGCTCCATCTTTGCTTAAGGGAACCTTGCCACTTCTTCTTTGGCTTGCCTTGTTCGCCTTAAGCTTGTGCTATATGATGGACGAAAACTATATCTTTGATCCTGGTGGATATGTTTCATACTTCTTCCGTTGATAATCAAGGTCGAGTCAGGCTCACGATTTGGTTAACAAAAATCAAGCGCTTCTTGGGAGGCAACCCATGCATCTATCTTTTCGCTTTCTTTATCATAAGTGTAGGGGAGACCCGTTGGTTTGCTTTCCTCTCCTCTCTCTTAATCAGGGATTCGAGCTTCAATGATCCACTCTTGATGATTCTTGACGACCCGTGATTCCATGTTCACTTCTTCCCGGTTCTATCTTAAACTCCTTTCGATTCACTATTTTATATTTTCCAATATTAAAATAGGAATCTCTTTAGTCGTCTCTTCCTTAGCGAGATTTAAACAAAGTGCACAATGTCCTAAGTGCAGGGGAGTTTACTCCCAAATGCTTAAACATTGAGGACAATGTTTATGTTAAGTGTAGGGGGACTTCTATCGAAGTTAAGTGGTCTTTTCCTTGTAATTGTCTTCATTTTAACGGGAAAATCAATTTTTCGACATTTTTCAAAATTTTTGATCTATTTTGGCCTATTAGTTTTGCCCTTTGTATAGTTATTTTCTTTCCTTACTAGAATAAATCTCTAATAAGTGGTTTTAATTTTTAAAACGTTGAGAATCTTTTGACTCAACCCGAGTTTACTTATCTAAGTTACTCTAGCTAGTATCCTTAACGTGTTTAAATCAAGTTTTTCTAGGCTTTTATATAGGGAGCTATAAAACGCGAAAGTCTTAACTCTCACGGGTTAAGAACAAGAACTTTTCGCAAGTTCCTATATTTGATCCTAGAGAGTCGTTTATCAAGGGAACTTTAAAACGCGATTTCTAAAACTTGAAAAAAGTCTAAGAATTTGCAAGATCCTATAGGCGACTCGAAAACCCAAAACTTTGATTTAATAGGCTAAGCATCCACGAGTCTCATTCCTTGAGATTTTAAACTGTGGAGAACGAGAGATGATAGAGCCAATTATAAGTTCGGTATTCTTTCGTGAATTTATGTGAGTTAATTATGAGCCTATTCTCCCATCGCTTGCTAATAATTTATCTGCTAATAAATAAGGTTGTACGATTTGAAAAGTTACTTAGCTTCTAGCCCAAGATCGTTTAAAAGTTGCTCGGTATGGATTAGAGTTCATAGCCAAGGCATAACTTATTGAAGCGGGATGCGAAGATTGGCGAGTCCAAAAAGGCCCTAACAAGGCATGAGGGCTATATTTTGTTGCTAAAGATCCCAAGTGATGTGAAGAATCATTTATCAAAAATCAATATGAAGGATCGAGACACACGACGTTAAGCAAAAACTCCCCAAAAGTCATGGAGAAGTGTATCCGAAAATACCCTAACAAGGTATGAGGATAAATAGATCCAAGTCATAAAAGGAGGCGGATCGTTGTATATCAAAGTCCAAAATAATGATTGGAGAAAAATGAAGAAGTCGTGGTCCAAGTATGAATCTCTCAAAACTTCAAGTGAAGAAATTCCTATTATGAAGAGAAGGCCATAATTTCATGAACGTCTCTCAAGGTTTGAAGTATGAAGTCGCTGCCAAATATCGGTCCGAGAAAGGTCTCAAATCACGAAGCGAGTTATGCCAAGATATGAACTTTATGAGGTCCCGAGCAGCAGTTTTAAAAGATTTTGTCCTTTAGCTAACTATTGATTAAATCGTTCACCTTATTTTCAGACTTAATAACTATCGAAATAAGTCAAAAATGCATCCTCGTGATCATTCAAGACAATAATAAAATATAAGAGATACACCTAGGAATAAGGGAGTCTAAGTGAGTAATTGGCCCACATGAGTTCGTGATAGTCTACTAACTTATAATAACAATGATCTCGTTTTTAAGCTTGGTTTGGAGAAAGTGAAAACTTGAGGATGATGATTATTCATAATATTTCCAAAACCCAAGGTATGCTTTTGATTTCTTTACTTGGAATATTTATAGTTTCTATCTCTTTAATAAAGGCCAACATAGATTAGTTATGATGAAAAATGTAAACGTGCTTTGTAACTAATGCATTGCATGAGGACATTGCAATGGTCAAGTGTAGGGGATTTGATAGGTGCGTAAACACCCATCCTTTCTACCACTTAATTACAATAATAACCGAGCCAAAACATGTATTTTATGTCTTTTATGTCGGAATTATACGTGGTTTGTGTTTTTGTTGTGATTTAGGACGAAAAGGTGAAAAGTGGAGAAAACACAGGAATTCACGGGCATGTACGGACTTTTATTGAAGAAAAAGATGAAAGACGAAGTCAAGAAGTCAAGAGTGCAAAATAACGGAAGTCCGAGACCAATTCTGAATATTTATCGAAGAAAAAGTCAAAAGACGGAAGTTTATCAAAAGCCAAGAAACTCAAGTCTACTTTATTGAAGAATTAAAAGACGAGTTCAAAGAAATCCCGAGCCAAAAGTTATTAAAAGTCCAAGATTAGAGAAGATAAGAAGAAAAGGACTAAGCATGCAATTAATGAAGATTAAAGAAGGAAGAACTTAATCTTGTAATTAAGAGAAAAGGAAAGAGGGGAGGAAGCTTCCTAATCCTCCCTATATATAGATTAGGACTAGTTAATTTTCTTCTTTGTTGGCTAAATGTGACAATTAGTCTTCCATTTTATTTACCTTGCACCTTTAATTCATGTCAATTTAAATACTTTTCAAATTTAAATACCTTGTCTTGCACCTTAAATTCCTTTAATTTCAAGTATGTTTCCATTTAATTCTTGTTAAACTTTATTTTATCTTGTTGATCTCCTATCTACCTTTCTTGATCTTTGATTTTTATGTTTATGTTTGTGTTCATGTTCATGTTCTTATTTTGATCAAGTGGTTTTTGATTGTTGTGGTTAAATTTGTTAGTTTAATTGTTATAGATTGTTTGTTGTTTCGTTATTAATTTGGTTAAATCTTTTGTTTTGATTTTGATTAATCTGTGTTAGATTTGTTATTATTGTGATCCCTTGTTCTTCGGGAGTATTTGTTTCTGTTTCTGTGTTCCCAGATAAGTTCCGAGCCAAAGATAAGAAAGGCTTTCATTCGGAACTTTCAAAGTTCCGAACCAGTGGGCTTCATCCGGAAGAGTTCCGACTCAAGGGGGCTTCATCCGGAACATTCAAAGTTCCGACTCAAGGGGCTTCATCCGGAACATTCAAAGTTCCGGACGAAAACTTCCGGATCAATACTTCCGGATCAAAAAGTTCCGGATCAGCAATCTCATTCGGAACTCTAAAAGTTCCGAACGAAAACTTCTGAGTCAAGTTCCGGACGAAATCTTTCGGGTCAAGACTTCCGTACGAAAAGTTCCGAATCACCAAGGTTTATTCGGAACTCAAAAAGTTCCGGATCAAGAAGGTTTATTCGGAACTCAAAAAGTTCCGAGTCAAGCATTCATTCGGAAGAGTTCCGAATCAACAAGTTCCGACTCAAAACTTCCAAATCAAGGTTTCTTTCAGGTTTTTGTTAGTATATGTTTTTAAATTTTTGTCTTTCATTTTCAAGCTTTATTTTTCCCGCCTTTTTATTTAATTGCACTTTAAGATTACTTGTCTTAGCTTTATTTTATCCTTGCCTTAGTTTAAGTTTTAGTTGCGTTTTATGATTTCCTTAGATAGATTTAAGTTTGCGTTATTTACGATTAGTGCCCTTTAATTTCAGTCACGTTTTAAATACTTGCACTTACTTTAAATTAGTTTTAGATTTAAGTTACTTGCCTTTTACTTTAATTGTTTTGCAGCTTTATTTAAAAACAACCAAAAATATTTGTTTCACCAAGAACAACTGAGTCGTACTTTAAGCCGGAAATCAATTCGAAGAGATACCGAGAACAACAATTGAACCCTAGCAAAATCTCAGCATCACCCACCCTTATGTTTGTTACTTTTGGTTTGCTGATAGTGTATTATGGAACAAAGGGGCACCCTCACTTGCGTTTTGCAAGTGAGGAGTCAAACTGATAAAACAAACACAGAACAAAATATGGAACACAAACCAGTAATCACCAAGAATATCAAAGTATTGCACACCGTGAGTACAAATTAGCAATCAATAAGCCGATAAGAATGCGCAGTTGGTGAAGGAAACTATAAGCAGACGCTACCCTCTTATCTGATGAATCAGTAACTCAACGCCATGCCCACTTGTTAAATTTTTTTCTTTTTGGTTTCTATGCAATTACTTGGTTACTCAATCACTTAAACCAATTACCAAACACAAACTACAATAGCAAACCAAACCTCAATCACTGATTATACGCACACGTCAAGATCAAACAAACGCATACAGTGGGCATACACTTCTTAGTTTTTACTTTGGTGTGCTGTTAGGACTGTGAAACGCAAGGTACTGGCACGTAAAAAAAATAAAAATAATTCCACCACAGTTAACGAACCTACTAATCTATAACACGAGCACACAGTAGGCTGTGATGACAGCTTTTAAGCAGCAATAACCACAACTAGCACCACAATCAGAGCTAACTCTTTTTCAGTAAATGAGGATTAACAATACAAAGTCTACAAGCTCTCAATTAACTAATCAAGCTTAAGCGTAAACATATCAAGTTAAACCAAGTGACAACACTTATAAGCAAGCAGCGGACAAAAAAAACTATTAGCACAATAAAAAAACAAATGACTTAAAAAACTTTCTTTTCTTATGCAGATATCTAAAAGAAAAACTCAAACTGATGCTTTTGGATTTGTTTGGTGTTCAACACTCACATAGTTACTTAATAACTTTGTGGTTTGAGACCACCTTGACACCTCAAAATAGCACCAACAACGATAACAATTCTATTTGATTTCAATGTGACAGAAAATATAGTTAATACTTGAGTTGATAATTTACTATAAAAACATAACACCCAAATCACAAAATCAGTTCAAAACTAATCAGCAACTTAAAGATATCAGGGAACAATCACAATTTGTAACACCCCCAAATTTTTACAACTCAATACAGCGGAAGACTAGTTGGTGTTACGGGATAGCACATTACTCACATCATAGACAACACTTAAAAATCGCGTCGTTTAATAATAAAGCATTTCCATTCAAAAACATCAAAGTTACATCGGTCCCAAGTCATATTATTTCATACAAGGTTTTACAAAGTTTTTGAATGGAAAATATTGTTTAAGTGCGGGCCATGAATTCTTGTCGTCTTCCCGAGAATTACCTTCAAGTACCTGAGACAAAACATGTTAAAAGAAAAGGTCAGCGATAACGCCGAGTGAATTCATAGAGTTTAATAAAATCCATCAATATAATATCAGTATAAAATTATTACTGAAAATCATTTTGTACAAATCATTTTAATAGGCCATAAAATAGCCAAAGTCATTTTATACAAATCTTCATCAAAATCATAATATATGCGTTTGCCTTAAAAATCATTATACGAGCCAATGTCGTAAAAAGATCATACAATACGTCTTATGACGTTGTATGAAAATAAAAACCGTTATATGAATATGGTTATGAAAACCAAAACACGAACATAATATCAATAGTATGACCCTGTATTGCTAGTCAGGCAATACATCGTAATTCGAAGCGTCTAGTAGTATTTCGTTAATTTTGGATTATTATAAGCTGCATGACATTGTTACCTTACTAAACCAACAACGGGTAGCTAACCCGATACCAATTTTCCCACCTAATGTAGCGTGTCGTCACAAAGGTCACGATATGGAAATCTTCTCATACATAAATTCGCTTACCAATCAATGTGGCACGACGGGGATCAACCGTCAAGGCGCGAACTAGGGTGATCGTCCCCAAATAGTAATATTATATGCACAAGCGTCTACCAAATCCCGGTAGTTCACAATTCATGCTAATGGGACTTTTAGTGACATAACCTAACTTTAATAATCCATTTAATTTCATCTATCGGGTCCTTTAATCATCTATCGGGTCATACAATCGGGTCATACAATCATTCGGGTCCAAATCAATAAACAAGCAATCGGGAAGAATGGTGTCCTATTTTATAAAAACTAACATGTTATCTCCCTCGCGGGTTTATAAAACATTTATAAAACATTTAAAAGAGTGCGAGGCTATGAACTCACGTTGATGTGGGAAGGCGGGTTATCGGCAATTCGGACGTACGGTACGTGCTTCAATCACGGAAACCTATATAAATAATAATCGGTCTTAGACGTTTGTCCAATTACTTTATAAAAATAACAATTATGTATACATATGATGATTTTATATATATGATGATCAAATGGGTTTACATATTCTCATTATTCATTTTAGTGTTATGTGTTGATAACTTTTACACAGGTTTACTAGTTTTATCTATTTATATGTTTTAAGTCCAATAAACTTATTATAAGTTCTTTAACTTGTTTTAATCCATTTTATACTTATATTATCAGTATCTATACTTTTCATGTTGGGCCCAAATGGGTTAAGCCCAATAAGTTCTTTTTATAAGTGTTTAACCTATTTAGTCCAATTATTAGTCCAATATGTTTACTTAGCTCGTTAATGTCCGTATATCCTATAGTTCGGGTTTTAACGGTTTTTACTTGTTTTAGATACTTATACATCAGTATATAAGTTTTATAAAGTTTACATTAGACGAGTCCAACCATCTAAGTTTTATTTAACAAAAACGTTAATTTTACGGTATTAGCCGAAAAAGTCGTAAAAATCATGTTTATAGTTTTATAACTTATAAAACTTAACAAGTTACCATTTTTAATAAAATTTCCACTTATTTACCATTGTACATATTTATATAAATGTATAATATCAGTTAGTGGGTTTTAATTTATATTTTATACTATTAAATTTTGAGTGCTCATATAATAGTATTATACTTTAATTTCCAAAATCTGATTTTTATCTTCACTTTCACCAAACCTGCCATATCTAGAGTTCTATATGGAGATAGAAGCTCAAATTTTTATCATATAAACTACATGATATGTGCTCCATTTAACTATTCTATAGCTACTGTTGAATCATCTTCTAATTATTTTCTAAAAATCGTCCAAAAGAGTGAACTCAGATTTGTACTTTAAACTTGTTTTGATCATATCTCACTCATTACAATGATTTCATTGCATGGCCAACTCTCACATGTATACAAGACCCATAGCTTACTGTAAATTGATTCTACTTCATCATTTTATCAGTCTAACATGTGGTTAGTTAATGTTTTTATACAGCCTACCATTTAAACAAGATTTACCCATTTTACATGTAGTTTGTCCATCTTTTTAAGCATGTTTATCAACACCAAATCCCCACACAATATTTTTATCATAATATAACCATCATATACATATACAATAGGAAATAAAATACATGTTTACATAATCAAAATAACAAGAAGATGAGGAGAACAATCTTTATACCACCATGATGATGTAGGTTGTGATCAAAACATGGATTTTGATGGAGAAACTTGTACATAGCCAAGACCATCTTCAAGACCACCATGCTTCATGAACTCCTTGTGGAAAATCAGCCCTAATACTCCATGGAAACTCCTCCTTGGATGTTATAAGCACCACCAATCAATAGGGTTTCAAAGGGGCTTCAACATATGTGTAAATAACACATGATTTTGTGGTTTAAATTGATCAATGATGGTGTTTTTGGGGTGGATATGGACGGCACAAAGGGAAGGGAGGATAGAGTTTGAAGGTTTTTTTCATGGTGAAATGGTAGAAATGAAATGGTTTGATGGTTTTGAGTAAGTGTTAGCTTACTTTGTAAGCATAAAGGACAAGTGTATAACTTGTTTGTAACGCTTTGACACCTCACGGTGTTGAGGCAATAGTTTGGACGCCCCATGTGTGCTAGTGGGGTGGGAAAATGTATTTTGTCCCATCTCACTAGTTTACGGGTATTCCTCGATTCTAGTTTTCTCGATTTGCGTGCCCTCGGGTCGTTTTACGAAAAACGTTTTTATAAATTATGAATCAACGGCACAAAACGAATCTAATAAAAATTGTATCATCAAAAACGGAGTTCAAAAACGTAAATACGTAATCCTAGGGTTTCCGGTTTAATCGTAAAGGACGTTAAAATAAAATCGTAAGTCCTAATCTCTTCTCGTAAATTTTGTGAGTTCATGAACCAACACAAATTTAAAACTCCAAAATAATATTCACGGATAAATTTATTTTCTGAAATGTCGGACTGTCACCAAAGACGGTGTATGTAAACGTAAACACGTAACGTTGAATCCTCCGGATTAGACGTAGTCGACGCTACTTCAAGACGTAAATCCAAATTTCTTCCCAAAAATAAGTGAGTTCATATTGTAACATTAGAATAATGTTTTTAACTAATATTCGAGAATAAAATATCAACCATAAATTGACGGATTGTCACAGCATTTACCCCTAAACAGGATCTTTGTCCTCAAAGATCATCTTACTACTCGCTTCTTATAGAGTTAAAGCCATGTGGTTATTTCCTCCACATTCGGTCTTTTCTCACAAGTGCAATTCATTACAATACGCGAGTTTCATCAAACATAACTACGGGAATAAGATTAGGCTAAATGTTGACTTACTTTCTCTATCCATGATGTTCACGTGTTTCTGATGAATGCAACTTTTCGCCGATCTAAGCTTTACTAAGAACAATCAGATTTTCACTTGATAGATATTCCATCAAGTTCGATTTACGAAACATAATTCACGCAGTTCTTGAAGTCCTAGGGTAGATCCAGCTTATATGCCTTTCAATCCCAACTTTTACATCATCTCAATGGTCTCATACAACGGGGACTTGTATCCCATGATTTGTAAGATCATGAATTCATTTTTCCAAAGTTAAAATTTTTGGCTTAACTTCGCTACCCACCTGGCACTTCAAAATCTACTTCATATTCACATAACCTCTTGCCCACTACCGACAGTCAATAATCAGATCCTAATTTCAACAATCATTTCAGATCTTACGGGTCGGGTATTTTCTAAGGTTAGGTTCGCCATCACAGGAAACCTTAAACCTAAAAGACATGTCCAACTCACAATGGGTGTATGTCGGGTGTCTTCATCTCAACTCCTGCTCACAGATGCTCTAATTTCTAGATCTTAACAAGATTCGATCTCGATCCTAATATGATGATCATCAATGATAATCTCTCCAAAGGAAAACGATTATACGGTTCATTACCAAAGGTCAATCATTCAAACATAAAACAGCACTTTTAGTATTTTGTATCGTTACTTTACCTCGTCCCTTCTATTGGGGTGGTACATAGTACTCTCATCAAGGTTCGTTCTCAATGATCTCTCAGTAAATCTCTACAAATTCGTTGCGAAGCGAGGATCTGGATAAAGATGTTCGATACAGGCACACTATGTTTACATAACTCCTTTGCAATTATCATTAACGGGAATGATATCAGCAGATTTGGTCAGTCTGTCGACGATGACCCAAATCGAATCAAATTCAGATGATGACCTTTGCAATAGCTAGACGTTTACTAATGTATGAGGCGATGTCTGCCTTTATAATTGCCATTAGTACAACTTCTTTAGACAAAGATACTTTTAGTCATAAATGACATAAATAGAATACTTATACTTACAAATTCCAACATAACTATATCTCACATTACTCTATATTTAGGCAATCACAAGTGGTCTTTAAAATATTTAACGCTATCGGTTTCTCAATTTTAATGGTTCACATTAGCCGCGAACCGCTTTTTATTATTTATATTATCCTTTTCACAAACATCGTTTACTTTATGTTGTTTGGCAATTTATTTTGCACCTTCATTATTAAGGAACACATCCTAATTGGTTCTTTATATTTTCTACATAATGTGTCAGTATTTATATTCACCTCTCATGATGATGTAATTATCATGTCCACAATTTACTCATAAATTCTTTCTTCATATTTTCTAAGTTTTAGTTTCGTCTTTACTATTATCTTTATCTGTTTTACTCAATCCGACGTTTAAAGCGTCGATAGTTATTATGAGTAATTAAATAATAATTATTAAATTTTATGAAGCGTAAACGTTAAAAGTTTAAATTTCTTAGTTCGACCAATTATAAAAATGTTAAAAATAAATTTGAATTTAATTAACAAGATTTTTGGTTGATTTATCGAAAATATTTAATAAGATTCGTAAATATTCGAAAAATCATTGTTTATACTTTGGTCAAAATTTTCTTAGTTGAAAAGAAAAAATTGTCGTTTCAAATTTCAAGTTATGGTTTAAATGGGTTTCCTCAATCCTTCTTAGGTTGTCTTAAGGTATGCAAAAACATTTACCCCTAAACAGGAGTTTAGTTAAATGTTTTGTGTATCAGCGAATAATCCCTTTAAAATCCTTAGTTAAAACATTTGTCAAAACATATTTCCATTTTCTTTTTGGTAAAACCCAAAGTCTTAAATGGCTCTAATTTGAAGAGTCAGTATAGATTCCATTAACACCCCCAAATTTATACAACTCAATACAGCGGAAGACTAGTTGGTGTTACGGGATAGCACATTACTCACATCATAGACAACGCTTAAAAATCGCGTCGTTTAATAATAAAGCATTTCCATTCATAAACATCAAAGTTACATCGGTCCCAAGTCATATTATTTCATACAAGGTTTTACAAAGTATTTGAATGGAAAATATTGTTTAAGTGCGGGCCATGAATTCTTGTCGTCTTCCTGAGAATTACGTTCAAGTACCTGAGACAAAACATGTTAAAAGAAAAGGTCAGCGATAACGCCGAGTGAATTCATAGAGTTTAATAAAATCCATCAATATAATATCAGTATAAAATTAATACTGAAAATCATTTTGTACAATTCATTTTAATAGGCCATAAAATAGCCAAAGTCATTTTATACAAATCTTCATCAAAATCATAATATAGGCGTTTGCCTTAAAAATCATTATACGAGCCAATGTCGTAAAAACATCATACAATACGTCTTATGACGTTGTATGAAAATAAAAACCGTTATATGAATATGGTTATGAAAACCAAAACACGAACATAATATCAATAGTATGACCCTGTATTGCTAGTCAGACAATACATCGTAATTCGAAGCGTCTAGTAGTATTTTGTTAATTTTGGATTATTATAAGCCGCATGACATTGTTACCTTACTAAACCAACAACGGGTAGCTAACCCGATACCAATTTGCCCACCTTAAGTAGCGTGTCATCACAAAGGTCACGCTATGGAAATCTTCTCATACATAAATTCGCTTACCAATCAATGTGGCACGACGGGGATCAACCGTCAAGGCGCGAACTGGGGTGATCGTCCCCAAATAGTACTATTATATGCACAAGCGTCTACCAAATCCCGGTAGTTCACAATTCATGCTAATGGGACTTTTAGTGACATAACCTAACTTTAATAATCCATTTAATTTCATCTATCGGGTCCTTTAATCATCTATCGGGTCATACAATCGGGTCATACAATCATTCGGGTCCAAATCAATAAACAAGCAATCGGGACGAATGGTGTCCTATTTTATAAAAACTAACATGTTATCTCCCTCGCGGGTTTATAAAACATTTATAAAACATTTAAAATAGTGCGAGGCTATGAACTCACGTTGATGTGGGAAGGCGGGTTATCGACAATTCGGACGTACGGTACGTGCTTCAATCACGGAAACCTATATTAATAATAATCGGTCTTAGACGTTTGTCCAATTACTTTATAAAAATAACAATTATGTATACATATGATGATTTTATATATATGATGATCAAATGGGTTTACATATTCTCATTTATTCATTTTAGTGTTATGTGTTGATAACTTTTACACTAGTTTACTAGTTTTATCTATTTATATGTTTTAAGTCCAATAAAATTATTATAAGTTCTTTAACTTGTTTTAATACATTTTATACTTATATTATCAGTATCTATACTTTCCATGTTGGGCCCAAATGGGTTAAGCCCAATAAGTTCTTTTTATAAGTGTTTAACCTATTTAGTCCAATTATTAGTCCAATATGTTTACTTAGCTCGTTAATGTCCGTATGTCCTATAGTTCGGGTTTTAACGGTTTTTACTTTTTTTAGATACTTATACATCAGTATATAAGTTTTATAAAGTTTACATTAGACGGGTCCAACCATCTAAGTTTTATTTAACAAAAACGTTAATTTTACGGTATTAGCCGAAAAAGTCGTAAAAATCATGTTTATAGTTTTATAACTTATAAAACTTAAAAAGTTACCATTTTTAATAAAATGTCCACTTATTTACCATTGTATATATTTATATAAATGTATAATATAAGTTAGTGGGTTTTAATTTATATTTTATACTATTAAATTTTGAGTGCTCATATAATAGTATTATACTTTAATTTCCAAAATCTGATTTTTATCTTCACTTTCACCAAAACTGCCATATCTAGAGTTCTATATGGATATAGAAGCTCAAATTTTTATCACATAAACTAAATGATATGTGCTCCATTTAACTCTTCTATAGATACTGTTGAATCATCTTCTAAGTATTTTCTAAAAATCGTCCAAAACAGTGAACTCAGATTTGTACTTTAAACTTGTTTTGATCATATCTCACTCATTACAATGATTCCATTGCATGGCCAACTCTCACATGTGTACAAGACCCATAGCTTACTGTAAATTGATTCTACTTCATCATTTTATCAGTCTAACATGTGGTTAGTTACTGTTTTTATACAGCCTACCATTTAAACAAGATTTACCCATTTTACATGTAGTTTGTCCATCTTTTTAAGCATGTTTATCAACACTAAATCCCCACACAATATTTTTATCATCATATAACCATCATATACATATAAAATAGGAAATAAAATACATGTTTACATAATCAAAATAACAAGAAGATGAGGAGAACAATCTTTATACCACCATGATGATGTAGGTTGTGATCAAAACATGGATTTTGATGGAGAAACTTGTGCATAGCCAAGACCATCTTCAAGACCACCATGCTTCATGAACTCCTTGTGAAAAATCAGCCCTAATACTCCATGGAAACTCCTCCTTGGATGTTATAAGCATCACCAATCAATAGGGTTTCAAAGGGGCTTCAACATATGTGTAATTAACACATGATTTTGTGGTTTAAATTGATCAATGATGGTGTTTTTGGGGTGGATATGGACGGCACAAAGGGAAGGGAGGAGAGAGTTTGAAGGTTGTTTGCATGGTGAAATGGTAGAAATGAAATGGTTTGATGGTTTTGAGTAAGTGTTAGCTTACTTCGTAAGCATAAAGGACAAGTGTATAACTTGTTTGTAAGGCTTTGACACCTCATGGTGTTGAGGCAATAGTTTGGCCGCCCCATGTGTGCTAGTGGGGTTGGAAAATGTATTTTGTCCCATCTCACTAGTTTACGGGTATTCCTCGATTCTAGTTTTCTCGATTTGCGTGCCCTCGGGTCGTTTTACGAAAAAAGTTTTTATAAATTATGAATCAACGGCACAAAACGAATCTAATAAAAATTGTCTCATCAAAAACGGAGTTCGAAAACGTAAATACGTAATCCTAGGGTTTCCGGTTTAATCGTAAAGGACGTTAAAATAAAATCGTAAGTCCTAATCTCTTCTATTAAATTTTGTGAGTTTATGAACCAACACAAATTTAAAACTCCAAAATAATATTCACGGATAAATTTATTTTCTGAAATGTCGGACTGTCACCAAAGACGGTGTATGTAAACGTAAGCACGTAACGTTGAATCCACCGGTTTAGACGTAGTCGACGCTACTTCAAGACGTAAATCCAAATTTCTTCCCAAAAATAAGTGAGTTCATATTGTAACATTAAAATAATGTTTTTAAATAATATTCGAGAATAAAATATCAACCATAAATTGACGAATTGTCACACAAATAACTTAGTATTCAAAACACAATCCTAATATCAGTCATCTAATCATGGTAGATTAATGAAAAATAAGAAAGAGAGGGAAAACGTATGGCAAGAACGTACATCCACGCTCTCGGGTGTTTGAGCTTATGTACTCAGCGAAAACGAGTACAAGCTTCCAATCCTGCTAAGACTTATCAACCGTGAACAGTACAAGCAAAAATAACCCACGAAGTTAATTTTCTGAACTCTTTTAAATAAAATAAAAAAAAAGTAAAACCAAGACTTGAGCGTTTACGCCTCACGCCTTGGTTACCCGTGTTAACGCACCCACTGATACTTGATATAAGATGATACCAGGTATCCTTGGTCGTGTAATAACCCGAATAAACAGCCTATGCAGCTTAACTAAACCTCAATCTTTAACAGTTATGCACCTATGAAACCTTCTTTGTAGAAACTTCAAACCCCTTTTCAAACTCAAACCTTTAACTTATAAAAATCTGTTTTTGAGAAAAGCAAACACCCCACAAGCTGCGTTGTCAAATCCCTACACCCACAGCCCCTTGATATTTACATATATCAATGGACTATGGTCGTGTTTGAATCCAACAACCACAAACGTTGAGCCTATTGCTTCTTGACTAAAAAAAACTGAAAATGCGTTTATCTTACTTTCCTGCACAACGAACAACAAGGAATTCCAAGTCACAAGACTGGAATCACCCTTGATAATTTCATAAATGTGAACCTTACTTAATAGTTAACCCTCAATCCAAACAAAACGAATAAAGAAGCCTAAAACATAAATTTAACAAACTCCAAACAGATGATATCAAACTGAAAATAAAATGGAACTCGTTTTCATCACCAACACTAAACTCAATTTCTCATTCATTAGAAAAAAAGCTTTACAAGGTTGTGAAAACATGAAAACAAGAACAGAAACAAACTAAGTCCTATATGCCCTTTATATAGGGTCAAAATGATCATTCTAGAAAATAAAAAATATTTAACCCTAATTGTTTGAAAGTCCATAAATACCCTTTGAAGATTCGTTTATAAATCGAATATGCTAGTCTTGATTCCTCTTTTTTGAATTCATCTTGAAACCATGTGATCTTCGTTTGGAGTTTTTTTATGGGAAGGCTGTGATGAAACAATCTTGGACGTTGGATTTGGTGTGGGCAATAATCAAATCCTCCACGTCGTTGATTCTCTGCCAGGTCTTTGTCTTGTTCTTCTTTTTGAAACAACCCGTGAGCTGGGGTGGGGTCTGAGAGGCATTTTGGGCGCGTGGGGTTCAGATTGGAAACCCTTTTTTGTTAATTAGGGGTTCTATTGCACAAGATTGAAGTTTAAGTGAAATTAGGGTTTTGGATTTGGGGAAAAAGATGAAGATGATGGTTTGTTAATCATTCTATTTTTATATTAAATTATGTTTAAACAATTTTCAATAAAACTGAGTGGGGTTAATTTGGGTTATGGGTTAACATGGGTATGGGTAACGGGTTAACAAGGTTTGGTAGGTATGGATCCGGGTTTAGTGAGATGGCACAATGTGATTGGAGGATGTATGTTTCTTGTCTGGTCAGGTTAGGTCCCTGGACTCCTTTAGCTTTATCACTTGGTAATAAACAGTCCAAAACCTTGGTTCCTTTGTAAATAAGTTTGGACATGTTGCTGAATTTGGCCCATCTTAGTTTCAAATCTTAAATAAGGAATAATATTGAAATTAGTGCATTATCCAAGGGCTGTTTATGTAATATCTTCAAACATTGAGGACCTTTCTTGCCAAATGATGATTTCTTCAAGGTCTTTCTTTGCCAAATCTTCAAAGATGAGGGACCAATGTTGCCAATCTTCAATTCTTCAAGGGTAATCTTGGAAATTCCATTCTTAGGCCTGGTTCATTGTGCGGCTTCGTTTCCCGTGTTCGTTTTTTATTGATTCTTGTGATCTTTTTGTCATTTTCTCAATATCTGTACCTAAAAAACACAAGCAACAAACACAAACATATATTTGGGTATTTTCATGATATTTTATGCATTTTAAGCTCGATTTAGACGATGAGACTATGTATAAAAGCAGTCTCATCACTCCCCCATACTAACCATTGCCGTGCCCTCACGCAATGCTAGAATAAAGTATCGTAGCACCTCCAAAATTCATTCTTATTTACTTTATTGAATGATAAACTAGCTACACTACCACCGTTACTTCTACTACTTGTGTTTTAGACATAATGTATGATTTTCATCGCAAAATGGGACGTTTAGGTTCATAGAATAAGAACACGTGAATGCTTCGTTAGAAATAATTTCATCGTCCTTGGTTTTCACTCCAATTCCATGCCAAGCGTGCAACGAGATCATTGTCATTATAAGTTAGTAATGCTAACACTACTCATATGCCCTAATCACGTACTTATCCTCCCAATTTCCTAAGTTGTGTCTCTTGTATTTTATTTTGTCTTGAATGTTTCACGAGGATACATTGTTTGACTTATGCGATAATAGAGATTTAGGTCTAAAAATAGAGTTCTAACGGTGTAACCAAGACCATAAAATCAATAACCCCTCCTAATAGACATCGATGTTAAAAAATTAAGTCAACAAGAAGGATCGATAAACACGTTTTTATAACGGTTTTGAACATGAGACTTATTACCAAGACTTTTATACGCCCCCTAACGAAAGGGCCTTATTATCTTTGGTTTACCTCCATCTTTTATTCAACTTCGCCATGAAGCTTTTATTATGACTTCGGTCTTGCCTTGCCTTTTATTATCCACCTCATTGGTAGTTTTATTAGCCAAAGACGTATATCCTTACGCTAAGGCGATTTTTGGATCTTTAAAGCTTCGAAGATTAAGGCTTGATTCACTTTAAATTTTTGCATAGATTTTTCGGCCTTGTGGGGCTTCAAATTGTTTGCTTGATTTAGGTGAGCACTTGAAATCTTATTATTGGGTGAAGCTTTTGATTATTCGGGTGCCAATACTTCATAACCGTGACGCTGGCGATACCTTAATATCTTCCCAATTTAATTACACGGAAGCTACTAGAAAAGACTAGAAACCCAACAATCCCAACTAAACCGCTAAGTCAATATTTATTAAGCAAAAAATATTTACATGCGAAGGGAGAATAAGCAAATAACGAGAACACATGAGTTTTGAAAGAATACGAGTACTCTACGTTTAGCATAGTAACTTATAATTAACCCTATCATTTCTCGTCCTCATTTAAGAGACTTACCCTAATGTGTAGTTAAGGAATCAAAGCAAAGTGCTCAACACGTACGGTCGAGTCATAAATTACTCTTATTCTCGCCATCGGAAAATCTACATTCGTGTCTTCAAACACTTATAAACCATGAGAAATTTTTTGAAATTTGGCCATTTTTAGCCTTATTTTGCAACAAAACGATAAACAAAAAGATAAACTTTGGAAAGCCTGAAGGTTTGGCAAGGCAAGTATCTATTCACCCCCCATACTAAAGTTAAACATTGTCCTCAATGTTTCGAGTCTACGGGTGCAAACACCCCATACTAGAGATGTAGTCGAATGCCTAATCTAGCATGGAAAGGGTGTAACCAATAAATTAATAGCCGTGTATGAAGTGTGCTAAAAACCTAAGGTTAGAACATCAAAGGATATATCATTTAGATATTGAGAAAGTCTTCAAAGCAATCGATTGAGTGCTCCCATAAAACGAACACGAGAGGCTCCAATCGTGAAGATCATGATCTAAAAACCACAATTCACAAACAACCACGGAACAAAGGTTGGAAGGGCACAAATCCCCTCACATTAAAAGAAATAGAAAGCAATAATATGTACATAGGATAAGCATGGGACTCCCCCACGAGGCACCTCGTTTTTGATTACCGAGTCATGAGCTCGACTCGATCCCCTCAATACTAATTATCATTAGGGAAGGTGATTTGGTCGAGGTAGTTCAAGGATGGAACTTCCTCGCCAAAGTAGTGCTTCAACCTATTTCCATTCACCTTAAAGTTAGGACCATCATCTTGAGCTAGCTCGATGGTCCCATACGGAAATACTTGAGTCACGGTGAATGGACCGGACCAACGGGATTTCAACTTACCGGAAAAGATTTTCAAGCGAGAATTAAAAAGCAAAACTTGATCCCCAATGTTAAAAACCCGGTTTTTAATTTTAGAATCATGCAACTTTTTAGTTTTTTCTTTGTAAATCAATGAATTTTCATAAGCAATGTTTCTCAATTCATCCAATTCATTTAATTGCATTTTTCGGTGTTTTCCCGCGGTCTCCATATCATCATTACAATGCTTTAGGGCCCAATAAGCCTTGTGTTCTAATTCGATAGGCAAATGACAATTCTTTCCATACACAAGCTTATAGGGAGTGCACCCAATGGGTGTCTTATGAGCGGTCCTAAAGGCCCATAAAGCATCGTCCAACTTATCCGACCAGGTTTGTCGGTTTTCCCCTACGGATCTCTCCAAAATCCTCTTCAACGCTCGGTTTGAAACCTCGACTTGCCCACTCGTTTATGGGTGATAAGCCGTAGAAAGCCGATGTGTAACCCCATAGTTCCTTAGGACCCTTTTGAATTGGTCGTTACAAAAATGGGTTCCACGATCGCTTATGATCGCACGAGGGGTTCCAAACAGAGAAAACAAGCTTTTCAAAAACTTAACTACCACATGAGCATCATTGGTGGGCAAGGCTTTGGCCTCCACCCACTTAGATAGGTAGTCAACCGCAACGAGAATGTACTTATTACCACGAGATGAAGGGAACGGCCCCATAAAGTCTATACCCCAAACGTCAAAGATCTCACACACTTGGATGATATTTTGTGGCATTTCATCTTCTTGTGAGGCTTTTCCTTGTCGTTGGCATGAGTCACACGACTTCACAAGATCTTGTGCATCTCGGTAAATAGTAGGCCAATAGAAGTCGGCATCAAAAACCTTTTTAGCCGTGAGATTAGCACCGTGTGTCCCTCATGACAAGCTCTAAGGATATTAGAAGCTTCGGTGCCAAATACACAACGTCGGATGATTTGATCCGCACAAGTTCGAAACAAGTAAGGGTCGTTCCAAAAGTAGAACTTGACGTCACGAAATAATTTTCGTTTTTTCTTGAGTCGTCATACCCTTGATGATGAAGTTACCCGCATGGTAATTTGCGATGTCCGCAAACCATAGGGTGGAAGAATCAAGCTTAGAATTCACTACACCAAGTGTCTCGAGCGGAAATGTTTCGGTGATTTCCTTGGGCTCGTAAACACTTTGGTGAGGATCTTCCAAACGAGAAAGATGATCGGCCGCTAGATTCTCGGCTCCTTTTTATCAACAATTTTTTGGTCAAATTCTTGAAGGAGGAGAATCCAACGAAGTAATCTCGGCTTTGCATCCTGTTTAGCCATAAGATACTTGATAGCCGAATGATCCGTATACACTATGCATTTCGTCAAGACGAGATAAGGTCGAAATTTCTCAAATGCATACACCACGGCAAGGAACTCCTTCTCTGTTGTAGTGTATTTTAGTTGAGCCTCGGTCATCGTCTTGCTAGTATAGTGAATAGGCAAGAAGTGCTTTTCATAACGTTGCCCCAATACGGCCCCAATAGCGTAGTCACTAGCATCACACATGAGCTCAAAGGGGAGGTTCCAATTGGGAGCAACAAGAATGGGAGCTTCGGTAAGTTTCCTCTTAAGGATTTCAAAGGATCGTATACAATCTTCGTCAAAGACAAAACGTGCCTCTTTTTCAAGAAGATGTGTAATGGGTCGAGAGATCTTTGAAAAATCCTTGATGAATCAACGATAAAAGCCCGCGTGGCCTAGCAAACTCCTAACTCCCTTAACGGTTTTGGGATGAGGTAATTTGGCGATGAAGTCTACCTTAGCTTGATCTACCTCAATCCTCGCTTTCGAGACCTTGTGCCCTAAGACGATTCCACTTTTAACCATAAAATGACATTTTTCCCAATTGAGTACAATGTTAGTTTCCTCACAACGTTTCAACATTCTCTCAAGATTCGACAAACACGAAGTGAACGAATTACCAAACACGGAAAAGTTATCCATGAAGACTTCCATCTTCTTCTCGATCATATCATGAAAAATAGCCATCATGCACCTTTGAAAGGTTCCCGGTGCATTGCAAAGTCCGAATGGCACTCTACGATAGGCAAACGTTCCATATGGACACGTAAACGTAGTTTTTTCTTGATCACGAGGATCGATGGGAATTTGGAAGTAACCGGAAAAACCATCTAAAAAGCAATAGAAATCGTTTCCCGCAAGACGCTCCAACATTTGGTCCATGAAGGGCAAGGGAAAATGGTCTTTTCGAGTGGCTTCATTCAACTTACGATAGTCAATGCACACTCTCCATCCAGTCACGAGTCTAGTGGGAATTTACTTGTTGGCATCGTTTGGCACAACGGTCATTCCTCCCTTTTTAGGGACACAATGAATAGGACTCACCCAAGGTCTATCAGAAATAGGGTAAATCATTCCCGCGTCAAGGAATTTAAGGACCTCCTTTTTGATGACGTCGTGAATTTTGGGGTTCACCCTCCTTTGACATTGGATTGCGGGCTTGTAATCCTCCTCCATTAAGATTTTGTGGGTACAAAACTTGGGATCGATTCCCTTAATGTTGGATAACTTCCACGCAATTGCCCCTTGATGAGACTGCTTTTATACATAGTCTCATCGTCCAAATTGGGCTTAAAATGGATTAAATATCATCAAAACACCCAAATATATGCTTGTGTTTGTTGCTTGTGTATTTTAGGTACGGATATTGAGAAAATGACAAAAGATCACAAGAATCATGCAAAAAACGAACACGGGAAACGAAGCCGCACGATGAACCAAGCCCTAATGAAGAATTTTCCAATGAAAGCCCTTGAAGATTTGAAGAATTATGAAGATTGGTCCTCCAAGTTTGAAGAATTGACACTTTATATCCTTGTATCTTCATAATTACAAGTTTGGTCCCTAAAGTTTGTCAAAATTACAAAAAGGACCCTTAACTTTGAAGAATTGGTAAATTTAGTCCCTCAACAAAACTAAATTGTCAATAATGGTCCTCCAAGAAGTCAACAAACAAGTCAAAGCCTTAAAGTATGAAGACATGTCAAGAACAGCCCTTGAAGAATGAAGAAATTGCATGTTTAGTCCTTGTTTCAAGTTTGGAAGTATTTGTGCCAAAATTGACAACTGCCCTAAAGTTGTTACTTGTTATTTAGGCGTTGATAGCCATTTAAAACAACATGAACAAAGAATGAAAATAGGGGGGCCATTCCTGCCAGACAACCAAACTCCATCCACCCACTCACAAACTGCCACATCACCAACCTTAAACCCTCCACCAATCATATACTCCCCTTCCTCCACGTCTGCATTCCACCACCCCGTTTTATTTTATTAAACCTATTTTAATCTTCCCTCCCAAACACATTTTTAAATTAACCTTAATCCCAAACCGGATTAAACTCACCCTAATCCACCCTTAAACCCTAATATTTTCCCAGTATGAACATCAATCAAAACAAAGGGAAAATGCTTAATTACCTCCAGATCACTAATTACACTCATCCTCACCAAAACCCACTCCCCAAAAACCTATCACTCTCACCCTACTGCCCCACCCAATGGTCCCCTGCACATGCTTTGGCTAAAAAACAAAGGGAAAAAGACATCCAAGGGTCCTAATATGGTTACTCACCTCTCCAAGCAAAATGGACGTCCAAGATCTCTTCTCCACTGCTGGCATCTCACAAACAAACAAGAATCATCACATGGCATAGTTTTTTGGCTGAAAATTCAAAATTCGTCCAAGGGCAAGTTGGGAAGTTCAAGTCATTAGGGTTTAGAGTTCTTTTCAGTTCTAGAAGCAAAATTGTAGCCTCTATATAAAGGCATGATAGGACTTTAGTGTTTCTGTTCTTTTTCTTCTCCTTGGTCAAGACCTTGTAAAACCATATTTGTTTTATGAAATGAATTGGTACTGAGTTTGTGACGAGAAAGAAAGAGCCATTTACATTCCTTGCATTTTAATTTTCCAAGTTTAAAGTTCTCTTTTAAGTTTCTGTTGGTGACTCAAGTTTTGAATTTTTCTGAAATTGGTCCAAGGGTTTAAGCTTGTATCATAAGCCTGATAATCTTGTTGATTATCAAGCTTAAGTGAGGGTTTAAGTTCTTGTTGATTTAGTTTGTAGCAAAGTTTTAAGAAAATAAAAAAAAGCAAGCATTCCAGTTTTTTCACTTTTAGTACAATAAGCCACAAACAGCTTAATCAATAAGTTGGTTTGTTAGCTTATTGACCTTGTGAACAACTCACTCTCCTGTTTACCTTCTTTTTTCGCAGGTTCCAAAAGCAAAATATTTTATTGGGTGTGTGTGTCAACAGGACCACCACCATCACTCTCTACTCTTACTTATTTGTTCAAGGCTCAGCATAGGCCCCAACCTATATGGAGGTGACTATTCAGTCACTGTTGGGCCTGGATGTAGGCCCAACAAGGTAGCTTACTTGACCCATTTTCAGTTTTTAGTTTTGTGTTTTGTATGGTGTTTATTTGATTTTGCATGAAATTTGCTAAAAAGTTGTCAAGTGTATGTTTGAATGCTTAAAACTGCTTATATAGGTATTGTATGCATGTTTAGATAACTTAGGTTTGATTTGATTGAGTTTTGTTAAGAGTTGCTTTGAAAATTTTGATTTTAGTCAATTTAAAGGGGTGTTTGGATTTGCATATTTATCTGATCTTCTTTGGAAATTTGTGTGTTAAATCTTGTTATAATCTTTCATTTGCTTGTCATTAGGTTATAGGTAGGTTTATTTTTCAGTTTGGGTAGGTTTTAAATACATTTGTGTGCTTAAACTTTGGAAACATAGCATGAAATCAGTATCTGCCTATTGTGCTTAATTTTGTGTGAAATTTGCTCATCAAGGTTGATAATCTTCTAGATAATAGGTCATTTTAGGGCTGTGTATTGCTTGTATGCCATGTTAGTAACTTGTATGCAAGATATTAGCCTTTGAAGTTCATATTTGTGCATGTAAAATTGGCCATTTGTTCATCAGAAAACATAAGGCTTTATCAGAACTTGTGTGCATTGTTTGTGTAATTTCTTGGCTTGAATTTGCGTTCTTGTGCTATATTTGACTCCCTACACTCCAACTGAGTGTAGGGGTGCCCCATTTGTCCATCAAACATCATCAAAACGCCAACAAATCAAGTCCTCTTGATACTTTTCACTTGTGAAGATTTCACCTTGTGTTCATCAGAAACTTATTCAAATCTGGGCACGTTTTGGTTTCTAGAAGCTTGATTATAGCTTGTTTTTGGATTTTAAGTTTGATTAGAGTGTATTTAAGTACTTGGGTTTGAGTTTTAAAAGTTAAAAAAAAAGAAAAAGTTTGCAAAAAGACTCCATAGCCTGGGCTCGAACGCTCGACCTGTCGTGCAGGAGTGAAGCGTCTTACCAGTGATCTATGTGACTTTCTATGTCACAAGGTTACAAGGTTTGATATTTAAGTGGTATTTGGTTTGTAGCTTATTTAGCTAACAGCTTATAAATAAGCTATTTCTGGCTTATTTCTTTGAGGTTTTCACTGTTTAACATTTTTCTTAAGTTTGTATTAGGTTTAGGGACTTTTCTGTTTAAAAAGTATATTTTTCCCTTTATTAATTAATTTTCTAGGATTATTTTAAGTTTTAATTTTAAAAAGTCATTAAAAAATAGAAAAAGGTAAGTTAAAAATCTGAAAAAATAGTTTTTAGGTTTTTATTTATATTTTTGAGGTTTACAGCCAAAAAAGTTTTCAATTTAGCTTATTTTTGATTTTATTGGATTTTAGGGTTTTTATCCAACTTTAAAATTCAATATAAAATTAGTAAATAGGTTTCAGAAAATTTTGATTGCATTTTATTCTTAGTTACATTATTTAAGATTTTTGGTAATTTTTTAGATTTTTTAATAAACTTTGAATTTTTTTGAATATTTTAATATTATTTTATTATTAAAAATTGAAGTTTTATTTTTTTTAGTTTTTACATTTTTCCTAGGGTAAGGACACTTAATTAGGAGTTTTGTCACTTTCCAAATATTTTTAAGACTTTTCAATTAATTTCTAGAATTAATTTAAGATTTAAGTGATTTTAATTATTTTTAAGTGTTTAAAAATAGTTTAATTTGGTTTTAAAATTTTTAAAAATAGTTTTAGCTTGATTAGGATATTTTTGAGGTTTACAAACTATTAGATCTTGTTTAGGGATTTTTAATAATTAATAGTGATTTTTAGGGCTTTAATTAGCATTAAAAGGTCATTATCTAATTAATTAAAAGGTTTTAGCAAGTTTGGATTTTTTTGTAAACTCTTAGAATATTATTGGGGATTTTTAGAAATTTTTAGGAATTTTTAGGTTAAAATTTTAATTTTTGTACTATTTACGGTTTTGCGTGATCGCCTTTTTCGTCTTAGTATAATTCGTCTTCGTAACCGTCTTTCTCTTCTAATCTCATTTCTTTCTTCCTTTTTCAATCAATTAATCACAAATCATTAATCAATTCAACACACAACGCACTTGCCTCCTCGAGAACGAACTCACTTAGGGTCATTCACACACGGTTTTCCTAAATCGTCGTGCTCACTTGCCCTATTTATCACTCTTTTCCTAAAGGGTGGTAAAAATTCCAACATCATTTTGGCGCCGCTGCCGGGGAGGCGTGTTGTGTTTTGGTTGAACAATTGTTGCTTTTATATATAGCCATAATAGTATTTGTATTAGTAGCACTCTACTAATACGTATTATCGTTTTTCGTTTTTTTAATACTATTACTATATTGTATACGTAGAACAATAAATTTACAAGTTCTCCAAATACGTGAGAAATCACAACCTTGACTTGGGAGGTCATTACCCAATCATTGTATTCGAATCTCAAACCAAAAGAAAAAGGCAAAAATAGATAAATACTTTCGTGAAGCTCGATTTTGAGAAATACAAGCTATAAGGTGGGAATAAGGCGGTTGTATTTCACGACCTAAAGGAAAAAGGCTCTTAAGTGCTTCGCGCCGCCTCGTTTCCTCCGCTTGCTTGTGCGTATTTTGATTTTGAAAGCTAATCGAGGGTTTTGCCGCCCAAAGTATTACTTAAGTATCATATATATTTTCTTGGTTTCATTTGATTAAACCCTCTTGAACGATTTGGTGTTCCACCATCGTTCTAAATTTATCGAAGGCGTTCACTTCACGTGTTCGTTTTCATTCCTTGAGGCTTCTTTAATCGAGAGATTTGATTAAGGAGGAGATTTGTAGATTTGTGTCTACCTAATACATTCCAAAAATCCAAAAAAAGTAAAAACAATCAAAAACCACAAAAAAAATTGAAAAAGTAAAAACACCAAAAAGAATCTTCTTTGCTCGCCTTCTCGTTGTACGTGACGTTTATGCAAACTCGCTCTAAAGCAAGACGTGCTCGTAAACGAAGAAACAAATCCATCACTCCTTCTAGTGAGGAGTCTCCTATTGACGAACCCATTATAGTGAAAGAAGCACCCATGGCTAATCGAACTATGATGGAGTTGCTTCAAGCACCCACCGAGGGTTATGGAGAAGCGATTGTGATTCCCGCTATCCTTGCGGAGAATTTTGAGGTTAAGACGGGTTTGTTGTCCGCGATTCAAAACAACAAGTTTTGAGTTGACGAAAAGGACAACCCTCATAACCACATTCGCCAATTTAATCGTCTCACCGCCACTTGCAAGTTTAAGGACGTCTCAAACGACTCGATTAAGATGATGCTTTTTCCGTATTCCTTAGCGGGGCCCGCAAAAATTTGGTTAGAGAAAGAGCCACCCAATTCAATATTGACGTGGAAGGATCTCGTTTCAAAATTGGTGAACCAATTTTTTCCGCCCTCTAAGACTACGCACTTGAAAAACGAGATTTCAAAGTTTTCACAAGAGTATAATGAGAGTTTTTCAACGGCTTGGAATAGGTTTAAGGAAATGTTGCACGAATGTCCTCATCATGGTTTTTCTGACTTGCATCAAATTGCCACGTTTTACAATGGCTTGAACGATCATGAGCGTGATTACCTTAATGCCGCCGCGGGTGGTAATTTTTTGTGTAAGACGGTCGAGGAAGCATTGTTAATCATTGAGAATAGGTCTAAGGTCTATAGTCCTCGTAGCACGTCGAGTGTTCGTAAGACTTCATCTTCACCTTCGCCTTCATTGTCACACACCGTTGATGCTTGTCAAATCGAGGCTAATTTGGAGAACAAAATTTTTGATAAGTTGAAAGGATTGTTAATTGAGTTTAAAGTTGGTGAACAACCCGCTCCCGTTACGATTAAAGCGGTTGAGGTTTCTTGTATGTATTGTGGTGGAGCTCACGATTATTCCGAGTGCATTACCAACGGTGGTAACACTTCGAGTGCCTTCGCGGCCGCGGGAACTTATAACCAAAACGGTCAAGTTCCTCGCACTAATCAGTTGACTCCACCGGGTTTTCCACCAAATCAAAATGCTAACAATTATCGAAACAATCAAGTTGGTTACCAAAGCAATCAAAGAAACAATTACAAGGGTAATAACAACTATGGGAATCAAGGAAGTAGTAGCCAATTGCAAAATCAAAACGAAAACCGTAATTTTCAAAACACAAGTCAAGGTATTCAAAATGTTTACCCTAAAGAACTTCCAATGGACTTTTTGAATTACGCCACGGCAAATGATAAGATTTTGGAAAACATTCAAGAGCAATTGGCTAGTCAAGCTAGGGACACGGCTAAAAACACTAAGGAATTGGCTAATTTTGTAAAGGAAAATCTTAAAATGAGAAATGAGTTGAAAAATGATTTTGCCAATCAAATTAGAGGTCAAAACAATAAGATTGAACAAAGTCATGCTAGGCTTGAACAAAGAATTGACCAAAAAGCCGCTAGTCAAGATTTGAAGTTTAATAGTCAAGATGTTAAGCTTAATGCCATTTTAGAAGCCGTTATGGGAAACAAAGCCTCTACTTCGAGTGGTCTACCTAGTAACACCGTTTCAAACCCGAAGGGAGAGATGAAAGTGATTACCACACGAAGTGGTAAGACACTTAAAGAACCGACTCCTCAACCAATTACTCCAACGGTGGAGGAAATTGAGGAAGAACCCGAGGTGGTGGTCGAAAAGGAGCATATCTCAAGCCCACAAAGTACCGCTCATGCCACACCTACGGTTGACCCATTACCAACATTGGAACCCGAGATTCCAAAGGCTATGCCTATGCCCCAACCCACACCACCCTTGCCTTACCCATCGAGTCTTAGGAAGGAGAAACGACAAGAGCGCGACAACTACCAATTTGAGTTTTTTATGAAAATGTTTCGTGAGTTGAACCTTAATGTGAGTTTCACCGATGCTTTGGTCGTGATGCTTCGATTTGCCGCTAAGTTTAAGAGTATGTTGAACAACAAGGAGAAATTGCACCAAATGTCTAGTTGTTCGTCGGTTTATCTTAATCGCATACCTCAAAAAGTCGGTGATCCCGGTAAATTTTTGATCCCTTGTGCAATTCAAGATATGGAAGAATGCTATGCCTTGGCCGATCTTGGTGCTAGCATTAACTTGATGCCACTTGCAATCTTCAAGTCGCTCAATCTTCCTTATCTTACTCCTTCACGAATGTCTATTGAGTTGGCCGACCATTCCACGAGTCTCGCATGTGGTTTGACGGAAGACGTTTTTGTGAAAGTGGGGAAGTTCTAGTATCCCTTAGACTTTATCGTTGTCGATATCCCCACGGATCCTCAAGTTCCTCTTATTTTAGGTCGTTCGTTTTTAGATACGTCTATGGCTTTAATTGATGTGCATGCTAGAAAGATCACCTTACGTTTCAACGACGAGGAACTTCTTATAAACGCAACTCAAAATTCTCAACTTTCTCATGTTTATTCCGTTGCTACCATAAACCTCGTTGATATGATCGACGTGGTTTGCGAGGAATTTTCACAAGAAGTTTTAGGGTTTGGTGATGAAGAAACTAGTGGCAATCCCACTATGTTAGATCCAATTCTTGATAATTCGACACCAACCTTCACTCCTTTTGAAGGTGGTGGTTTTACGTTGGAATAATGCAATGTTCCACGTACTTGTGACGAAGACCTCGACAACGATGAGGACTTCTCGATTATCAAGGATTTTCTCAACAATTTCCCATTTCCTCCACCCGAGGAGGTTATGAGTATCGAGCCCATATCTTCACTTGAGGAACCACCTATCCTCGAGTTGAAAGATTTACCTCCTCACCTCGAATATGTCTATTTGGAGGAGGACGACAAGTTGCCGGTTATTATTGCGAAGGATCTTTCAAATGATGAAAAAACCGCACTTGTCGATGTTCTAAAGGATCACAAAGGGGCGATTACGTGGAAGTTATCCGACATTAAGGGAATCGATCCCAAGTTTTGTACCCACAAAATCTTAATGGAGGAGGATTTCAAGCCCACAATCCAAAGTCAAAGGAGGGTGAACCCTAAAATTCACGATGTCATCAAAAAGGAGGTCCTTAAACTCCTTGACGCGGGAATGATTTACCCTATTTCCGATATCCCTTGGGTGAGTCCTATTCATTGTGTCCCTAAAAAGGGAGGGATGACCGTTGTGCCAAACGATGCCAACGAGTTGATTCCCACTAGACTCGTGACCGGATGGAGAGTGTGCATTGACTATCGAAAGTTGAATGAAGCCACTCGAAAAGACCATTTTCCCTTGCCCTTCATGGACCAAATGTTGGAGCGTCTTGCGGGAAGCGATTTCTATTGCTTTTTAGATGGTTTTTCCGGTTACTTCCAAATTCCCATCGATCCTCGTGATCAAGAAAAAACTACGTTTACGTGTCCATATGGAACGTTTGCCTATCGTAGAATGCCATTCGAACTTTGTAATGCACCGGGAACTTTTCAACGATGCATGATGGCTATTTTTCATGATATGATCGAGAAGACGATGGAAGTCTTCATGGATGACTTTTCCGTGTTTGGTGATTCTTTCACTTCGTGTTTGTCGAACCTAGAGAGAATGTTAAAACGTTGTGAGGAAACCAACCTTGTGCTCAATTGGGAAAAATGTCATTTTATGGTTAAGAGTGGAATCGTCTTAGGGCACAAGGTCTCGAAAGCGGGGATTGAGGTAGATCAATCTAAAGTAGACGTCATCGCCAAATTACCTCATCCCAAAACAGTCAAGGGAGTTAGGAGTTTCCTAGGCCACGCGGGCTTTTATCGTCGATTCATCAAGGATTTTTCAAAGATCTCTCGACCCATTACACATCTTCTTGAAAAAGAGGCATGTTTTGTCTTTGACGAAGATTGTGTACGAGCCTTTGAAATCCTTAAGAGGAAACTTACCGAAGCTCCCATTCTTGTTGCTCCCAATTGGAACCTCCCCTTTGAGCTCATGTGTGATGCTAGTGATTACGCTATAGGGGCCGTTTTGGGGCAACATCATGATAAGCACTTCTTGCCTATTCACTATGCTAGCAAGACGATGACCGAGGCTCAACTTAAATACACTACAACGGAAAAGGAGTTCCTTGCCGTGGTGTATGCATTTGAGAAATTCCGACCTTACCTCGTCTTGACGAAATGCATAGTGTATACGGACCATTCGGCTATTAAGTATCTCATGGCAAAGCAAGATGCTAAGCCGAGATTACTTCGTTGGATTCTCCTCCTTCAAGAATTTGATCACAAAATCATTGACAAAAAAGGAGCCGAGAATCTAGCGGCCGATCATCTCTCTCGTTTGGAAGATCCTCACCAAAGTGTTTACGAGCCCAAGGAAATCACCGAAACATTTCCGCTCGAGACACTTGGTATAGTGAATTCTAAGCTTGATTCTTCCACCCCATGGTTTGCGGATTTTGCAAATTACCATGCGGGTAACTTCATCATTAAGGGTATGACGACTCAACAAAAACGAAAATTCTTTCTTGACGTCAAGTTCTACTTTTGTAACGATCCTTACTTGTTTCGAACTTGTGCAGATCAAATCATCCGACGTTGTGTTTTTGGCACCGAATCTTCTAACATCCTTAGAGCTTGCCATGAGGGACCCACGGGTGGTCACCACGGTGCTAATCTCACGGCTAAGAAGGTGTTTGATGCTGGCTTCTTTTGGCCTACTATTTACCGAGATGCACAAGATCTTGTGAAGTCGTGTGATGCATGCCAACGACAAGGAAAAGCCTCACAAAAAGATGAAATGCCACAAAATATCATCCATGTGTGTGAGATATTTGACGTTTGGGGTATAGACTTTATGGGGCTGTTCCCATCATCTCGTGGTAATAAGTACATCCTTGTTGCGGTTAACTACCTTTCTAAGTGGGTGGAGGCCAAGGCCTTGCCCACCAATAATGCTCGTGTGGTAGTCAAGTTTTTGAAGCAATTATTTTCTCGGTTTGGAACCCCTCGTGCTATCATAAGCGATCGTGGAACCCATTTTTGTTACGACCAATTTGAAAGGGTTCTAAGGAAATATGGGGTTACACATCGGCTTTCTACGGCTTATCACCCACAAACGAGTGGGCAAGTCGAGGTTTCAAACCGAGCCTTAAAGAGGATTTTGGAGAGATCCGTTGGAGAAAACCGACAATTGTGGTCGGATAAGTTGGACGATGCTTTATGGGCCTTTAGGACCGCTCATAAGACGCCCATTGGGTGCACTCCCTATAAGCTTGTGTATGGAAAGAATTGTCATTTGCCTATCGAGTTAGAACACAAGGCTTATTGGCCCCTAAAGCATTGTAATGATGATATGGAGACCGCGGGAAAACACCGGAAAATGCAATTAAATGAATTGGATGAATTGAGGGATATTGCTTATGAAAATTCATTGATTTACAAAGAAAAAACTAAAAAGTTGCATGATTCTAAAATTAAAAACCGGGTTTTTAACATTGGGGATCAAGTTTTGCTTTTTAATTCTCGCTTGAAAATCTTTTCCGGTAAGTTGAAATCCCGTTGGTCCGGTCCATTCACCGTGACTCAAGTGTTTCCGTATGGGACCATCGAGCTAGCTCAAGATGATGGTCCTAACTTCAAGGTGAATGGACATAGGTTGAAGCACTACTTTGGCGGGGAAGTTCCATCCTTGAACTACCTCGACCAAGTCACCTTCCCCAATGATAATTAGTATTGAGGGGATCGGGTCGAGCTCATGACTCGGTAATCAAAAACGAGGTGCCTCGTGGGGGAATCCCATGCTTATCCTATGTACATATTATCGCTTTCTAATGTAGCTTACATGTGGGGATTTGTGCCCTTCCAACCTTTGTTCCGTGGTTGTTTGTGAATTGTGGTTTTTAGATCATGATCTTCACGATTGGAGCCTCTCGTGTTCGTTTTATGGGAGCACTCGATCGTTTGCTTTGGAGACATTTCTCAATATCCATGATATATCCTTGATTGTTCTAACCTTAGGTTTATAGCACACTTCATAAACGGTTATTAATTTATTGGTTACACCCTTTCCATGCTAGATTAGGCATTCGACTACGTCTCTAGTATGGGGGTGTTTGCACCCCTAGACTCGAAACATTGAGGACAATGTTTAACTTTAGTATGGGGGTGAATAGATACTTGCCTTGCCAAACCTTCACGCTTTCCAAAGTTTATCTTTTTGTTTATCGTTTTGTTGCAAAATAAGGCTAAAAATGGCCAAATTTTTAAATTTTTCTCATGTTTTATAAGTGTTTGAAGACAAGAATGTAGGTTTTCCGATGGCGAGAATAAGAGTAATTTTTGACTCGACCGTGCGAGTTGAGCACTTAGCTTTGATTCCTTAACTACACATTAGGCTAAGTCTCTTGAATGAGGACGAGAAATGATAGGGTTAATTATAAGTTACTATGCTAAACATAGAGTACTCGTATTCTTTCAAAATCTCATGTGTTCTTGTTGTTTGCTTATTCTCCCTTCGCTTGTAAATATTTTTTGCTTAATAAATATTGACTTAGCGGTTTAGTTAGGATTGTTGGGTTTCTAGTCTTTTCTAGTAGCTTCCGTGTAATTAAATTGGGAAGACATTAAGGTATCGCCAGCGTCACGATTTTGAAGTATTGGCACCCCAATAATCGACAGCTTCACCCAATAATAAGATTTCAAGTGCTCACCTAAATCTAGCAAACAATTTGAAGCCCCACAAGGCCTAAAATATATGCAAAAAATGAAAGTGAATCAAGCCTTAATCTTCGAAGCTTTAAAGATCCAAAATTCGCTGTAGCGTGAGGATATACGTCTTTGGCTAATAAAACCACCGATGAGGCGGATAATAAAAGGCAAGGCAAGACCGAAGTCATAATAAAAGCTTCATGGCGAAGTTGAATAAAAGATGGAGGTAAACCAAAGATAATAAGGCCCTTCCGTTAGGGGGCGTATAAAAGTCTTGGTAATAAGTCTCATGTTCAAAACCGTTATAAAACCGTGTTTATCGATTCTTCTTGTCAACTTAATTTTTTAACATCGTTTTCTATTAGGAGGGGTTATTGATTTGATGGTCTTAGTTACACCGTTAAGACTCTATTTTTAGACCTAAATCTCTATTATCGCATAAGTCAAAAATGTATCCTCGTGAAACATTCAAGACAAAATAAAATATAAGAGATACAACTTAGGAATAATGGGAGGATAAGTACGTGATTAGGGCATATGAGTAGTGTTAGTATTACTAACTTATAATGACAATGATCTCGTTGCGCGCTTGGCATGGAATTAAGGTGAAAATCGAGGACGACGAAATTATTTCTAAAGAAGCATTCACGTGTTCTTGTTCTGTGAACCTAAACGTCCCATTTTGCGATGAAAATCATACATTATGTCTAAAACACAAGTAGTAGTAATAGTAGTAGTATAGCTAGTTTATCGTTCAATAAAGTAAATAAAAATGAATTTTGGAGGTGCTATGATACTTTATTCTAGCATTGCGTGAGGGCACGGCAATGGTTTAGTATGGGGGAGTGATGAGACCGCTTTTATACATAGTCTTATCGTCCAAATTGGGCTTAAAATGCATTAAATATCATCAAAATACCCAAATATATGCTTGTGTTTGTTGCTTGTGTATTTTAGGTACGGATATTGAGAAAATGACAAAAGATCACAAGAATCATGCAAAAAACGAACACGGGAAACGAAGCCGCACGATGAACCAAGCCCTAATGAAGAATTTTCCAAAGAAAGCCCTTGAAGATTTGAAGAATTATGAAGATTGGTCCTCCAAGTTTGAAGAATTGACACTTTATACCCTTGTATCTTCATAATTACAAGTTTGGTCCCTAAAGTTTGTCAAAATTACAAAAAGGACCCTTAACTTTGAAGAATTGGCAAATTTAGTCCCTCAACAAAACTAAATTGTCAATAATGGTCCTCCAAGAAGTCAACAAACAAGTCAAAGCCTGAAAGTATGAAGACATGTCAAGAACAGCCCTTGAAGAATGAAGAAATTGCATGTTTAGTCCTTGTTTCAAGTTTGGAACTATTTGTGCCAAAATTGACAACTGCCCTAAAGTTGTTACTTGTTATTTAGGCGTTGATAGCCATTTAAAACAACATGAACAAAGAATGAAAATAGGGGGGCCATTCCTGCCAGACAACTAAACTCCATCCACCCACTCACAAACTGCCACATCACCAACCTTAAACCCTCCACCAATCATATACTCCCCTTCCTCCACGTCTGCATTCCACCATCCTGTTTTATTTTATTAAACCTATTTTAATCTTCCCTCCCAAACACATTTTTAAATTAACCTTAATCCCAAACCGGATTAAACTCACCCTAATCCACCCTTAAACCCTAATATTTTCCCAGTATGAACATCAATCAAAACAAAGGGAAAATGCTTAATTACCTCCAGATCACTAATTACACTCATCCTCACCAAAACCCACTCCCCAAAAACCTGTCACTCTCACCCTACTGCCCCACCCAATGGTCCCCTACACATGCTTTGGCTAAAAAACAAAGGGAAACAGACATCCAAGGGTCCTAATATGGTTACTCACCTCTCCAAGCAAAATGGACATCCAAGATCTCTTCTCCACTGCTGGCATCTCACAAACAAACAAGAATCATCACATGGCATAGTTTTTTGGCTTAAAATTCAAAATTCGTCCAAGGGCAAGTTGGGAAGTTCAAGTCATTAGGGTTTAGAGTTCTATTCAGTTCTAGAAGCAAAATTGTAGCCGCTATATAAAGGCATGATAGGACTTTAGTGTTTCTGTTCTTTTTCTTCTCCTTGGTCAAGACCTTGTAAAACCATATTTGTTTTATGAAATGAATTGGTACTGAGTTTGTGACGAGAAAGAAAGAGCCATTTACATTCCTTGCATTTTAATTTTCCAAGTTTAAAGTTCTCTTTTAAGTTTCTGTTGGTGACTCAAGTTTTGAATTTTTCTGAAATTGGTCCAAGGGTTTAAGCTTGTATCATAAGCCTGATAATCTTGTTGATTATTGATAGGTGTGTAAACACCCATCTTTTCTACCACTTAATTACAATAATAACCGGACCAAAACGTGTATTTTATGTCTTTTATGTCGGAATTATGCGTGGTTTGTGTTTTTGTTGTGATTTAGGACGAAAAGGTGAAAAGTGTAGAAAACACGGACATTCACGGGCATTTACGGACTTTTATTAAAGAAAAGGATGAAAGACGAAGTCAAGAAGTCAAAAGTGCAAAAAGAACGGAAGTCCACGACCAATTCTGAAGATTTATCGAAGAAAAAGTCAAAAGACGGAAGTTTATCAAAAGTCGAAGAATTCAAGTCTATTTTATTGAAGAATTTAAAGACGAGTTCGAAGAAATCCCGAAGCCAAAAGTCCCTTAAGTCCAAGTTTAAAGAAGATTAGAAGAAAAGGACTAATGACGCAATTAATGAAGATTAATATAAGGAGGGACTTAAGCTTGTAATTAAGAAGAAATGAAAGAGGGGAGGAAGCTTCCTAATCCTCCCCTCTATATAGATTAGGACTAGCTAAGTTTATTTCTTGTTGGCTAAGTGTGACAATTAGTCTTCCACCATTTACTTTCCTTGCACCTTTAATTACCTTGTCAATTTAAATACTTGTCAAAATTAATTACCTTGTCTTGCACTTAATTACCATTTAATTTCAAGTAAGTTTTTCTTTTAATTCTTGTTAATCTTTATCTTTATCTTGTTAATCTCATTCTACCTTTCTTTAATCTTTGTGTTGATTTGTTTATGTTCATGTTCTTAATTTTTGTTGATTTATTTAAGTGGGTTTTGATTATTTTGATTAAGTTTTGTTAGTTTTATTGTTTTGGATTGATTGTTTATGATTTATAGTTGTTTATTTACTTGCTTGATTTAATCTTGTGTTTGATTTAGCTTTGTTTTGGTTAGATTCGTGCTTTATTTGTCCTTGTTCTTCGGTAATCTGGTTACTGTTCTTTCTCTGGATGCTGCCTCAAATATTCCGAGTGAGGGTTTAGCAGAGAGGCTTATTCGGAATATTCTACATTCCGAATAGCAAGATATTCCGCTTAGACCTTTTATTCCGAATAGGGGGATTTTCCGAATAGGGGGATTTTCCGAATAGGATATAATTCCGAATAGGGGGATTTTCCGAATAGGTGACAATATTCCGAATTGAGGGTGACATTCCGAATAGGGACTTTATTCCGAATAGCAATTTATTCCGAGTAAGGCTCACATTCCGAATAGGGTGACAATATTCCGCATAGGGGGCATTATTTCGAATAGGTTTTTATTCCGAATAGGGTGATTATTCCGAGTAGGCTTGTATTCCGGGTAAGGCCAATTATTCCGCATAGTGACAGTATTCCGAATAGGGGTTTTATTCCGAATAGGGTTTATTCCGGATAGAGTTTATTTTTAGTTTCTTTAAATTTAGTTTTTAAGTTTTTGCCCGTTTATTTTTGAGCTTTATTTTTCCCGCCTTTTTCCTTAATCGCACTTTAAGTTTATTTGCCTTAGTTTAAGATTTAGTTTTAGTTGCGTTTTTAGTTTGCCTTAGTTAGATTTAAGTTTGTGTTATTTTCATTTATTGCCTTTAATTTTAGTCGCGCTTTAAATACTTGCACTTTATTTTAATTAGAGTTAGATTTACTTTTAATTACACTTTTACTTTATTTGTTCTGCACCTTTATTTTAAAAACTACAACGACACATCTTTGTTCCACCAAAATAAAACTGAGTCACACATTAAACACAAGTTTTTCAATTCGAAGAGACATACTTAAACGAACTTAATTTTTTATACGGGCTAAACGCCTTGTATCAAATGGCGCCGCTGCCGGCTCTTTTCGTAATGATTAACGGTTTTCTGTGAGAGACACGTTGCTTTTTGGGATCCGTTCACTTGTGAGCGTTACTTTTCTTTCATAAAAAATTCCAAAAACTCATAAAAATTAAAAATTGATAAAAAATCATAAAAATTAAAAATTTCAAAAATCCAAAAAGATTTTATTTTTATTGTGTATATATACTGTCTTTGCGTTTGGTTTCTTTTTCTTTTGCATTTTCAGGTGTATGCGTACTAGATCTTCTAATTATCAAGAGCCCGAGCCTTAAGAAGATTTAGATATGACAGGTGTCAACAACAACATTCCACCGCACCTCAACAATAACAACAATGTTCTTCCACAGCCCGATCTTCGGACCATGGAGGAACTTTGTCAACCAACAATGTTTGGACGAGGAGGACCGATTGCGCCGATGCAAATCAACGCTCCTGAGTTTTCGTTGAAGCACCACATGATTCAGCAAGTACAAACAAACCCATTTAGAGGATTGCCTGATGATGATGCCAACAAACACCTCAACAAGTTCATTACAATCACCCAAAGCATGAAGTTGCCTGGGGCCACAATGGATGTACTCCGCCTACAACTCTTCCCACATACTTTATCGCATCATGCCGAGAAATGGTTTGATCGTCTCCCGAAGAATTCTATTCACACTTGGGATGATATGACTCAACGCTTTTTGTCGCGCTACTTTCCACCATCCATGGTCACAAGCCTTCGCAATCAGATCAGCGGTTTCATGCAAGATCCCGATGAATCTCTTTTTGACGCTTGGGAGAGGTATAATGTCTTGATCGATAGATGTCCAAACCACAATATGCTTCCCGTCACTTTGATAGATACTTTCTACAACGGATTGACTTTTCGAGATCGTGATACGATAAATGCAGCCGCCGGTGGCACATTCATGAAAAGGAGACCCGAGGAGTGTAGAGAGCTAATAGAGAACATGACTACTCATCATAAAAACTGGGATTCCTCTGCTTCTTCTAGGAACAACCCGAGAGTCAATGTTTCCTCTACCTCAGCAAACCCTGAGATGACCGAACTCACCCGCATGATGGCCGAAATGAGCAAAAGTATTACGCTTCTCGCTTCAAACCAACAACAACAACAAGTTAAAGCGGTTGCTAATCCTTGTGAAACATGTGGCGGTCCTCACTCATACACCGATTGTCCTTCGACACAAGGAAATCCGGAAAATGTGTATGCAGCTTACGGTAATTATTCACCGGAAAATTACCAAGCTAGACAACAAGGGGATAGAAATCTGTTGAGCTACCGTTCCAACAACTACCTTTCACCCGGTTTTTCTCCTCAAAACCAAAATCCCGCCAACAACTACAATAGAAGCAACCAAATCCCACCTCGTGCTTCTAACCCTTATCAACCACCCACCCAACAACACCCACCCATTAATCCCGATGTTGACACCATCATGAGAACTCAAGGTGAGCAAATCAAGAATCTACAGAGCCAAATAATCATTTTGAAAGGAGATAACTTGAAGCAAGGTAATGACATCAGAACCGAGGTTCGTGATAATCTTCAATCCTCCTTCATCACTCAAACAACTGAATTAAAAAATCTGTTGGCTAGTTTCTTGCCCGAAGCTCAACCTTCTTCTTCTTCGGGTTCTCTACCTTCAAACACCGTCACTAATCCGCGAGCTAATGTGAGTGCTATAACTACGCGTAGTGGAATTACCGTTGTCGATCCACCTATCCCACCACCATCATCTACACCTCCTCCACCACCATGTATCCCTACTCCTCCTACACCTAGTAGTAGTGCACCATTACCGTCTTCGCCTCGTAATGATAATGTATCTCGGAAGGACCCTTCAACATCACAACCTTTACCAACCACACCTTTACCGTCTCCCTATCAACCCAGAATCCCATACCCTTCTCGCATAGGTAAGACCAACGAGCTAACCAAGAATGACTGTCAAGTATCGAAATATGTGGATATGCTATATAAAATGACCATCAACATTAGCCTTGTTGAAGCACTTTGCCACATGCCGAAATTTGTCAAAGCATTCAAGGAATTGCTTAGCAAGAAGGAGAAGCTGATTGAACTCGCCAACACACGCTTAAATGAAAACTGCTCATCAGTTATTCTTAAAGAATTACCGGAAAAGCTTGGAGATCCCGGTCGTTTTGTGTTGCCTTGCGTGTTCAACAAAACTAAAGAATTTACTGCCCTTGCTGATCTCGGGGCTAGTATAAATTTGATGCCTCTGAGTGTTTGGAAAACACTATCATTACCCGATCTCATTCCAACAAAGATGACTCTCGAACTTGCAAATCGCACTCTTGCTTACCCCGTTGGTATAGCCGAAGACGTGTTTATCAAAGTTGGCACATTTACTTTCCCGGTCGATTTTGTCGTAGTTGATTATGAAATGGACCCTCGTATTCCTTTAATACTTGGTCGTCTATTCTTGAGAACCGGACGTGCTTTAGTAGATGTGGCCGAAGGTGAGTTAATCTTACGAGTCGGGGATGATTCAAAAGTTTTTAAAATGGGGAAGCTAACAGGAAAATCCTTTGGAGGCCGAGAATCAGTGAATATGATAAATGTGCTCGATGACTTTACCGTCTATGACAATCCTCTATTCGAGTCTTCCACTGATAATCCACTCTTTGAAGCTAATGTGGATGATTCTCACTCTACTTTGGACGCTTCTCCCATTTATGATTCTCCACCGGTCTTTGATGCTTATGATGATTATTCTAGCTCAGATTCGGATGATTTTGATTGTACTTCTGAGTATCCCGAGCTGCCCACTTTCGATGATTTTGATGAGGCCGATACTCTCTCGAGCGATTCTTCACATGCTGAAGATCCTCCGCCATCACTCGATCCTACTTTGGACGATTACTCATTTGAGGAAGACTTCTCTGAATTTCTCAACACTTACTTCCCTCATGAGAGTGATGCCCCTCCTTATGACTTTGAAGATTATCGTCTTGATCCTACTTTGGATTTGAAGAGCATTCTGTCAAAGGAGAAGAAACCGGTCGACAACGAAGTCCGTTGCACATATGATTTGACACCTCTTTGTCCCCCTTCTGAGGACGAGGTTGTGCTTATTTGCGGATCTTCTTCACACTCGGCTGAGCCTGAGTGCTATTTTCCCTTAAAGGAAAAGGTGTTCGGGTATTGAAGTCTTTAAGCCATCTCAGTATCCACCTGATGAAATAAAAGGAAAAACCTTTGGAAATTTTGAAGACATGCTTGCACCGCTTCCTACTTGCTTCCACCGTGCTCCGTCACTGCTTAAGGGAACCTTGCCACTTCTTATTTGGCTTGCCTTGTTCGCCTTAAGCTCGTGCTTATTGATGGATGAAAACTATGTCTTTGATCCTGGTGGATATGTTTCATGCTTCTTCCGTTGATGATCAAGGTCGAGTCAGGCTCACGACTCGGTTAACAAAAATCAAGCGCTTCTTGGGAGGCAACCCATGCATCTATCTTTTCGCTTTCTTTACCATAAGTGTAGGGGGGACCCTTTGGTTTGCTTTCCTCTCCTCACTTCTTAATCAGGGATTCGAGCTTCAATGATCCACTCTTGATGATTCTTGACAACCCGTGATTCCGTGTTCTACTTCTTCCCGGTTCTATCCTAAACTCTTTTCGATTCACTATTTTATATTTTCTCAATATTAAAATAGGAATCTCTTTAGTTGTCTTTTCCTTAGCAAGATTTAAACAACGTGCACAATGTCCTAAGTGTAGGGGAGTTTACTTCCACATGCTTAAACATTGAGGACAATGTTTATCTTAAGTGTAGGGGGGACTTCTATCGAAGTTAATTGATCTTTTCCTTGTATTTGTCCTCATTTTAACCGGAAAATCAGTTTTTCGACATTTTTCAAAATTTTTGATCTATTTTGGCCTATTAGTTTAGTTATTTTCTTTCTTTGCTTGAATAAATGTTTAATAAGTGGTTTTAATTTTCAAACGTTGTGAATATTTTTGACTCAATCCGAGTTTACTCTAGCTAGTATCCTTAACGTGTTTAAGTCAAGTTTTGCTAGGCTTTTATATAGGGAGCTATAAAACGCGAAAGTCTTTACTCTCACGGGTTAAGAACAAGAACTTTTCGCAAGTTCCTATAATTGATCCTAGAGAGTCATTTATCAAGGGAACTTTAAAATGCGATTTCTAAACTTGAAAAAAGTCTAAGAATTTGCAAGATCCTATAGGCGACTCGAAAACCCAAAACTTTGATTTAATAGGCTAAGTATCCACGAGTCTCATTACTTGAGATTTTAAACTGTGGAGAACGAGAGATGATAGAGCCAATTATAAGTTCGGTATTCTTTAATAAATTTATGTGAGTTAATTATAAGCCTATTCTCCCATCGCTTGCTAATAAATTTATCTGCTAATAAATAAGGTTGTACGATTTGAAAAGTTACTTAGCTTCTAGCCCCAGATCGTTTAAAAGTTGCTCGGTATGGATTAGAGTTCATAGCCAAGGCATAACTTATTGAAGCGGGACGCGAAGATTGGCGAGTCCGAAAAGGCCCTAACAAGGCATGAGGGCTATGTTTTGTTGCTAAAGATCCAAAGTGATGTGAAGAATCATTTATCGAAAATCAATATGAAGGATCGAGACACACGACGTAAAGCTAAACTCCCCAAAAGTCATGGAGAAGTGTATCCGAAAAGACCCTAACAAGGTATGAGGATAAATAGATCCAAGTCATAAAAGGAGGCGGATCGTTGTATATCAAAGTCCAAAATAAAGATTGGAGAAAAATGAAGAAGTCGTGGTCCAAGTATGAATCTCTCAAAACTTTAAGTGAAGAAATTCCTATATGAAGAGAAGACCATAATTTCATGAACGTCTCTCAAGATTTGAAGTATGAATTCGCTGCCAAATATCGGTCCGAGAAAGGTCTCAAATCGCGAAGCGAGTTATGCCAAGATATGAACTTTATGAGGTCCCGAGAAGCAGTTTTAAAAGATTTGGTCCTTTAGCTAACTATTGATTAAATCGTTCACTTTATTTTCGGCCTAAATAACTATCGAAATAAGTCAAACAATGCATCCTCGTGATCATTCAAGACAACAATAAAATATAAGAGATACACCTAGGAATAAGGGAGTCTAAATGAATAATTGGCCCACATGAGTTCGTGTTAGTTTACTAACTTATAATAACAATGATCTCGTTTTTAAGCTTGGTTTGGAGAAAGTGAAAACTTGAGGATGATAATTATTCATAACATTTTCAAAACCCAAGGTATGCTTTTGATGTTTTTGATTTTCTATTTCTTTAATAAAGGCCAACGTGGATTGATTATGATGAAAAGTGTAATCTTGCTTTGTAACTAATGCATTGCATGAGGACATTGCAATGGTCAAGTGTAGGGGATTTGATAGGTGTGTAAACACCCATCTTTTCTACCACTTAATTACAATAATAACCGGACCAAAACGTGTATTTTATGTCTTTTATGTCGGAATTATGCGTGGATTGTGTTTTTGTTGTGATTTAGGACGAAAAGGTGAAAAGTGGAGAAAACACGAACATTCACGGGCATTTACGGACTTTTATTGAAGAAAAGGATGAAAGACGAAGTCAAGAAGTCAAAAGTGCAAAAAGAACGGAAGTCCACGACCAATTCTGAAGATTTATCGAAGAAAAAGTCAAAAGACGGAAGTTTATCAAAAGTCGAAGAATTCAAGTCTATTTTATTGAAGAATTTAAAGACGAGTTCGAAGAAATCCCGAAGCCAAAAGTCCCTTAAGTCCAAGTTTAAAGAAGATTAGAAGAAAAGGACTAATGACGCAATTAATGAAGATTAATAAAAGGAGGGACTTAAGCTTGTAATTAAGAAGAAATGAAAGAGGGGAGGAACCTTCCTAATCCTCCCCTATATATAGATTAGGACTAGCTAAGTTTATTTCTTGTTGGCTAAGTGTGACAATTAGTCTTCCACCATTTACTTTCCTTGCACCTTTAATTACCATGTCAATTTAAATACTTGTCAAATTTAATTACCTTGTCTTGCACTTAATTACCATTTAATTTCAAGTAAGTTTTTCTTTTAATTCTTGTTAATCTTTATCTTTATCTTGTTAATCTCATTCTACCTTTCTTTAATCTTTGTGTTGATTTGTTTATGTTCATGTTCTTAATTTTTGTTGATTTATTTAAGTGGGTTTTGATTATTTTGATTAAGTTTTGTTAGTTTTATTGTTTTGGATTCATTGTTTATGATTTATAGTTGTTTATTTACTTGTTTGATTTAATCTTGTGTTTGATTTAGCTTTGTTTTGGTTAGATTCGTGCTTTATTTGTCCTTGCTCTTCGGTAATCTAGTTACTGTTCTTTCTCTGGATGCTGCCTCAAATATTCCGAGTGAGGGTTTAGCAGAGAGGCTTATTCGGAATATTCTACATTCCGAATAGCAAGATATTCCGCTTAGACCTTTTATTCCGAATAGGGGGATTTTCCGAATAGGGGGATTTTCCGAATAGGATATCATTCCGAATAGGGGGATTTTCCGAATAGGTGACAATATTCCGAATTGAGGGTGACATTCCGAATAGGGACTTTATTCCGAATAGGAATAGTTTTCCGAATAGCAATTTATTCCGAGTAAGGCTCACATTCCGAATAGGGTGACAATATTCCGCATAGGGGCAATTATTCCGAATAGGTTTTTATTCCGAATAGGGTGATTATTCCGAGTAGGCTTGTATTCCGGGTAAGGCCAATTATTCCGCATAGTGACAGTATTCCGAATAGGGGTTTTATTCCGAATAGGGTTTATTCCGGATAGAGCTTATTTTTAGTTTCTTTAAATTTAGTTTTTAAGTTTTTGCCCGTTTATTTTTTAGCTTTATTTTTCCCACCTTTTTCCTTAATCGCACTTTAAGTTTATTTGCCTTAGTTTAAGATTTAGTTTTAGTTGCGTTTTTAGTTTGCCTTAGTTAGATTTAAGTTTGCGTTATTTTCATTTATTGCCTTTAATTTTAGTCGCACTTTAAATACTTGCACTTTATTTTAATTAGAGTTAGATTTACTTTTAATTACACTTTT
This sequence comes from Glebionis coronaria, assembly GCA_025667525.1. Taxonomy (NCBI): domain Eukaryota; kingdom Viridiplantae; phylum Streptophyta; class Magnoliopsida; order Asterales; family Asteraceae; genus Glebionis; species Glebionis coronaria. Next base: position 60,612,422 of record CM046880.1, on the reverse strand, counting down.
ACTTTATTTGTTCTGCACCTTTATTTTAATAACTACAACGACACATCTTTGTTCCACCAAAATAAAACTGAGTCACACATTAAACACAAGTTTTTCAATTCGAAGAGACATACTTAAACGAACTTAATTTTTATACGGGCTAAACGCCTTGTATGAATGATTATCAAGCTTAAGTGAGGGTTTAAGTTCTTGTTGATTTAGTTTGTAGCAAAGTTTTAAGAAAATAAAAAAAAGCAAGCATTCTAGTTTTTTCACTTTTAGTCCAATAAGCCACAAACAGCTTAATCAATAAGCTGGTTTGTTAGCTTATAGACCTTGTGAACAACTCACTCTCCTGTTTACCTTCTTTTTTAGCAGGTTCCAAAAGCAAAATATTTTATTGGGTGTGTGTGTCAACAGGACAACCACCATCACTCTCTACTCTTACTTATTTGTTCAAGGCTCAGCATAAGCCCCAGCCTATTTGGAGGTGACTATTCAGTCACTGTTGGGCCTGGATGTAGGCCCAACAAGGTAGCTTACTTGACCCTTTTTCAGTTTTTAGTTTTGTGTTTCGTATGGTGTTTATTTGATTTTGCATGAAATTTGCTAAAAAGTTGTCAAGTGTATGTTTGAATGCATAAAACTGCTTATATAGGTATTGTATGCATGTTTAGATAGCTTAGGTTTGATTTGATTGAGTTTTTTTAAGAGTTGCTTTGAAAATTTTGATTTCAGTCAATTTAAAGGGGTGTTTGGATTTGCATATTTATCTGATCTTCTTTGGAAATTTGTGTGTTAAATCTTGTTATAATCTCTCATTTTCTTGTCATTAGGTTATAGGTTGGTTTATTTTTCAGTTTGGGTAGGTTTTAAATACATTCGTGTGCTTAAACTTTGGAAACATAGCATGAAATCAGTATCTGCCTATTGTGCTTAATTTTGTGTGAAATTTGCTCATCAAGGTTGATAATCTTCTAGAAAATAGGTCATTTTAGGGTTGTGTATTGCTTATATACCATGTTAGTAACTTGTATGCAAGATATTAGCCTTTGAAGTTCATATTTGTGCATGTAAAATTGGCCATTTGTTCATCAGAAAACATAAGGCTTTATCAGAACTTGTGTGCATTGTTTGTGTAATTTCTTGGCTTGAATTTGCGTTCTTGTGCTATATTTGACTCCCTACACATCAACTGAGTGTAGGGGTGCCGCATTTGTCCATCAAACATCATCAAATCGCCAACAAATCAAGTCCTCTTAATACTTTTCACTTGTGAAGATTTCACCTTGTGTTCATCAGAAACTTATACAAATCTAAGCACGTTTTGGTTTCTAGCAGCTTGATTATAGCTTGTTTTTGGATTTTAAGTTTGTTTAGAGTGTATTTAAGTACTTGGGTTTGAGTGTTAAAAGTTAAAAAAAAGAAAAAGTTTGCAAAAAGACTCCATAGCATGGGCTCGAACGCTCGACCTGTCGTGCAGGAGTGAAGCGTCTTACCAGTGATCTATGTGACATTCTATGTCACAAGGTTACAAGGTTTGATATTTAAGTGGTATTTGGTTTGTAGCTTATTTAGCTAACAGCTTATAAATAAGCTATTTCTAGCTTATTTCTTTGAGGTTTTCACTGTTTAACATTTTTCTTAAGTTTGTATTAGGTTTAGGGACTTTTCTGTTTAAAAAGAATATTTTTCCCTTTATTAATTAATTTTCTAGGATTATTTTAAGTTTTAATTTTAAAAAGTCATTAAAAAATAGAAAAAGGTAAGTTAAAAATTTGAAAAAATAGTTTTTAGGTTTTTATTTATATTTTTGAGGTTTACAGCCAAAAAAGTTTTCAATTTAGCTTATTTTTGATTTTATTGGATTTTAGGGTTTTTATCCAACTTTAAAATTCAATATAAAATTAGTAAATAGGTTTCAGAAAATTTTGATTGCAATTTTGTCTTAGTTACATTATTTAAGATTTTTGGTAATTTTTTAGATTTTTTTTATAAACTTTGAATTTTTTTGAATATCTTAATATTATTTTATCATTAAAAATTGAAGTTTTAATTTTTTTTAGTTTTTACATTTTTCCTAGGTTAAGGACACTTAATTAGGAGTTTTGTCACTTTCCAAATATTTTTAAGACTTTTCAATTAATTTCTAGAATTAATTTAAGATTTAAGTGATTTTAATAGTTTTTAAGTGTTTAAAAATAGTTTAATTTGGTTTTAAAATTTTTAAAAATAGTTTTTAGCTTAATTAGGATATTTTTGAGGTTTACAAACTATTAGATCTTGTTTAGGGCTTTTTAATAATTAATAGTGATTTTTAGGGCTTTAATTAGCATTAAAAGGTCATTATCTAATTAATTAAAAGGTTTTAGCAAGTTTGGATTTTTTTGTAAACTCTTAGAATACTATTGGGGATTTTTAGAAATTTTTAGGAATTTTTAGGTTAAAATTTTAATTTTTGTACTATTTACGGTTTTGCGTGATCGCCTTTTTCGTCTTAGTTTAATTCATCTTCGTAACCGTCTTTCTCTTCTAATCTCATTTCTTTCTTCCTTTTTCAATCAATTAATCACAAATCATTAATCAATTCAACACACAACGCACTTGCCTCCTCGAGAACGAACTCACTTAGGGTCATTCACACACATTTTTCCTAAATCGTCGTGCTCACTTGCCCGATTTATTACTCTTTTCCTAAAGGGTGGTAAAAACTCCAACATCACCCCTTTGTGATCCTTTAGAACATCGACAAGTGCGGTTTTTTCATCATTCGAAAGTTCCTTCGCAATAATAACCGGCAACTTGTCGTCCTCCTCTAAATAGACATATTCGAGGTGAGGAGGTAAATCTTTCAACTCGAGGATAGGTGGTTCCTCAAGTGAAGATTTGGGCTCGATACTCATAACCTCCTCGGGTGGAGGAAATGGGAAATCGTTGAGAAAATCCTTGATAATCGAGAAGTCCTCATCGTTTTCAAGGTCTTCGTTACAAGTACGTGGAACATCGAATTCTTCCAACGTAAAACCACCACCTTCAAATGGAGTGAAGGTTGGTTTCGAATTATCAAGGATTGGATCCAACATAGTGGGATTGCCACTATTTTCATCATTACCAAAACCTAGAACTTCTTGTGAAAATTCCTCGCAAACCACGTCGATCATATCAACGAGGTTTATGGTAGCAACGGAATAAACATGAGAAAGTTGAGAATCTTGAGTTGCGTTTATAACAAGTTCCTCGTCGTTGAAACGTAAGGTGATCTTTCTAGCATGCACATCAATTAAAGCCATAGACGTATCTAAAAACGAACGACCTAAAATGAGAGGAACTTGAGGATCCGTGGGGATATCAACAACGATAAAGTCTACGGGATATTAGAACTTCCCCACTTTCACAAAAACATCTTCCGCCAATCCACATGCACGAATCATGGAATGGTCGGCCAACTCGATAGACATTAGTGAGGGAGTAAGATTAGGAAGATTGAGTGACTTGAAGATTGCAAGTGGCATCAAGTTAATGCTAGCACCAAGATCGGCCAAGGCATAGTATTCTTACATATCTTGGATTGCACAAGGGATCAAAAATTTACCGGGATCGCCGACTTTTTGAGGTATGAGATTAAGGTAAACCGACGAACAACTAGACAATTCATGCAATTTCTCCTTGTTGTTCAACATATTCTTAAAGTTAGCGGCAAATCGAGGCATCATGACCAAAGCATCGGTGAAACTCACGTTAAAGTGCAAATCACGAAACATTTTCATAAAAAGCTCAAATTGATAATTGTCGCGCTCTTGTTGTTTCTCCTTCCTAAGTCTCGAAGGGTAAGGTAAGGGTGGTGTGGGTTGGGGCATAGGCATAACCTTTGGAATCTCGGGTTCCAATGTTGGTAATGGGTCAACCGTAGGTGTGGCATGAGCGGTACTTTGTGGGCTTGAGATATGCTCCTTTTCGACCACCACCTCAGGTTCTTCCTCAATTTACTCCACCGTTGGAGCAATTGGTTGAGGAGTCGGTTCCTTAAGTGCCTTTCCACTTCGTGTGGTAATCACTTTCATCTCTCCCTGCGGGTTTGATATGGTGTTACTAGGTAAACTACCCGAAGTGGAGGCTTTGTTCCCCATGACCGCTTCTAAAATAGCATTAAGTTTAACATCTTGACTAGCGGCTTTTTGGTCAATCCTTTGTTCAAGCCTAGCATGACTTTGCTCAATTTTATTGTTTTGACCTCTAATTTGATTAGCAAAATCATTTTTCAACTCATTTCTCATGTTAACATTTTCCTTAACAAAATTAGCTAACTCCTTTGTGTTTTTAGCCGTTTCCCTAGCTTGACTAGCCAATTTCTCTTGAATGTTTTCCAAAATCTTATCATTTGCCGTAGCGTAATTCAAAAAGTCCATTTGAAGTTCTTTAGTGTAAACATTTTGAAGACCTTGACTTGTGTTTTGAAAATTACGGTTTTGGTTTTGATTTTGCAATTGGCTACTACTTCCTTGATTCCCATAGTTAATATTACCCTTGTAATTGTTTCTTTGATTGTTTTGGAAACCAACTTGATTGTTTTGATAATTGTTAGCATTTTGAATTGGTGGAAAACCTGGTGGAGTCAATTGATTAGTGCGGGTAACTTGACCGTTTTGGTTATAAGTTCCCGAGGCCGCGTAGGCACTCGAAGTGTTACCACCGTCGGTAATGCACTCGGAGTAATCGTGAGCTCCACCACAATACTCACAAGAAACCTCAACCGCTTTAGCCGTAGCGGGAGTGGGTTGTTCACCAACTTTAAACTCAATTAACAATCCTTTAAACAAATACATCCTTATAGTCGTTGACTACGTTTCAAAGTGGGTTGAAGCCAAAGCTTTACCTACTAATGACGCAAGTGTGGTTTGTAACTTTTTGAAGTCTTTATTCGCTAGATTCGGTGTGCCTCGTGCCATTATTAGTGATCATGGGACTCATTTTTGCAATGACCAATTCGCAAGAGTCATGGCTAAGTATGGTGTAAATCATTGTCTTTCCACCGCATACCACCCACAAACTAATGGCCAGGCTGAAATCTCTAGCCGAGGATTAAAGCGAATTCTTGAAAGAACCGTGGGAGAGCATCGTGCCTCATGGGCTGATAAACTTGATGATGCTTTGTGGGCTTTTCGTACCGCATACAAGACTCCGATTGGTTGCACACCATATCATCTCGTGTACGGGAAAGCGTGCCACCTCCCCATTGAGTTGGAGCACAAGGCTTACTGGGCCTTGAAGTGGACTAATTTCGATATCAACAAAGCCGGTGACCTACGCAAGATCCAACTCAATGAGCTCAATGAACTCCGTAATGAGGCTTATGAAAATTCTTTGATCTATAAGGAAAAGACTAAGCTTATTCACGACTCTAAGATTAAAAACCGAGAGTTCCAATTTGGAGACAAAGTCTTACTCTTTAACTCTCGGTTGAAAATCTTTTGGGCAAGCTGAAATCTCGTTGGTCCGACCCATTCACCATTGCCCAAATTTTTCCATATGGTACTCTCGAGCTCGCTCAACCTCATGGACCTAATTTTAAGGTGAATGGCCAACGAGTGAAGTTGTACTTTGGTGAGGACATCTCTCATGAGATGATTCCATCCCTCACCACGTTCCCCCTGAACTAATTTTGGGTCGAGTCAGGCTCGTGACTCGGTTATCAAAAACAAGCGCTCCTCGGGAGGCAACCCGAGTATCTATCCTTTTCTGTTTTAACCTCCTAAGTATAGGCGGACCTCTATAGGTTCTTTGTGTTTGTGTGGTGATGTGATTACAGGGATGAATGCACTTTTGGAACCTCTGAAGAACCGTGCTCCCGTGTTATCCGAAATCCGGTTCTATCTCTCAACTATCGTGATTTAATTTTCTTCATACTCACATTTAAAATTGATCACGTTAGTCGTCTCTTCCTTAACTTGAGTTAACCAACCTGCACAATGTCCTAAGTGTAGGGGAGACTTTTCCCACATGCTTAAACATTGAGGACAATGTTTATCTTAAGTGTAGGGGGGACTTCTATCGAAGTTTTAAGTGGACTTTTCCATGAAAATGCCTTCATTAACCGGAAAATCATCTTTTTCAACATTTTTCAAATTGTTTATTAACTTTAGACATTTAGTCGTAATTTTTAAATTTTTATCGTTGCTCTCATATGTATATATCCCGCAATAAAGTCAAAAATATTAATAAAGTGGTGTAGCTAGTTTTGAAATCTTTGACATATTAGGCCTGTTGCGATTATTTGGACTCAACCCGAATAGACTTGTCCAAGTTTGTTCTAGCTAGTATCCTTAACCATGTAGACCTTAATTGGTTTATTAGGCTAAGTATCCACGAGTCTCATTACTTGAGATTCTAAATTGTGGAGGACGAGAAATGATAGAGTCAATTATAAGTCGGTATTCTTGCGCAAGCTCACTTGGTGTAATTATCTGCCTATTCTCCCATCACTTGCTAATAATTTATCTAAAATAAGTAAGGTCGTATGATTTGAAAAGTTACTAAGCTCCTAGCCCAAGATCGTTTAAAAGTTGCTCGGTAATGATTAGAGTTCATAGCCAAGGCATAACTTATGAAGCGGGGCGCAATATTGGCGAGTCCGAAAAGGCCCTAACAAGGCATGAGGATTCCAATTTATTGCTGAAGATCCAAAGTGATGTGAAAAGCATTATTCTCAAAATCAATATGAAGGATCAAGATTCACGACGAAAAGCAATCAACTCCCATAAAGATCATGGAGTAGTCTATCCGAAAAAGACCCTAACAAGGTATGAGGATAAATAGATCCAAGTCCGAAAAGGAGGCGGATCGTTGTATCTCAAAATCCCAATTAGAGATTGAAGAAATAATCATGAAGTCGTGGTCAACAAGTTGGAGTACCCCTCAAAAGTCTCAAAGTGAAGAAACTCTATTAACGATGAGAAGACCATTATCTCAAGAACGTCTCTCGAAGATATGAAGTATGAAGTACATACCAAATATCGGCCCGAGAAAGGTCTCAAATCGTGAACCAAGTTATGCCAAGATATGAACTTTTTGATATCCCGAGAAGCAATTTTATGAGATTTTGTCCTTTAGCTAACTATTGATCAAATCGTCCTACTTTGCTTTCTGCCTAAATAAACTATCGAAATAAGTCCAAAAATGCATCTTCATGATCATTCTAAGACAAAAATAAAATATAAGAGATACCTCTAGGAATAAGGGAGTTTAAGCATTTAATTAAGCCATGCGTGTAAGTGTTTGATTTACTAACTTATAATAACAATGATCTCTTTTTTAAGCTTAGTTTGGGGAACGTGAAACATGAGGATGATAAATCTTCGCAACACCAAAGCCCTAATGTAGGTCCTTGATTGCTTTGCAAGTTATTTCCATATAGCTATTTTCAAGTGAAAATAGTTTTCTATCCTTTTGTTTGCTTTAAAGTTTTAATTTCTCTTAGTACTTTAATTTTTGTTTAGTAGTATTTTAATAAGGCCAAGGTTGATTGATTATGAGAAAAATGTAAATTTGCTTTATCACTAAGCATTGCATGAGGGCATGGCAATGTTTAAGTGTAGGGGATTTGATAAGTGTGAAAACACCATCCTTTTACCACTTATTTTTTACTAAAACAAGACGAAAACGCGTGTTTAATATCATTTGTTTGGAATTATGCGTGGTTTTTGTGTTTATTGTGTTTTCAGAGTCATCCGGATGATTATTGAAGAAAACATGGGATTGCACGGGTTTTATCAAGGAAAAAGACTAAAGACGAAGTCTATTGTCCAAGAGATGCAAAAGATTTGAAGTCAATGGGCCTATTTGAAGATTTATCGAAGAAAAGGACCAAAGATGGAAGATTTACATATGTCGAAGAAACTCAAGTCTATCAAAGGAAGAAATTAAAAGACGAGTTGAATTTAATCGTCGACAGATCCCGAATCAGAATCGAAAATGTCAACTTTTCTGAAAAGACGAGAAGACAAGAAGATAGGGAGAAAGCCCACTCACCAACCAAAAGGGAGACCTATATAAAGATTTCCCTTCACACTTTTCATTCAGTTTTTTCATTCCTTTTTTCTCTCTTTCTGTTCGTAGGCATCACCAACACCATTAGGGTGTTTGGTGATTTTGATCTTGTTTTTGTTCTTAAATCTTGTAAGTTTAATCCTTCATTTTGTTTACTGAATCTTAATCATCAATACAAGTTTTTATTTAATCTTTTCATTAATCTTGTTCATCATCATCTTTTTATTCAAAGTTCTTAAGTTCTTATTTAGTTGAGTTTTGATCTTAAAAAGTTGTTGATTTTGTGTTTTTATGATTGGGATTTATTGTTTATGATTAGTAAATGATTTTTTATTAGTTTTATTTAAGATTGGGTTAAATCCTTGGTTGATTTTTTTATAAATTCGTTTCCCCTGTTTTCAACTGTTTTGGTTCTTCCTAACCGGAACATTCCGAATAGTACTCGTATTCCGTATAGCCTTGATATTCCGCATAGTCATCTTTCTTTGTCCCTTATTCGGAATATTATATATTCCGGATAGTCTGCTTTCTTCATCTTCTATTCGGAATATTTATATATTCCGCATAGACATCTTTATTCCGAATTGCCAAATATTCCGCATAGAGCATTTTCCGCATAGCCTTAAAAATTCCGCATAGTCTAAATATTCTGAGTAGGATTTTTCTTTTTATTCCGAATTGCACAATATTCCGCATAGCAACTTTATTCCGCATGGTAAATTTATTCCGCATAGAATTCCTTATTCCGAATAGCCTAGTATTCCGAGTAGTGTTTTATTCCGTGTAGCCTTGTTTATTCCGAATGGGCCTTATATTCCAGATAGCCACCATTATTCCGAATAGAGCCAGTTTCCAGTGAGTTTAATTTACTGTTTTATCATTTAACTGTTCAATTTAAATTCTAGTTTTATTTAAGTAATTGTTTTGGTTTAAATTTTAATTTACTTCAGTCATTTATCTTTTCAATAGGATAGAAAACCAAACCCACTTTTTGTCACCAAGAACAAATCATTCCACTTTGAGCTGTGATCAATTCGAGGAGATTCCGAGATTAATCTTGAACCTATAGCAAAAACCTTGTATCAAACACTCACATAGTTACTTAATAACTTTGTGGTTCGAGACCACCTTGACACCTCAAAATAGCACCAGCAACGATAACAATTCTATTTGATTTCAATGTGACAGAAAATATAGTTAATACTTGAGTTGATAATTTACTATAAAAACATAACACCCAAATCACAAAATCAGTTCAAAACTAATCAGCAACTTAAAGATATCAGGGAACAATCACAATTATAACTTAGTATTCAAAACACAATCCTAATATCAGTCATCTAATCATGGCAGATTAATGAAAAATAAGAAAGAGAGAGAAAACGTACGGCAAGAACGTACATCCACGCTCTTGGGTGTTTGAGCTTATGTACTCAGCGAAAACGAGTACAAGCTTCCAATCCTGCTAAGACTTATCAAACGTGAACAGTACAAGCAAAAATAACCCACGAAGTTAATTTTCTGAACTCTTTTAAATAAAATAAAAAAATTTAAAACCAAGACTTGAGCGTTTACGCCTCACGGCTTGGTTACCCGTGTTATCGCACCCACTGATACTTGATATAAGATGATACCAGGTATCCTTGGTCGTGTAATAACCCGAATAAACAGCCTATGCAGCTTAACTAAACCTTAATCTTTAACAGTTATGCACCTATGAAACCTTCTTTGTAGAAACTTCAAACCCTTTTTCAAACTCAAACCTTTAACTTATAAAAATCTGTTTTTGAGAAAAGCAAACACCCCACAAGCTGTGTTGCCAAATCCCTACACCCACAACCCCTTGCTATTTACAAGTATCAGTGGACTATGGTCGTGTTTGAATCCAACAGCCACAAACGTTGAGCCTATTGCTTCTTGACTAAAAAAAACTGAAAATGCGTTTATCTTACTTTCCTTCACAACGAACAACAAGGAATTCCAAGTCACAAGACTGGAAGCACCCTTGATAATTTCGTAAATGTGAACCTTACTTAATAGTTAACCCTCAATCAAAACAAAACGAATAAAGAAGCCTAAAACAGAAATTTAACAAACTCCAAACAGATGATATCAAACTGAAAATAAAATGGAACTCGTTTTCATCACCAACACTAAACTCAATTTCTCATTCATTAGAAAAAAAGCTTTAAAAGGTTATGAAAACAGGAAAACAAGAACAGAAACAAACTAAGTCCTATATGCCCTTTATATAGGGTCACAATGATCATTCTAGAAAATAAAAAATATTTAACCATAATTGTTTGAAAGTCCAGAAATACCCTTTGAAGATTCGTTTATAAATCGAATATGCTAGTCTTGATTCCTCTTTTTTGAATTCATCTTGAAACCATGTGATCTTCGTTTGGAGTTTTGTGATGGAAAGGTTGTGATGAAACGATCTTGGACGCTGGATTTGGTGTGGGCAATAAGCAAATCCTCCACGTTGTTGATTGTCTGCCAGGTCTTTGTCTTGTTCTTCTTTTTGAAACAACCCGTGAGCTGGGGTGGGGTCTGAGATGCATTTTGGGCGCGTAGGGTTCAGATTGGAAACCCTTTTTGTTAATTAGGGGTTCTATTGAAAAAGATTGAAGTTTAAGTGAAATTAGGGTTTTGGATTTGGGGAAAAAGATGAAGATGGTGGTTTGTTACTCGTTCTGTTTTTATATTAAATTGTGTTTAAACAATTTTCAATAAAACTGAGTGGGTTTAATTTGGGTTATGGGTTAACATATGTATGGGTAATGGGTTAACAGGGTTTGGTGGATATGGATCCGGGTTTAGTGAGGTGACACAATGTGATTGGAGGATGTATGTTTCTTGTCTGGTCAGGTTAGGTCCCTGGACTCCTTTAGCTTTTCACTTGGTAATAAACAGTCCAAAACCTTGGTTCCTTTGTAAATAAGTTTGGACATGTTGCTGAATTTGGCCCATCTTAGTTTCAAATCTTAAATAAGGACTAATATTGAAATTAGTGCATTATCCAAGGGCTGTTTATGTAATATCTTCAAATATTGAGGACCTTTCTTACCAAGTGATGATTTCTTCAAGGTCTTTCTTTGCCAAATCTTCAAAGATTAGGGACCAATGTTGCCAATCTTCAATTCTTCAAGGGTAATTTTAGAAATTCCATTCTTGGGCCCGGTTCATTGTGCGGCTTCGTTTCCCGTGTTCGTTTTTTATTGATTCTTGTGATCTTTTTGTCATTTTCTCAATATCCGTACCTAAAAAACACAAGCAACAAACACAAGCATATATTTGGGTATTTTCATGATATTTTATGCATTTTAAGCTCGATTTGGACGATGAGACTATGTATAAAAGCAGTCTCATCAGTTACCATGTACCTTGTAAAAGCGAGCATTTACACATTTTTAATTTGTGTTACACCATTAAAGAATTTATACCTTCCATTTTTCAATCTTTACGAAGTTTACATTTCTGGAAGAATTTCAATCTCTCGGAAATTATTAACATTAGTAGATGCGGTGACTTGGTTATTATAATTGATAAAATCATTAGGTTTGAAGATCTCAATACTTGTGTCAAAATCCCATTAATATCCATATCTTAAGTACCACAAACGTACATAGTAATAATTTTCAAATTTTACGTTATTATTATTACAACTTATCTTATTACGTATATACAAATATTCATCATGACTCAACTAGTCCAATTAACTCATAAAATCAACCTTTGACTTTTTATTATACATAAGTCTTCCTTAAAACTGTTTTGTTAAATCATATTCACGCAATTCGACTCAAATGATAAAGAGGTTTCACGTGGTATTATTTCGGATAAATTACTAATTTTAGTCGACACTTGAATCTCGATGATAATAATAATTATAATAAATAATTAAGATGCTTATTTTAATTAATTCTAAAATATATAAAATTCAACTTTTAATCTTTAGCCCGTTATCAAACGATTTTAAAATTAACACATCTCACAGCGGAATAAAATAACGTTCCATCAATATTTAATAATTTGTTTCAAGCATTATAATTTCTTACTTAAAGTGTATCTCTCGATTTTATCCATGTTTAATCATTACAACAAGTGACGAGTTCTAGTTTATACCAATGCATATAACATGACCTTATGTTTAAGATTAAAACCAGTTTTACAAACTCTAGCTCCAAAATACATGATCAATTTTCTACTCATGTTCTATATTACAAAATATGCCAAAAGTTTGCTATATTGACCCAAAATTAATTCACACCAAACCTCAAGCCGTCTATACTCCATATTCGTATCGTAAATTCATTTATAACTCCGGTTCTCAAATTTAATTAACCAAGTTCTTAACAAATTCATCACAAGCTTCCAGTATTAAATTATTAATATATGAAAACAAGGGTGTTAGTGCAAACATTACGATGCTTTGTCGATATAATCTCTTTGTGTTTTGTTGATGACAAACGTATAATTCGCAATACATTATGTAAAATGTCAAGGTACTCGTAATCACTCAAGAATACATTTGTATACTTCTCTCGACAGCTCCAAGACCGCATTCGGCATGAATCACTCAAGGTATGTATAAACATGTCATTAACCTAACTAAGTGATCAAGGATTAATATTTTATTAAAACTCACATTTTAATCAAATGTGACAGAAGATTTTAATTAACTTTATTTTTAAGAAAATGTTTTATTAAAAAGAAAATGGAAATTTGAATTTGGCATATTCCATATGCCAAAGGAATATCCTTTGAGGGTATAAACTACCCCAGATGGCATATCCCCACTAAAGGACAAATTTGCACGGACTCCGACACGGAGGTTCCTTAAAGGAACCCGCGGTTACTTATTGATAAGGTACCGCGGGTAGAGATAAGGAACCGCGGGTGTTTTTGACCGTTGCAATGTTTTCCTATAAATAGTGGATCATTTCCAGGTTTTCTTTCAACCCTTTTTGCACAGTTTCTTTCAAAAACCATCTTAGATCCTTGATTAGTTAGTTTTGATTAATCTTGTTTAAGATGTGATTCAATCTTCAATCTCCTCATCCTCTCAAGTGCAAAGAGAAGAACACTATCATTACCATGATGTGTTGGGTTCACTACATGATGAAGATCTTTCCTTCTATAGATCTAAGTTATGTTTTTAGTCTTCCTACTATGTATATGTAGAAGATCCAAGTTGTGGGTACACTTGGATGTGTTTGTAAGGGTAGAATATCCAAATGATGGGTATCCTTGGATTAGGTGTTAGTTGTGTAGATCCATGTCTTGTTAGTACTTGGATATAGTGTTAGAGTTATAGATCTAAGTGTTGTGTGCTTAGATCTATATGGTTTATGTGTTTAGGCCATAAAACACAAGGTTTGTTATGTTGGGCCATAAAACATAACTAGTGGGTAGATTAGGTTGTGTCTTGGTAGTTCTCACTAAACTCTAAAGTGATGTGGTTGTGTCTAGGTAGTTCTCACTAAACTATAAAGTGATGTGGTTGTGTCTTGTGAGTTCTCACTAAACATTAAAGTGACTAGTAGTTGTGTTGTGTGAAGTTCTCACTTAGCTTCAAAGTGAAGAGTCGTGAAGATTGGTTCTAGCTTTCAATTAGAACTCGACATCTAGCCTTGTGTCGTTAAATGGTGAAGTGGGCGACGTTGTATAGATTGGGCCTACCTAAGATTAGGACTCGACTTTTAGCTTAGAGTCGGAAATTGGATAAGCGACGTTGTGTATGGTTTCACCACCTTAAGGAGTTTGTTGACTAGTGAAGTAACTCTCGAGTAAGGTGTACTCGAGGAGTGGAGTAGGGCGAAGAGGAGCTTCGTGACCGAACCACTATAAATCATGGTGTCGGTACTTTCATTTACATTTTATGTCTTTACCTTTGTAGATGTATTTATAATTGCATACTTGTGTTGTGTGTCTTTGTGTGCATCACATAATCTAAACATCTAAGTCGCGGAAATGCTATGGCTAAGTACGTGTGTGCTTCATGTTTAGATTATGGTCAAGTGTACATCACTTAGTCTAAACATCCTAGTTGCGGAAAAGCTTGTGCTTAGTACGTGTGTGCTTAGTGTTTAGACTATTGCTTGATGTACTCTTGATTTGATGTGCTTGTGTGTTTTCTTACTTGTAGTAATTATCTCTCAATCAAACACATCTCACATCTAGTCAAGATTGATAAGGAATTTGATACAAAGGATTTTTAAGTTTTTAAATTAACAATGTTGCTACGTCCACTGTCGGCGGTACGTTATTGGACCGGCGGTTCCTTATCAATAAGGAACTGCGGGCAGAGATAAGGAACCGCAGGCAGTAGATTGAGCCGAAATGTTTTGAAAATGAACTAGAAACTATTCAACCCCCCTTCTAGTTTCTACAATTGGTATCAGAGCGAGGTTACTCAAGATCTTTGAAGTATATTATACTTTAAAGCTTGGATCGATCTTTGCTCTCTTTTTCACAACAAATGGTTTTTAAAAATGAAAACGGTTTTTAAAAATAGAGACGATCTTTGTATCAAATTGTTCATGAAGAGTGATTACTTATGACATGTGTTTCGTTGTTTCATTCGTACAAGTTTTGGTGTTAAATAAACTTTGTATAATAGCTTGAATTAAATCTTTTCATGTTTGGAAGTATAAAAATCTTTTGTGTCATAATTAACTCTAAAATACGAGTTCTATGTGTCTAAAATGATTTTTTAGAGTCCTAAGTCCTTCCAAAAAGTTGCCAAATGATTTTGGCCAAAAACTCATTTTTTGTCCTCTGACCGCGGTTCTTTATTGTTCCCCGCGGATCCTTATCAATAAGGAACCGCAGTCAGTCTGACTCAGATTTTTGAAAACTTTGAAAAATCATATAAAATCAACCGTAAGTCCGTAGAAGTCGTGCCACCCGTCATTTCGAACGTAATTGAATTTTCTTTCAATTAAAAATGCTTCCAAACCTTTATTCAAACTTTATAATTTGGATGGTTTCTAAGTTCCATACTTTGTCCAAAGTATTGAGTGTCGGTTTGTCGTAAAACTTGTGTTTTACTCTTTTCCATTAAGTTGGACATCTCTTGGTAATATATCTTTGAAAATTGATATATTTACAAAGTGTTAAACTTAATTAAATTTTAAATGGGTCAAAGACTATTTTCAAATAAAATCAAGCTATGAATATTTTGTTGTATCTAACACTCAAAACATGGACGAATGGTTTTATGTGTTAAACTAATTGTTTGTGTATGTTTCCTTGTGTGTTATTATTATATGTAGACATTATTAAGTGTTCCTTGCTATTTGTAGTAGTATTGCTTATATGTCTAGTCTTTTTTGCATTGCTTGGTATTTGATAGTATCTAGTTTTTCCTAATTAGGATGTATGCTAGATTTCTTGCATTTTGGTTACAACATTATTTGTGCATTGCATATAGGATCAACATCTCTAGGTTTATATATGTTATATAAACATCATGTACACCTCGTTATATTTATTAAAACTCTTAGGTTTGAAAGCTTTGGGAGCTTATCAAATCTATTGATTTGGGTCGTCTTACTCGATCATTGTGTTATTAGTTCAAGTAGAAAAATGTCTCACTATAAAACATGAAACACCCTTTGAAAATCTTAGCTATTTTCTCTTAAAATAGTGTTTGTGGGAATCAAGAAAGATTTCGATTAAATATCAATGCATTATTCAAACTATGATTGGTATCATTATCGAATCTAATTGACATGTTTTTTAGTGTAGACATGAATGTGGTTTATTAATAATATACATCGGATCATAACTCACACTTGTGTTGATGGTGTTATATTGAATCTACTTGTTCGAATTGTTAGACATATTTTGTTTAATAATTACTTATAATGCACAATAGAGTCGGTTTGATAACTTGGATGTTTCATCCGAAATACTCAAGTAATTTACATTGCTATGCAATTTATAAATGTGTCATTTCACAAAGACCAATCAAGAGTGTTCTAACAAATTGTGTAAACTTGGTTTGTACAATTTAATGTTATTGGCCTCAAGATCTATTAAGGTAATTAACCTTAACTAGACTCTTTTGTCAAGATATGCAATGGTGCATTCTTAACCCTCATTAGGTCATGCATTGTGTCGCCATGCAAGTTTCATCCTTGCTAAACTTTATTAGGCAAATGTTGGAATTACATTTTGTCTAACTTGAGAGTGACTACTAGAGAATTTATGCATTAGGATCTTAATTTGACCTAACGGTTGAATTACTTCCACGTGGGAAGTTGAGTTGGTGTATAACTCGTAAAAATGGTCGTGTTTAGCCTTAATTGAGCACCTCTAGTGATAGTCTCATACTCATTCTCTAAATTGGCTTAATGTATCTTCCTATATATGACTAATGATAGTTTACTTTGATGAACTTTGTATGTCATTAGGAGTCTTTTTCTTTTGTAGCCATTAGGTTTTTCTTAGATTTCTTCTTACGTGCTAATTGAACCTATGTGTCTTTCCTTTGTGTGTGTTCTAGTTTTTATTGCTCTTAAGCATGACTTTATGATAAGTTAGACTAGAACATTAGGATTTTCTTAATTGGAAAATCCTCCTTCACCACCTAAACCAAGCCTCACCACCTTAACCAAGCCTCTGTAGGCGGTTCTTTAAATAGACTGCGGCTCCACATCAATATGGAACCGCCAGTGGAGATAAAGAACCGCGGGCAGAAGCTCTCAAATTCGGGTTTTCTGAAACTTCCCAATTGTTCCAACACCCTTTGGAATCTTTGTTTCAAACCTTTTATCACTCCCAAAATATCTTGGGCTTTCCCTTTTTAACCCTTTACTAGTTTGGATCATCCCCTCACCCTTTTAAACCCTCCTTGTTAGCCTTGTTCTTCACACCTCAAACCATTCATCCTTACCCCTTAAACCACCCATTACTACCATGGTTTCTACAAGAACCTTCAATTCATCCAAAACCTCCTCTTCAAAGAGGCACCTCAAAATTAAGATTAAGTTACCCAAACTTAACTCTTCACCCTTTCACACACCCAAGAATGAGATTGTTCCAATTCTCATCTCTTCATCACCCTCACCACCTCTTGCTCCATGCAAGACTACGTGAACCCATGGTACCAACCATTCACATGGTTCTACCTCCTCTTTATTCCAATCTAGAATGAATGAGCTAACCTCACCTTCACTCCAAGTACTCTCTTGGATGTGACTACCCAACCTCAACCCATCCAAATCATTTCCATTGTGAATGACTTTGTTGAACCCTTGGTGACTTCACCTTTCACCCCACCAAATTCCGCCACCACCCTTGTCTTTCATTTAAGCATGTGGATTGCTTATTGCTAAGACATCTAATTTAAGCAAATCTTAGGATTCTAGTGTAACTAATATTAGAATTATGCTTAAGTTTTAGGCTTGTTTTTTATTCTCTTGTATTTCCTTTCATGTTTTTCAACATGATTTTTCTTTGAGTCTTGAATGTTGTTGTTATTATGTTTCTTTCTTTTCTTTTATTTTGAGTCCTTTTCTTAAACTAATAATAATTAGGAATCTTCTTGGAGATTTACATTACATGTAGCTTGATTTGTGATATCTAGATAGATGACTTGCTTGTATGCTACTTGCTTATATATCTTCTTGCTTATCCGTATGCTATATGCTTAATTGATTAGTTAATGAATGCATGCTTATTATAAAGGTTTTGTCTTTGTCAAGCAAATCCGATATAATATCTCTTAGATGTGTCTAACTCATGCTTGTCCTTAAATGCTACGTGCTAACATGTTTTACTTAGTCTTCTCTTTTTAAGTAATCATGTTTCTTGCATGCCATACGTGTTAATTGCACCCTTCTCTACATTGGTTTATTGTAGACTTCATTAGGAATTGCATGAATTATCGAATGTGCTTACTTGATTATGTGTTATATTTTGTACTAACTCTTTCATGTCTTCTTGAGCTTCTTTTGAGTTTCTTCTCTCGTTTCGTAAAGTCATCCTTAACTTATTTGTTGAGTCTCTCTCAAATCATATTAATCATGATCTTTTATGTCGAGTCTCTTTCTTTTAGTCTTTCTAAACTAAGTTGAGTCGAACCTTACCCTTTCCTCATCATGTAATTGTTCTTTTAACATACTTAATGATTGAGAAGAGCTACGAAACATTGAGCATGTAGTTTATCGTATGCTAAACACCATTTGGTGTCGACATTCATACGCATTGTTGCCTATAATGTCCTATATCCTGTATTTTTCTTAAAGCGTTGATTTATCCGCTTTTGGTTTTCCTTTATTTTATTTTTTTTGGTCAAAAATGTCTCTAGGTTGAGATATTTTTGTTCCTCTTTTTGAGAGTTGATTGCGGTTAAAATTTACAATTCGTATGGGTGATTCCATTAATTCTAAGATTTTAACACCTTGAGATGATATCTTCAAATTCTTGGATGTTTTCTACCTCTACTCCAACAATTTTGAATTGATGTTGGGAATAAATTATGGGTCAGTTCACTAGACGCTGATAAGAAGAATTCAAGCGCAGATAAGATGACATTGGACGCTGACAGCCAAGCGTTGACATTTGAAGAAGTCAACGCTGACAGCCTTGAAGATTAGCACTGATGGAATATATCTTCATACGAATCTTTTTGTTTATTTGTTTCTTTATTTGTGTATGGTAAAGATAAGCTCGACATTGTATTTTCCATTATTATCTTTACCTAGAATAGTTGATTCGTAGCTTATTGTACAAGACTTCTTAATCTATAAAAGAAGATCTTTTAGGTTAGTGTTAATCATCAGTTATCATAAGTTTTCACAAGTTAAACCTCTTTCATTGTAATCAAGTTCGATCATTCTAATACAAGTGAAAGTTTGTTTAACATCTTTGTGTTTTAGATTAAGTGTTAATTCCGCATAACACTTAGTTACTTTATTCATAAGCAAAGGTTTCTCTACGTGTATTACTTGATCTAATCTCGTATACACAAAGCTTAATCGATCTAAGTTTGGGATCAACAAGTGGTATCAGAGCTTGTTGAGAAACTTTTGATCTTTAAGTAACGCAAGAACCCTAAAACACCAAAAACCCTAAAAACCCTAAATTTCTCAAAACCCTAAAAACATCATGTCTGGCACAGATCAACCTCCTGCTCCAGTTTTGCTACAAAACAACACCACAAACCCTAGTATCAAAATCCCCATGTTTGATGCCAGGAACTTCGAGCTTTAGAAGTCGAATTTTGAGCAATATGTAGCCATCCATGACTACACTCTTTGGGAGATTGTTGAATATGGGAACACATTCAACAAAGCTCAAAAGATTGCTAATGCTATTGCCACAAGGATAGCTATTCCTAATTGTCCTGAAGCTGATAAGAAGGAAAAGCCTGAGGATGGAAGAGCTGTATCTGCTGAAGATATAGCCAAGAAAAGGGTGGACATGAAAATTTTGAACATCATGAAACACGCCTTAGGTCATGAGAATCAGCACAAGTACAAACGCTTTGAGTCTGCAAAAGAGCTTTGGGAAGCTCTTGAAGTAGCACATGGTGGCAATGCTGACACAAAAGAAGAAAAGAAGAAGCAACTCATGCATGAGTATGCTGTCTTTAAGGCTCAACCCAATGAGAATCTCAGCAGTGTGAGAAGTAGACTGCTTGACATTACAAGTCAACTTTCCTTCATGGGAACACAGATTGATGACCCTGACTTGAATGCTACTTTTCTCAAAAGTCTTGGTGATGTATGGAAGATTGAGGCAAGATCCATTCTTGTCAATAACACCCACAAGACCTCTAGGTTTGATGACATCTTCAACAAACTAAGACTGTTGGAGAATGAATGGCTTTTGGAGAGTGATAATAAATCTTCCAGTAGCAACATGGCCTTCTTCTCACAAAGTGAAGGTCAATTTGATTCCATGAACTCCTATGGACATCCAGTCACTGGATCCCAATGTGTCAACGCTGGATCACATCCTATCAGCGTTGGAACACATTCTGTCAGCGATGGATCATATCCTGTCAACGCTTTATACTCAAGCGCTGACACTCACAACTTTGGCGCTGATGGAATTAAACCTGCTGGTTTAGATCTAGATACTGTGTGTGCATTCATTGCTTCTTTGCCCAGTGATTCAAGGATTACATATGAAGATCTTGAGCAGATAAGTGATGAGCAATTGGAAGAGATGGACATCAAGTGGACTATGGCTCTTGTAAGTTTAAGAGCAAACAGGTTTAATAAAAGGTTCAAGAAGAAGATGACCTTTAATGCTAAGGATGTTGCTGGATTTGACAAATCCAAAGTTGAGTGCTACAATTGTCATCGGATGGGGCACTTTATGAGGGAATGTAGATCTCCAAGAAGATCTGATGCTGGTAAGCCTTCAAGCCAAATGGTTAAGAGCCAAGATTC
The DNA here is from genome assembly GCA_025667525.1 of Glebionis coronaria. Lineage (NCBI taxonomy): Eukaryota > Viridiplantae > Streptophyta > Magnoliopsida > Asterales > Asteraceae > Glebionis > Glebionis coronaria. The sequence continues at coordinate 60,591,987 of CM046880.1, read as the reverse complement.
CAAGGCCATGGTTGCTGTTCAACAAATTGATGGTGTTGGAGGATGGGACTGGAGCTGGAACTTTTTGGCTAAGGATGAGGAAGAGGACAGAGCCTTGGTTGCTGAAGTTAAAGAAGAGCATGTTGAATATGCTCTCATGGCACACTCCTCCTCTTCATCAGATAATGAGGTATATGATGATGCTTTCTGTTCTAAGGGTTGTCGTTTAAATACTGAAAAACTAAATCAAGAGATAGTAAAATTATTAGATGAGGCAAGTGCTGAAAGATGCAAAGTATCCAATTATCAAATTGCTCTCACCCAAACAGAAAAGACAGTAGCTGAGTATAAGAAAATGGAGTTTGATTTAAAGGATAAAATAAATATCTTAAAACATGAGTTACATCAAAGTAAAGATATTCAAGATATCACAAACAGGGTTAATCTTGATTTGATAGCTAAGTTAGATGAGGCTAACAAAAATAAAGATAATGTGAGTCTTAAAATCCAGAGATTTGATAAGGCCACACAATCCCTAGGAGAGTGTGTTAGTAAACAAAGAGACTCTAAGGACATGAGTGGGATTGGGATGAAAGATTATACTGGTGTTCCACCACCAGCTGGGGATTTCTATGGTGTCCAATCAAAGGACTTATCTTGGACTGGCTTGCCAGAACTCCAAGAGAAGGAATTCATTCCTCCACCTAGAGTGACTTCCCCAGTTGAAGAATACAAACAAAAACTGACTGACCTAGATGAGTGGAAGAAAGCTAACCACACTTTGTTTGTTAAGGGAGGGTTGTTGTGTGAAAGTCCAAATGAGCCCACACCAATCACGAGCCATGATCCTACACCTATTAAAATCACACACCCAACCACTGGCAAAGCTGTTGACCTTGGCCCACAAACTGTTAGAAAACCTAGTGTTAAGTATGCAGAGATGTATAGGAATACTAGGTCACCAAAAAGCCAAGTTAGTAACCATGGAACAGGCTTCTTTGCTTCTAGACCTAAGACTATGTCTAGAAAAGCTTGTTACTTGTGTGGTAGCTTTTCACATTTGGCTTACAAATGTGTCAACGCTTCCAATGTCAACGCTGATAGGAACCATTTCAGCGCTGACAAAAGTCAACATAGGTCAAACACTGTCAGACCCAATACCTTTGTGAACAAAAGTTCACAAGTTGTTAGACCAGCCCCATTCTTTTCTAGAGGGTCTAACACACATGGCCTAAGACCTTTCCAAAAGTCAAACACTTGGTCCAATAGGCAATGGGTTCCTGTAGCAAACCCTAGGTTTAATGCTGATAAAGGCAATCGGGGCGCTGACAAGAACAATTTCAGCGCTGACAGACACACTGCCAAACCTAGGTATTTGCAACAACAGGGAAATGGGTCCAAAGCTTCTACTAGCTTAACATGGAGACAAAAACAAGACCAAAACCCTAATTCTACTGGTCTTTCTATGACATGCAACAAGTTTCATTATATTTCAAAGGTCATGTCAAGACCAATTGGGGTTAACTGGGCATTTCATCCAAAAAGGGATGAAAATGGGGTTGTTATGAGAACCAAGTCTGTTCTTGTTGAACAACCAGATGAATCCAAGTCTTCCAAGGCTTGGGTTCCCAAAGAAAACTAATGTGTTTTCTTTATGTGCAGGGCATTCAGAAGAAGATCAATGATTATGGATATTGGGATAGTGGATGCTCAAGGCACATGACAGGAAAGGAAGACTATCTGACAAACTTCACTCCTATTCAAGATGGTGATAAGGTATACTTTGGAGGGGGCTATGGCACCATCACAGGAAAAGGAACCCTTATCACCAATAATCTATGTTTTGAGAATGTCTTCCTGGTAAAAGAACTGGATTATAATTTGTTTAGTGTATCACAAGTGTGTGATAACAAAAATAAGGTTCTTTTCACTGATACTGAGTGCTTGGTGTTAAGCAAAGATTACAAGCTCCCTGAGGAGAAATATATAGAATTTAGAACACCAAGGCATAAAGACATATATAATGTGAATCTTAATGGGATTAAGATAAATAATAAAATGATGTCATGTTTTTATGCTAAAGCCTCAGTAGATGAAAGTAATCTTTGGCACAGGAGATTAGGGCACATAAACTTTAAAAATATCAATAGACTTGTGAGGCTTGGTTTAGTTGATGGTTTGCCTGAAAAGGCTTTCCATAATGACCACTCTTGTGTTGCATGTCTTAAGGGCAAGCAGCACAAGGTCTCATTCAAATCTAAACAGGTGCACTCTAGTTCTAGACCACTTCACTTATTGCATATGGACCTCTTTGGTCCAACTAATATAGAAAGTTTGAAGGGTAAATCATATTGTTTTGTCATCACTGATGATTTTTCCAGGTTTACATGGACTTTCTTTTTAGCCAAGAAAAGTGAAACTGCCTAAAGTTTGATTAATTTCATTACCCAGATTGAGAAGAAGAATGGTAATGAGGTCAAAATTCTTAGAAGTGAAAATGGGGGTGAGTTTAGAAATCAGTTGTTAGATGATTTTTGTGCCAAGAAAGGGATTACTAGGCAGTTTAGCATAGCTAGAACCCCACAGCAAAATGGGGTTGCTGAAAGGAAGAATAGAACCCTAATTGAAGCAGCCAGAACCATGTTGGCTGATGCCCACTTTCCTATAGCCTTTTGGGCTGAAGCTGTTAACACAGCTTGTTATGTTCAAAATAGGGCATTAATCAACAAAATGCATAATAAGACACCTTATGAGTTACTTTGGGGAAGGAAGCCAAATATTGGCTTTCTCAAGCCTTTTGGTTGTCATGTAGTTGTTTTAGAAACTAGTGATGCCCTAGGTAAATTTGATGCAAAAGGTGATGAAGGCTATTTCATGGGTTATTCAGTGCAGAGCAAAGGATATAGGGTTTACATTAAAAAGGAAAAACGTATACTTGAAAAAGTACATGTTAGGTTTTTAGAGAGTAAACCTAGTGATCCTGAAAGTGGTCCAAATTGGTTGTTTGACTTAGAACCTTTATCTAGAGCTTTAAATTATATGCCTATTACTAATCCAGACATTGTGAAGGTAACTTCAAGTGTTTTGGAAAAGAGAATTGGTAATGTTTCAGGTATACAGGTTGCTAAGAAGGATGGACCACCAGCAGTTGAGTCATCTCCCACACAAGAATATGTTACACTTCCTATATGGACAGATGAGTATTATGCTGCTGCTACTGCTACTAGAAAAGATAATGGTGGTTACCAAATACCACCAAATACAAACATGCATGGTTCTTCAGGCGCTGACAAAGGCAAATCAAGCGCTGACAAGAGCAATTCAGACGTTGATGGCTCAGACGTTGACAACAACAGTTCAAGCGTTGTTAGCCCAAGCGCTGACAAACAAGGTTCAGACGTTGATGACACCTTTGAACATCTTTTCTCTTCCACTTTTGAACAAGGTGAACCTTCAAGCATAAATGAAGAGGTTCAAGATGGAAGAGAGTCTGAAGAAGATATTAGCAACATGGAGGATGATATTGAAGACAACAGAATTCTTGAAAATGGAATTCCTAGATCTACCTTGAAGAATCATCCTCCCACTCAAATCATTGGGAATATCATGACTCCTGTTCAAACTAGAAGATCTCACCAGACTCATGATAGCTTCATTGCTAATATCCACAAGAAGGTTGATACCCCTCTTGTACAAACATGTTTGTTTGCATGTTTTCTGTCACAAGAAGAACCCAAGAAGATTTTTGATGCTCTCAAAGAACCTAGTTGGGTGGAAGCAATGCAGGATGAGCTTCACCAATTTGCTATACAGGATGTTTGGGAGCTGGTTGATTGTCCTATATATGTGAGACCAATTGGGACAAGATGGGTTCTAAGGAACAAGAAAGATGAAAGGGGTATTGTGGTCAGAAACAAGGCACGTTTGGTAGCTTAGGGATATACACAAGAGGAAGGTATAGATTATGAAGAGGTCTTTGCTCCTTTTGCAAGAATTGAAGCTATAAGAATTTTCCTAGCTTATGCCTCTTGTATGAACTTCACTGTTTATCAAATGGATGTGAAGAGTGCTTTCCTCTATGGAACAATTGTTGAGGAGGTATATGTTATGCAACCTCCTGGTTTTGAAGATCCTGAGAATCCAGACAAGGTTTATAGAGTGAAGAAAGCTATGTATGGACTTCATCAGGCCCCAAGAGCATGGTATGGTACATTGTCCACCTACTTGGTGGAAAATGGTTTTAAAAGGGGCACCATAGATCAGACATTGTTCACAAAGAAGAAAGGTAAGGACGTCTTACTTGTTCAGGTCTATGTTGATGATATCATTTTTGGATCCACTAATCCAAAGATGAGTGAAGACTTTTCCAAGCTTATGACAGATAAGTTCAAGATGAGTGCAATGGGTGAGATGAACTTCTTTCTAGGGTTACAAGTTCAGCAGAAAGAAGATGGTATCTTCATCTCCCAAGACAAATATGTAGCTGAAATCTTGAAGAAATATGGTTTTTCTCCACATGAAAAGAGTGCTTCCACTCCTATGGATAGGGAACACCCTTGGGGAAAAATTAGAGCTGGAAAAGATGTGGATGTTAGGCACTATAGATCAATGATTGGTTCATTGATGTATCTTACAGCCTCAAGACCTGACATCATGTTTGCTGTGTGTGCTTGTGCACGCCATCAAGTGACTCCCAAAGAGTGTCACCTTTTTGCTGTGAAAAGAATTTTTAGGTACCTAAGATGTTATCCAGATCTTGGCTTATGGTACCCAAAAGATTCTCCATTGGAGCTTATTGCATATTCAGACAGTGACTATGGTGGTGACAAGTTTGATAGGAAATCCACAACTGGTGGATGTCAATTTCTTGGGAGTAGATTGATATCTTGGCAATGCAAGAAACAAACAGTGGTGGCAAACTCTACAACTGAAGCATAATATGTTGCAGCAGCTACTTGTTGTGGACAAGTCTTATGGATTCAGAACCAGCTGTTGGATTATGGGTATAATTTTATGCATACCAAGATTTTTGTAGACAATAACAGTACTTTATGCATTATTGAAAATCCTGTACATCATTCTAAAACCAAACACATAGAAATTAGACATCATTTTATAAGAGATTGCTTTGAGAAAGGTTTAATACAACCAGATAGGGTAGCCACAGAAGATAATGTGGCTGATTTATTAACTAAACCTTTTGATACTGGAAGATTTCAATATTTGGTAACAAATATTGGAATGGTTAATCTCACTTAATATGTGTTTTGGAACCTTTTTGTAAAAGTATGCACAGGATAATGCATTGTTATTGGTCTTTGTGATGATTTAGATTTTTCCACTTTATTTTTCTAACACTGACAAAGGTAAATGTAACGCTGACAAGTGTTATTTTGCCGTTGTTAGAGATATTATTGTCTAACGCTGACAAGTGTTTCTTCAACGCTGATAAGTGTTGTCGGGGCGCTGTTAGCAACAATGTTAGTTTTGTGGTTTTCAATCTAAATGTGTAGGTGGTGGTAGCTTTATGCCATTGGATACAAAGTTGCTTATGGATCTTTGAAGAGATATTTGGACATGTTTTTGTTTATGGATGATGGTTGGAATATTTATATTCCTATCTTGACATAAATTTTTAATGTTCATATATATTTTGAGAAACTCATGTATCATAGTTTAAGGGGAGGTTTAAGGAACCTTTAGGACTTTTGGGTATTCTTATAATACTCTCATCACAATTCTAGATTGTGTCCACAGGTGAGTATGGGTTAGTTTTACTAAACCATGAGGCACTGTAGCATGCAAAGTTGACAAACTATGCATGTTGCCAAGACATTTTTGGCCTAGAATTGGTTGTGGTCTGATGGGAGACTTGGGAATAGTTTTGTTATGGGTTTACCTGGGAGTTACAAAGAATTTTATGAAATAACTTTGTTGGTAAGTATTTTGGTTAGCAAGGGACACTTGAGGACATTTGTGTCTATCTTGCTTAAGCAAGTGTGCATAAATGGACAGTGCTTGCCGCCCAGTAATTATTATCAACTTGCAAGATATTTCCCTTAGGATAAATTACTTTGTTAAGGTCTTTTTCTTTTTAAATATTTTTATTTTTAGACGCTGACAAGTTTTTCTCCAAACGCTGTTACGTCCAATCGTGACGCTGACAAGGCTTTAGGCAAACGCTGACAAGAAAATATAGCCGTTGGGCGTTGATGGCCTATTTTGACCGTTGACACCTAGTGGGCCCTACCCAGTTGTTATTTTTGACTAATCTTTGGCCGTAATTTTGGGGAGTTGTTACTTTTAATTAATGCATGAGATAAGTTATATTTGATTCAATATTTTCATCATTACTCTTTGAATATAACTGCCTCATTTTTTACCAATCCAAATCATGCATCTCTCCTATAAATTTGGCTAAACTTTTTGTTCTGGGTATTCATATTTCCTTGTCTAACATTTTTCTCCTAGATTTTTCCCATATCACCTAACCTAAACAGCTTTCAACATGGCACCAAAGTTCAACTCAAACAATCTGACATTGGAGTTCAAGAGCCAACATAATATGGTAGCTTACTTGGCCGCTGATAATGATTTGTTCCCTCAGTATTCACAAATGGTGGCATTTTTAAATGCATCCTCAATAAGGTATGCACTTTCTCATGAACCACTAGTCCCTGTCGCACACATTAGATAGTTTTGGAATAATGTCAGTTCCACAACAGCTAATGGAGTGACCACATTAACATCTACTGTTCATCGAAGAACATGGGTGGTCACTGAAGCCTTGGTTCGCCAAGCTTTGCGTCTTGATGATGCTGATGGTGTGACTACCCTTGCCATTGCCACAATAGAACAAGGTCTTAGGGAATTGGGTTATCCTATTCCTGCTGATAAAACTTTAAATAAATGTCATAAGCAGGAATTTCCCTCGGATTGGAAATATTTGATACATGTCCTTCTTCAATGCTTAAGTCCAAAATGTACTGCTTTTAATGAAATAAACAGGTCCATTGCAAGTGCTTTGGTTTGTATGTCACGTGGGCTTAAGTATAATTTTTCAAAAATGATTTTTGAAGGGATGTGTAAAAATAAGGGAAGTAAAATGACTTTGGCTTACCCAAGATTTTTGCAAATGGTGTTTGATTTACAAGAATATTGTACTAGGGATCATGACACTTTTTATGAGATCCCTAAGCAAAAGAAAACCATTTTTGACAAGATGAGTTCCACAAACAGATCTATACCTCTCACCCAAGCCATGCTTGAAGTAATTCAGGCTGCTCAACCACAACCAGACCCTGCACCTCAACTTGAGCCTATCCTTGAACCATTACCTTCACCTGACCACATGGATGTTGACCAACCCAATGTCAACGCTGACACTCAAAATGTTGGCGCTGACACAGCCAATCCCAACTCTGATGATATCCCTGAACAATCCCAAACACCCCTTAACCAACCAACACCCACACAATCTACCTCATCTTCCACCCCATTACAATCTAGGTTGAATAAACGCCAAAGGACTACTGGAGTGTTCTCCTCTAGTGGTCCTAGCCTTGTTGCAGAGAGAACCACCTCCACAAGTGTGGCTGGTGACATGGATGAGGCTGGGGCTATTGGCACACGCTTAGATGCTGGTCAAGACAGTCCCAACATCATTAAGACCTCATCCATGCCCTATGATTCTATTTTGGGAGGTCAAATCCCCATTCTAGCTGAGGGCAGATTGGAACCTATGACATTGAATGAATTGACGGCTGCTGTCATTAGCTTGCAAAAGCAAAATGTCAGCCTTGTACAAATTGTCAATAATCAGGGCCGTGAACTCCAAGTATTGAGGGAGCGGGTAACTGTTTTGGAGAATCCTAGTAGCAGGAGTAGAATGGAGGAATCTTCCAAAGGGGAGGATGAAGAGGATGAGCTGATTCATACAGCCAGTGAGAAGAGTTCACAATTTAGTGAATCTTTAAATGTTGCTGAAGCACTCACCAACTTGAAGAAGCACCCAATTATTGATACATCCAAGGTAACTCCATTGAACTTGGAAGGATCTTTCACAGCAAAAATGGGCGCTGATACAGGTTTGAACGCTGACACATCCAGCACTGACAAAGGTAATCGGGGCACTGATAAAGGTAACTTGAATGCTGACAAAGTTGCAGGTGGTGTTGATGTATTCCAGTCATCAACAATCATCAAAGATGTGTCCACACAGGTTTCTTCTTCTACCTTACCTATTATTGATCCAAAAGACAAGGGTAAGGGGATTATGGTTGAAGAAGATGTTCCAAAGAAAGATGCAGCACAAATTGCATTTGATGAACAGTTAGCTGCACAACTTTTGGAAAAAGATTTGAAGAAGAGTGGTAGATCACCATTTGTTGCCACTTCTGAGAGTGAGGAAGAGAGTGATGATGAAAGAGAAGGAGATAGCTCAGAATCAAGTGTTCAAATTATTGAAGATCCAGAAAGACTTGAATATGGGGATGAGTTGGCAAAAGAAAGATTGAGTGATTTGAAGAATCAAATTGATTGGGACCTTCCAGAAATCACCAGAATGTACCATGCTTGGGAAGATAAGGTAATGGACAACCCAGGGATGAGTTTGTCAGATCAAATTTGGGGGTTGGAAGTTCTTCTCAGTGTACAAGATGATATAAAGGTGATTTTGAGGTTTAATGCACAAGAGGTCAAGACTTGGCTTAAAAGAGATAGAAGGCAGTTGTATTACAAGTTTCTTAGATGCCATCAACCTAGATGGACATACAAGAAGTTGTTGGCTTTATCTTTTGAGGAGCTAGAGTATAGGGCACATCCTATTTGGAGGAATGTGCAAGAAAATAATGTCTTACAGTTTCTTTCAGAAGAAAGGAAACAAGAGCTTTCTGAGGAAATGCAGATTCAAAAGGAGATGAGGATTGCTCAAAGACCAGTAAAGAAAGGAGATCCTCTCCAATTTCCCAAAGATATGGATGTGTATTATCCAACTGAAACTGTCATAAGGAAGCATCTCAAACTTTCTCCATTGGAAGCTTCAGATTTGGTTAATGTAGTACCTCTAGATGACAGAAATCCAATCATAAGTTTTGATGAAGATGAGTGTGGATTTTGGAAGATTGACAGGTTTGGGAAGGAGGTACACACTTTCACTTCAATTATTTCTATCTTTGCAAGCATAGACAGAGAAGACTTGGTGCATCTATGGAGATTGATAGAGGCCAAGTATACAGCTGAAGCACCTACTTCAGCAAATGGAATAAGACTATGGCACACATTTTTGACTTTGTGTGGTCCAAGGGAAGCAGATCCTGCCATATGGAAGGATCTTGAAGATGATCTCAGTAATCTTCATTGGAGGCTTTATTCTACTTGTGGTGTGTTTCATTTGAGCTCTACAAAGTTTTCAGAGTATCTACTTGTGGATGCTAACTATTTCTTGTCCAAAGAAGTATTGGAGAAGATGAAGGAGACACCCTTGGAGATTGATTATACTAGTGACGTGGCCAAAGACTTGATTAGATATGTTTATCACCAACATAAGAAGTTTTTGTAAGATTCCTCCTAAGCCTTAAGTTTTTATTCAGAAACTTGATCATTGGGTCAGTTCACTAGACGCTGATAAGAAGAATTCAAGCGCAGATAAGATGACATTGGACGCTGACAGCCAAGCGTTGACATTTGAAGAAGTCAACGCTGACAGCATTGAAGATTAGCACTGATGGAATATATCTTCATACGAATCTTTTTGTTTATTTGTTTCTTTATTTGTGTATGGTAAAGATAAGCTCGACATTGTATTTTCCATTATTATCTTTACCTAGAATAGTTGATTCGTAGCTTATTGTACAAGACTTCTTAATCTATAAAAGAAGATCTTTTAGGTTAATGTTAATCATCAGTTATCATAAGTTTTCACAAGTTAAACCTCTTTCATTGTAATCAAGTTCGATCATTCTAATACAAGTGAAAGTTTGTTTAACATCTTTGTGTTTTAGATTAAGTGTTAATTCCGGATAACACTTAGTTACTTTATTCATAAGCAAAGGTTTCTCTACGTGTATTACTTGATCTAATCTCGTATACACAAAGCTTAATCGATCTAAGTTTGGGATCAACAATTGATTTCCTCAAAATCCTCTCCTTGTCTTTTTTTTGAGAGTTGATGGTTAAATCTTGAATTTTCTTGGGTGATTCCAAAAATTCTAAGCTTTTTACCCTTTGACATATTATCATTACAGTTGGTATGGATGTTTCTTTTCTATCTCTATTCCAACAATTGTGAATTGATCTTATCAAGATCCTCTCCTTTGATTTGTCTTTGGATTGATAGCATCGCATGCACACTTCTTTGCTTGTCATTGTTTGTGCAAACGACTTGTTAATCATCCCCGTTTGGGTGACATCTCTTTTTATATATGCTCTTGTCTACTAACCTTGTTTTGTAGGAAAATTCTAACCCATTTTTGTAGCTTGTCACTATTCTTGCTTTGTTGGTACCTCAAGCAAGGGGGATCTCATATCAAGGGGGAGCATTTGCAAAAGTTCAAGTCATTACATTTGCGATCGTTGATTCACTCAAATTGCATTCATCGAACATCTTGCAAGTAATGCATTTTGGACACTCGTAGATAAGCATATTATTATGCTTGTTGTTGGTTAACCTATGGTGATTGAAGACTTCACTAGGATGATGCAAGCTCAATATCTTTGGATGATGAGTTTATAGTTTGGATTCTCGCCTCTCAACCGACGACCACTAGTGATGATCTACCTTTTGGATGCAAGCTCGTGTGACGTTAATTCTTCTCCTCTTCAAAGGACGTGCTATCGATGTCTACCACTTTGGGCGTGTGCTCTCTCGATGTTGATTCTTCTCTTCTTCAAGACGTTGACTACCTTTTTGATTCGACAAAAGGGGGAGAAGTAAGTGTAAACGAGTAACTTATGCATTTTAATATGTGTTGCGGTTTACTTGTTTGTCATCATCAAAAAGGGCGAGATTGTTAGTGCAAACATTACGATGCTTTCTCGATATAATCTCTTTGTGTTTTGTTGATGACAAACGTATAATTCGCAATACATTATGTAAAATGTCAAGGTACTCGTAATCACTCAAGAATACATTTGTATACTTCTCTCGACACCTCCAAGACCGCATTCGGCATGAATCACTCAAGGTATGTACAAACATGTCATTAACCTAACTAAGTGATCAAGGATTAATATTTTCTTAAAACTCACATTTTAATCAAATGTGACAAATGATTTTAATTAACTTTATTTTTAAGAAAATATTTTATTAAAAATAAAATGGAAATTTGAATTTGGCATATTCCATATGCCAAAGGAATATCCTTTGAGGGTATAAACTACCCCAGATGGCATATCCCCACTAAAGGACAAATTTGCACGGACTCCGACACGGAGGTTCCTTAAAGGAACCCGCGGTTCCTTATTGATAAGGTACCGCGAGTAGAGGTAAGGAATCGTGGGTGTTTTTTACCGTTGCAATGTTGTCCTATAAATAGTGGATCATTTCCAGGTTTTCTTTCAACCCTTTTTGCACAGTTTCTTCCAAAACCATCTTAGATCCTTGATTAGTTAGTTTTGATTAATCTTGTTTAAGATGTGATTCAATCTTCAATCTCCTCATCCTCTCAAGTGCAAATAGAAGAACACTTTCATTACCATGATGTGTTGGGTTCACTACATGATGAAGATCTTTCCTTCTATAGATCTAAGTTATGTTTTTAGTCTTCCTACTATGTATATGTAGAAGATCCAAGTTGTGGGTACACTTGGATGTGTTTGTAAGGGTAGAATATCCAAGTGATGGGTATCCTTGGATTATGTGTTAGTTGTGTAGATCCAAGTCTTGTTAGTACTTGGATATAGTGTTAGAGTTATAGATCTAAGTGTTGTGTGCTTAGATCTATATGGTTTATGTGTTTAGGCCATAAAACACAAGGTTTGTTATGTTGGGCCATAAAACATAACTAGTGGGTAGATTAGGTTGTGTCTTGGTAGTTCTCACTAAACTCTAAAGTGATGTGGTTGTGTCTAGGTAGTTCTCACTAAACTATAAAGTGATGTGGTTGTGTCTTGTGAGTTCTCACTAAACTTTAAAGTGACTAGTAGTTGTGTTGTGTGAAGTTCTCATTTAGCTTCAAAGTGAAGAGTCGTGAAGATTGGTTCTAGCTTTCAATTAGAACTCGACATCTAGCCTTGTGTCGTTAAATGGTGAAGTGGGCGACGTTGTGTAGATTGGGCCTACCTAAGATTAGGACTCGACTTTTAGCTTAGAGTCGGAAATTAGATAAGCGACGTTGTGTATAGTTTCACCACCTAATGGAGTTTGTTGACTAGTGAAGTAACTCTCGAGTAAGGTGTACTCGAGGAGTGGAGTAGGGCGAAGAGGAGCTTCTTGACCGAACCACTATAAATCATCGTGTCGGTACTTTCATTTACATTTTATGTCTTTACCTTTGTAGATGTATTTATAATTGCATACTTGTGTTGTGTGTCTTTGTGTGCATAACATAATCTAAACATCTAAGTCGCGGAAATGTTATGGCTAAGTACGTGTGTGCTTCATGTTTAGATTATGGTCAAGTGTACATCACTTAGTCTAAACATCCTAGTTGCGGAAAAGCTTGTGCTTAGTACGTGTGTGCTTAGTGTTTAGACTATTGCTTGATGTACTCTTGATTTGATGTGCTTGTGTGTTTTCTTACTTGTAGTATTTATCTCTCAATCAAACACATCTCACATCTAGTCAAGATTGATAAGGAATTTGATACAAAGGATTTTTAAGGTTTCAAATTAACAATGTTGCTACGTCCACTGTCGGCGGTACGTTATTGGACCGGCGGTTCCTTATCAATAAGGAACCGCGGGCAGAGATAAGGAACCGCAGGAAGTAGATTGAGCCGAAATGTTTTGAAAATGAACTAGAAACTATTCAACCCCCCCTTCTAGTTTCTACAATTGGTATCAGAGGGAGGTTACTCAAGATCTTTGAAGTATATTATACTTTAAAGCTTGGATCGATCTTTGCTCTCTTTTTCACAACAAATGGTTTTTAAAAATGAAAACGGTTTTTAAAAATAGAGACGATCTTTGTATCAAATTGTTCATGAAGAGTGATTACTTATGACATGTGTTTCGTTGTTTCATTCGTACAAGTTTTGGTGTTAAATAAACTTTGTATAATAGCTTGAATTAAATCTTTTCATGTTTGGAAGTATAAAAATCTTTTGTGTCATAATTAACTCTAACATACGAGTTCTATGTGTCTAAAATGATTTTTTAGAGTCCTAAGTCCTTTCAAAAAGTTGCCAAATGATTTTGGCCAAAAACTCATTTTTTGTCCTCTGACCGCGGTTCTTTATTGTTCCCCGCGGATCCTTATCAATAAGGAACCGCAGTCAGTCTGACTCAGATTTTTGAAAACTTTGAAAAATCATATAAAATCAACCGTAAGTCCGTAGAAGTCGTGCCACCCGTCATTTCGAACGTAATTGAATTTTCTTTCAATTAAAAATGCTTCCAAACCTTTATTAAAACTTTATAATTTGGATGGTTTCTAAGTTCCATACTTTGTCCAAAGTATTGAGTGTCGGTTTGTCGTAAAACTTGTGTTTTACTCTTTTCCATTAAGTTGGACATCTCTTGGTAATATATCTTTGAAAATTGATATATTTACAAAGTGTTAAACTTAATTAAATTTTAAATGGGTCAAAGACTATTTTCAAATAAAATCAAGCTATGAATACTTTGTTGTATCTAACACTCAAAACATGGACGAATGGTTTTATGTGTAAAACTAATTGTTTGTGTATGTTTCCTTGTGTGTAATTATTATATGTAGACATTATTAAGTGTTCCTTGCTATTTGTAGTAGTATTGCTTATATGTCTAGTCTTTTTTGCATTGCTTGGTATTTGTTAGTATCTAGTTTTTCCTAATTAGGATGTATGCTAGATTTCTTGCATTTTGGTTACAACATTATTTGTGCATTGCATATAGGATCAACATCTCTAGGTTTATATATGTTATATAAACATCATGTACACCTCGTTATATTTATTAACACTCTTAGGTTTGAAAGCTTTGGGAGCTTATCAAATCTATTCATTTGGGTCGTCTTAATCGATCATTGTGTTATTAGTTCAAGTAGAATAATGTCTCACTATAAAACATGAAACACCCTTTGAAAATCTTAGCTATTTTCTCTTAAAATAGTGTTTGTGGGAATCAAGAAAGATTTCGATTAAATATCAATGCATTATTCAAACTATGATTGGTATCATTATCGAATCTAATTGACATGTTTTTTAGTGTAGACATGAATGTGGTTTATTAATAATATACATCGGATCATAAATCACACTTGTGTTGATGGTGTTATATTGAATCTACTTGTTCGAATTGTTAGACATATTTTGTTTAATAATTACTTATAATGCACAATAGAGTCGGTTTGATAACTTGTATGTTTCATCCGAAATACTCAAGTAATTTACATTGCTATGCAATTTATAAATGTGTCATTTCACAAAGACCAATCAAGAGTGTTCTAACAAATTGTCTAAACTTGGTTTGTACAATTCAATGTTATTGGCCTCAATATCTATTAAGGTAATTAACCTTAACTAGACTCTTTTGTCAAGATATGCAATGGTGCATTCTTAACCCTCATTAGGTCATGCATTGTGTCGCCATGCAAGTTTCATCCTTGCTAAACTTTATTAGGCAAATGTTGGAATTACATTTTGTCTAACTTGAGAGTGACTACTAGAGAATTTATGCATTAGGATCTTAATTTGACCTAACGGTTGAATTACTTCCACGTGGGAAGTTGAGTTGGTGTATAACTCGTAAAAATGGTCGTGTTTAGCCTTAATTGAGCACATCTAGTGATAGTCTCATACTCATTCTCTAAATTGGCTTAATGGCTCTTCCTATATATGACTAATGATAGTTTACATTGATGAACTTTGTATGTCATTAGGAGTCTTTTTCTTTTGTAACCATTATGTTTTTCTTAGATTTCTTCTTACGTGCTAATTGAACCTATGTGTCTTTCCTTTGTGTGTGTTCTAGTTTTTATTGCTCTTAAGCATGACTTTATGATAAGTTAGACTAGAACATTAGGATTTGCTTAATTGGAAAATCCTCCTTCACCACCTAAACCAAGCCTCACCACCTTAACCAAGCCTCTGTAGGCGGTTCTTTAAATAGACTGCGGCTCCACATCAATATGGAACCGCCGGTGGAGATAAAGAACCGCGGGCAGAAGCTCTCAAATTCGGGTTTTCTGAAACTTCCCAATTGTTCCAACACCCTTTGGAATCTTTGTTTCAAACCATTTATCACTCCCAAAATATCTTGGGCTTTCCCTTTTTAACCCTTTACTAGTTTGGATCATCCCCTCACCCTTTTAAACCCTCCTTGTTAGCCTTGTTCTTCACAACTCAAACCATTCATCCTTACCCCTTAAACCACCCATTACTACCATGGTTTCTACAAGAACCTTCAATTCATCCAAAACCTCCTCTTCAAAGAGGCACCTCAAAATTAAGATTAAGTTACCCAAACTTAACTCTTCACCCTTTCACACACCCAAGAATGAGATTGTTCCAATTCTCATCTCTTCATCAGCATCACCACCTCTTGCTCCATGCAAGACTACGTGAACCCATGGTACCAACCATTCACATGGTTCTACCTCCTCTTCATTCCAATCTAGAATGAATGAGCTAACCTCACCCTTCACTCCAAGTACTCTCTTGGATGTGACTACCCAACCTCAACCCATCCAAATCATTTCCATTGTGAATGACTTTGTTGAACCCTTGGTGACTTCACCTTTCACCCCACCAAATTCCGCCACCACCCTTGTCTTTCATTTAAGCATGTGGATTGCTTATTGCTAAGACATCTAATTTAAGCAAATCTTAGGATTCTAGTGTAACTAAGATTAGAATTATGCTTAAGTTTTAGGCTTGTTTTTTATTCTCTTGTATTTCCTTTCATGTTTTTCAACATGATTTTTCTTTGAGTCTTGAATATTGTTGTTATTATGTTTCTTTCTTTTATCTTATTTTGAGTCCTTTTCTTAAACTAATAAGAATTAGGAATCTTCTTGGAATTTACATTACATGTAGCTTGATTTGTGATATCTAGATAGATGACTTGCTTGTATGCTACTCTTCTTGCTTATCCGTATGCTATATGCTTAATTGATTAGTTAATGAATGCATGCTTATTATAAAGGTTTTGTCTTTGTCAAGCAAATCCGATATAATATCTCTTAGATGTGTCTAACTCATGCATGTCCTTAAATGCTACGTGCTTACATGTTTTACTTAGTCTTCTCTTTTTAAGTAATCATGTTTCTTGCATGCCATACGTGTTAATTGCACCCTTCTCTACATTGGTTTATTGTAGACTTCATTAGGAATTGCATGAATTATCGAATGTGCTTACTTGATTATGTGTTAGATTTTGTACTAACTCTTTCATGTCTTCTTGAGCTTCTTTTGAGTTTCTTCTCTCGTTTCGTAAAGTCATCCTTAACTTATTTGTTGAGTCTCTCTCAATTCATTTTAATCATGCTCTTTTATGTCGAGTCTCTTTCTTCTAGTCTTTCTAAACTAAGTTGAGTCGAACCTTACCCTTTCCTCATCATGTAATTGTTCTTTAAACATCCTTAATGATTGAGAAGAGCTACGAAACATTGAGCATGTAGTTTATCGTATGCTAAACACCATTTGGTGTCGACATTCATACGCATTGTTTCCTATAATGTCCTATATCCCGTATTTTTCTTAAAGCGTTGATTTATCCGCTTTTGGTTTTCCTTTATTTTATTTTTTTTTTGGTCAAAAATGTCTCTAGGTTGAGATATTTTTGTTCCTCTTTTTGAGAGTTGATTGCGGTTAAAATTTACAATTCGTATGGGTGATTCCATCAATTCTAAGTTTTTAACACCTTGAGATGATATCTTCAAATTCTTGGATGTTTTCTACCTCTACTCCAACAATTTTGAATTGATTTCCTCAAAATCCTCTCCTTGTCTTTTTTTTGAGAGTTGATGGTTAAATCTTGAATTTTCTTGGGTGATTCCAAAAATTCTAAGCTTTTTACCCTTTGACATATTATCATTACAGTTGGTATGGATGTTTCTTTTCTATCTCTATTCCAACAATTGTGAATTGATCTTGTCAAGATCCTCTCCTTTGATTTGTCTTTGGATTGATAGCATCGCATGCACACTTCTTTGCTTGTCATTGTTTGTGCAAACGACTTGTTTATCATCCCCGTTTGGGTGACATCTCTTTTTATATATGCTCTTGTCTACTAACCTTGTTTTATAGGAAAATTCTAACCCATTTTTGTAGCTCGTCACTATTCTTGCTTTGTTGGTACCTCAAGCAAGGGGGAGCTCATACCAAGGGGGAGCATTTGCAAGAGTTCAAGTCATTACATTTGCGATCGTTGATTCACTCAAATTGCATTCATCGAACATCTTGCAAGTAATGCATTTTGGACACTCGTAGATAAGCATATTATTATGCTTGTTGTTGGTTAACCTATGGTGATTGAAGACTTCACTAGGATGACGCAAGCTCAATATCTTTGGATGATGAGTTTATAGTTTGGATTCTCGCCTCTCAACCGACGACACAAGTGATGATCTACCTTTTGGATGCAAGCTCGTGTGACGTTAATTCTTCTCCTCTTCAAAGGACGTGCTATCGATGTCTACCACTTTGGGCGTGTGCTCTCTCGATGTTGATTCTTCTCTTCTTCAAGACGTTGACTACCTTTTTGATTCGACAAAAGGGGGAGAAGTAAGTGTAAACGAGTAACTTATGCGTTTTAATATGTGTTGCGGTTTACTTGTTTGTCATCATCAAAAAGGGGGAGATTGTTAGTGCAAACATTATGATGCTTTGTCGATATAATCTCTTTGTGTTTTGTTGATGACAAACGTATAATTCGCAATACATGATGTAAAATGTCAAGGTACTCGTAATAACTCAAGAATACATTTGTATACTTCTCTCGACACCTCCAAGACCGCATTCGGCATGAATCACTCAAGGTATGTACAAACATGTCATTAACCTAACTAAGTGATCAAGGATTAATATTTTCTTAAAACTCACATTTTAATCAAATGTGACAAATGATTTTAATTAACTTTATTTTTAAGAAAATATTTTATTAAAAATAAAATGGAAATTTGAATTTGGCATAGTCCATATGCCAAAGGAATATCCTTTGAGGGTATAAACTACCCCAGATGGCATATCCCCACTAAAGGACAAATTTGCACGGACTCCGACACGGAGGTTCCTTAAAGGAACCCGCGGTTCCTTATTGATAAGGTACCGCGGGTAGAGGTAAGGAATCGCGGGTGTTTTTTACCGTTGAATTGTTGTGCTATAAATAGTGGATCATTTCCAAGTTTTCTTTCAACCCTTTTTGCACAGTTTCTTCCAAAAACCATCTTAGATCCTTGATTAGTTAGTTTTGATTAATCTTGTTTAAGATGTGATTCAATCTTCAATCTCCTCATCCTCTCAAGTGCAAATAGAAGAACACTTTCATTACCATGATGTGTTGGGTTCACTACATGATGAAGATCTTTCCTTCTATAGATCTAAGTTATGTTTTTAGTCTTCCTACTATGTATATGTAGAAGATCCAAGTTGTGGGTACACTTGGATGTGTTTGTAAAGGTAGAATATCCAAGTGATGGGTATCCTTGGATTAGGTGTTAGTTATGTAGATCCAAGTCTTGTTAGTACTTGGATATAGTGTTAGAGTTATAGATCTAAGTGTTGTGTGCTTAGATCTATATGGTTTATGTGTTTAGGCCATAAAACACAAGGTTTGTTATGTTGGGCCATAAAACATAACTAGTGGGTAGATTAGGTTGTGTCTTGGTAGTTCTCACTAAACTCTAAAGTGATGTTGTTGTGTCTAGGTAGTTCTCACTAAACTATAAAGTGATGTGGTTGTGTCTTGTGAGTTCTCACTAAACTTTAAAGTGACTAGTAGTTGTGTTGTGTGAAGTTCTCACTTAGCTTCAAAGTGAAGAGTCGTGAAGATTGGTTCTAGCTTTCGATTAGAACTTGACATCTAGCCTTGTGTCGTTAAATGGTGAAGTGGGCGACGTTTTGTAGATTGGTCCTACCTAAGATTAGGACTCGACTTTTAGCTTAGAGTCGGAAATTGGATAAGCGACGTTGTGTATGGTTTCTACACCTTAAGGAGTTTGTTGACTAGTGAAGTAACTCTCGAGTAAGGTGTACTCGAGGAGTGGAGTAGGGCGAAGAGGAGCTTCGTGACCGAACCACTATAAATCATCGTGTCGGTACTTTCATTTACATTTATGTCTTTACCTTTGTAGATGTATTTATAATTGCATACTTGTGTTGTGTGTCTTTGTGTGCACCACATAATCTAAACATCTAAGTTGCGGAAAAGCTACGGCTAAGTACGTGTGTGCTTCATGTTTAGATTATGGTCAAGTGTACATCACTTAGTCTAAACATCCTAGTTGCGGAAAAGCTTGTGCTTAGTACATGTGTGCTTAGTGTTTAGACTATTGTTTGATGTACTCTTGATTTGATGTGCTTGTGTGTTTTCTTACTTGTAGTATTTATCTCTCAATCAAACACATCTCACATCTAGTCAATATTGATAAGGAATTTGATACAAAGGATTGTTAAGGTTTCAAATTAACAATGTTGCTACGTCCACTGTCGGCGGTTCGTTATTGGACCGGCGGTTCCTTATCAATAAGGAACCGCGGGCAGAGATAAGGAACCGAAGGCAGTAGATTGAGCCGAAGTGTTTTTTAAATGAACTAGAAACTATTCAACCCCCTTTCTAGTTTCTACAAAGGGTTTTACAAGTAATATAAACTACTTATTACGATTTACCAACCAAAGTTAAAAGAAAAAACAATTTCACTTTTTCCATTTAATCTCTACACATATTTTTCTGGTTACAAGACACATCATAAATTATTTTTATCCAAAAGTTTATTCACCATTAATTTAATATGTAAAACACTTTATGTTTAAATCATTCAATCAACAAAATTTGATGCTTATTTAACTCGCACAAATGTCGGACCTCGTCATATATAATATCAAATTTAAAATAATGAAACAACAAAAACAAAATTAAATAAACGAAGCGAGAATACGTATGTCAACTAAGTGTTGTTATCGGCCTCGGAGGAGTCTCGAAATCGTACTCGAATAAAATTAACACAAAACATCCAAACTTCAAGCTATCACGCTTGATCACAACGCTAGTCTGTTTTTAAAACGCATATTTAAATTCAAGTACGAAAACCAAATCAACACTCCGTGTACATTATTATACTAAACACACGCATATGCAAACACACTCAATGCTTATGAAAACTCACGCCAAAATCAAACAAGTAGTTGTTACTAGACTTTACCTAGGTAATTAAAGTTGATTCCCATTTTATAGATTTGTCGGTACTTACCAAAAGTACGGGCTCTTTGCAATGACTTAAGCACCTATATAAATTACAAGAAAATTTGTAAAAATATCTTATGACCTGTAGAAAACCCATTTTAAATCCCATAAAAAGTTTTCACTTCTATGACTCGTTACACATCACATTACTAGACGTACACATTTAGGACTGATTTTGCACTTTGACCATGTTGGACTTGTTTGACCCATTTAAAATACACCATTGACCAATCCAACACCTAAGTCTAAAAATAGACTCACAAGTGCAGGTTTGAAACCAAAAATTAACTTTCAATCATTTACCAAACTCTATCTATGGTCCCCGGGATTTGACCGAAAACCAAACACAAATTCGGATTGTGTTGGTTCTCATCTCCCGGTACACGTATTTTCAAAATTACATAACTTTTGACTCGTTTGGAGTCGTAAGCTCTACTTTATACTGAAACGTAGCTAAGACAAAGCTTTACAACTATATCCCATGTTTATGACCTGTTTACAAAGATAAACCCACGAAAAAGAAGCTTGAACAATCTGCCTAAATTTTCCTCTTTCAAAATCAACCTAACACTTGTTCAATCCAATCTAACATCACCTAAACCTATATTAACCACTTATACCCATTCCCATTCACTCTAATCAGCCTAGAACATTATGAACCTCAAATCCTAATCAAAACCCAATCCTAAATCATACATGAAATAAGTTTAAATCATTTAAAAACACTAAAAACACAAACCCATAACACATTTCATCAAACACCATGAACACCCAAAAACCCCCCATAAATTCGTGGGTTTTGGGGCTTTAGGACACTAAAATCATAAATCCCCATCTTGTTTTATGGGTTAATTAACATTAACCACTCACTAATTAAACAAATTCATGATTTAATTACATCAAAATATGTTTTTGAAAAACCATAAATTTTTGAAAAGATTTATTGATTGCATGTGTGTTTTTGTTGGTGGGATTCACTTACAAGATGAAATTGGAGATGGGTCTTTGCTTATTTTCTTCAAAAATAATGTTTTTAAAATGGTGGTGGTGGTTTATGGTGGTGGTATGGCCGACGACTATCAAGAGAGAGGAAGAGATGTTTTTCAATTTTTTTGAATGTAAAAATGAGCAGTATGTGTGTAGGAATCCCTTTTATACTATGGTGTGGGTAATTTTTGCCATTTTAACTATCTTTTCGCCTCATTCATAAAAGTAAAAATAAAGAACGGGATTTTGGCTAAATGACGGGTTTCGAAACTTTACGGGGGTCGGGGTTTCACTGCACTTTCCAAAGGTTAACACGCACACAAAACGAATATACACATGGTTCCGACTCGACTTAAAACGTAATAAAACTAAAACTTCGAAAAACTCAAATATCGATCAGTCGATAATAAAATGTAAGTTTTTGGCATCTGTCGGTATCATAGTCGTTATCGGTTCTACTTAAATCGTCAAATGTCAAATTACGACCGTAAACGTTGATTTCAACTTAAACCGTCAAATATATAGCAAAAGAAATTTCTTAAAAATTTCAAAAATATTCGTAAAATAGGATTAAATAAATGACGTTGGGCTCGGGATATCACATCCACAAGTGAGTCGCAACTTAAGAGAGATGCTCATACTGAACAACTCTTGAGACAATAACTTAGCATCGTACCGCACATTCACTGGTATCACAACCCAATGGTTCAGTGATTACATATGAGGACCTTGAGCAAATAAGTGATGAGCACTTGGAGGAGATGGATATTAAGTGGAACATGGCTCTTGCTAGTATAAGAGCAAACAGGTGGAATAGAAGGTTTAAGAAGAAGATGACCTTTAATGCGATTCGAGAGTATCCGGAAGTTTTTCCCGATGAGTTGCCAGGTTTGCTGCCCTCCCGTGAAGTCGAATTTCGAATCGATTTGATGCCAGGAGCCGCACTAGTTGCTCGTGCACCTTGTCGATTGGCGCTGTCAGAGCTGAAGGAGTTATCTGATCAATTGAAATAATTGATGGATAAGGGGTTTATTCAACCGAGCTCATCACCATGGGGAGCGCCTGTGTTGTTTGTAAAGAAGAAGGATGGGTCGTTTAGGATGTGTATCGACTATCGAGAGCTTAACAAATTGACGGTTAAGAATTGGTATCCTTTGCCGAGGATTGACGATTTGTTTGATCAATTGCAAGGTTCCTGTGTGTACTCAAAGATTGACTTGAGATCAAGATCTCATCAACTGCGAGTTAGAGAGGAGGATATTCCTATAACTGCTTTTCGTACGCGGTATGGACATTTTGAATTCCGAGTGATGCCTTTTGGGCTAACGAATGCGCCTGCAGTATTCATGGATCTTATGAATCGAGTGTGCAAGCCTATTCGGATAAGTTTGTCATTGTATTCATTGATGATATTCTTATTTACTCCAAGAGCAAAGAAGAACATGAGAAGCACTTGAGGACGATATTGGAGCTATTGAAGAAAGAGAAGTTGTACGCGAAATTCTCAAAGTGTGAATTTTGGTTGGAATCTGTACAATTTCTTGGGCACGTGATTGATAGCAAAGGAGTTCGTGTGGATCCTGCCAAGGTAGAGGCAATTAAGGAATGGTCAGCACCGACAACGCCGACTGAAGTTCGACAATTTCTTGGTTTAGCCGGTTATTATCGGAGATTCATCGAAGGGTTTTTGTTGATTGCAAGGCCGTTGACCAAACTTAGAAGAATCGGGTGTTTGAATGGGGAAATGATGAAGAAATCGCTTTCAAAACACTTAAGGACAAATTGTGTTATGCTCTGATTTTGTCATTGCCAGACGGAATCGAAGACTTCATGGTGTATTGTGACGCGTCTCGTAAGGGTTATGGAGTTGTGTTGATGCAGCGTGAGAAAGTGATCGCTTACGCGTCGAGACAATTGAGGAAGAATGAAGAAAACTACACTACGCATGATTTGGAATTGGGAGCTGTAGTTTTTGCTTTAAAGTTGTGGAGACACTACTTGTATAGGACTAAGTGTGTTGTATTCACTGACCACAAGAGTTTGCAGTAAATTTTAGACCAAAAGGAGTTGAATATGAGACAAAGACGATGGGTGGAACTACTGAGTGACTATGACTGCGAGATTCGCTACCATCCTGGCAAGGCGAACGTTCTAGCAGATGCACTTAGTAGGAAGGATAGAGAGAAACCTTTGAAAGTCAGAGCATTAGTGATGACTGAGGGTGTTGATTTGACCGAAATAATATTGAAGGCTCAAGAGAAGGGATTAAGGAAAGAAAATATGGGTGCTGAGAATCTGGGAAGACTACTGAAACCTCTTTTTGTGGTTAGGTCAGACGGGCTGAGATATTTTGAGAATCGGATTTGGTTACCGCTATGTCCATCCGAGGAAGAAATGCCTGGAGTACGAGATTTGGTTATGAACGAGTCTCATAAGTCGAAGTACTCGATACATCCTGGAGCGGATAAGATGTATCATGATTTGAAGAAAGTCTACTGGTGGCCGAATATGAAGGCGGAGATTGCTCGTTACATCAGTAAGTGTTTGACTTGCGCGAAGGTCAAAGCTGAACATAAGAAACCGTCTGGGTTGTTGGTACAACCTGAGATCCCAGAATGGAAATGAGAAAAGATCGCTATGGATTTCATGACGGGTTTACCTAGAACTCCTAGTGGTTGTGATATGATTTTGGTGATAGTGGATAGATTGACGAAATCTGCTCACTTTTTACCTATGAAGAAGACGGACAGCATGGAGAAGTTTGTGAGTGTGTACGTGAAGGAAATTGTTTGCAGACATGGTGTACCTTTATCGATCATTTCGGATCGCGATAGTAGGTTTACTTTGGAATTTTGGAAATCTCTTCAACGTGCGATGGGCACCGAATTGAGTTTGAGCACGGTCTATCACCCTGAGACTGATGGCCAAAGCGAACGAACTATTCAGACGATGGAGGACATGCTCCGAGCATGCGTGATTGATTTCGGAGGAAGTTGGGAACGCCACTTACCTTTAGTGGAGTTTTCGTATAATAACAGTTATCATGCGACCATTAAGGCTACACCATTCGAGGTGTTGTATGGAAGGAAGTGTAGATCTCCTGTGTGTTGGAGCAAAGTAGGAGAGAGTCAGTTGACTGGGCCCGAGATGGTTTTGGAGACGACAGAGAAGATTGTGCAAATTAAGAACCGTTTACTTGCTGCAAGAAGCCGACATAAGAGTTAGGCCGATAATAGAAGGAAATCGTTGGAATTTGAGGTCGGAGACAAGGTCATGCTTAAGGTTTCTCCATGGAAGGGTGTGATTCGTTTTGGGAAGAAAGGAAAGCTGAGTCCAAGGTATATTGGACCGTTCAAGGTTGCTAAACGAATTGGACCGGTAGCATATAAGTTAGAATTGCCGAATGAGCTTAGTGCTATTCACGACACGTTTCACGTATCAAATTTGAAGAAGAGTTTGGCGGATAAGGAATTGGTGATTCCTTTGGACGAGATTCAGCTTGACGATAAAATGCATTTCGTAGAGGAACCAGTGGAGATTATGGACCGAGAGGTTAAGAGGATGAAGCATGGTAGAATTCCATTGTGAAGGTACGATGGAATTCTAGGCGTGGACCGGAATACACTTGGGAACGTGAAGACTTTTTCAAGGAGAGATATCCTCATCTGTTCCAGCGGCACGAAATGTGAGTATAAGAAGAGGCGAGCGCCGGTACGTCGCTCTCTTTAAGGAGGGGTGGATGTAATACCCAGAAACCAAGGTCACTTATCCTACCCTAAATTACGACTATTTTTGAAATTTTTAAGAAATTTTGTTTACTATATATTTTATCGTTTTGGTTGAAACCAATGTTTGAGGTCGTAATCTTGACGATTGACGATTTAAGAAGAACGATGACGACTACGATCCCGACGGATGCCCAATTTCTATGTTTATTGTCGCTTTATTGATACTATAATTTCTCGAGGATTTTACTTTCGGTTCGTGTTAAGTCGAGTCGGGTGCGTTTTATTTCTTTCGGGTGCGTTTAAATAATCCTAAAAGTATTTTGGACTGTTCGGGATGACCCCCGACTCCCGCAAAATTTTCCAAGTCGACTAATAAGTCAATTCCCGCAAATATTTGAGGTTGTTTAAAAACAAGGCCAAAAGAATGCCTAAATTGCACACAAGGGCCCTAAAAATTTACAAAAAGAAAATGGGGACACACACACCACAAAATATTCAAAAAAAATTCACTCACTCTCTCTCTTTTCTCTCTAGGCCGCCGGCCATACCACCATCACCACCACCAAAATCTTTTTTTTCCTTGTTTTTGATTAATTCCAATTAAAGACCACACTTTCTAATCCTTTTGTAAGTGTTATTCCAAGGTTTAGTCAAACATGCATGAACTTGATTTTCCAAAAATAAAAATATTTTTCAAAAGTTTGATTTGATGTAATTAAACTTGATGCATGTTTAATTTGTGTTTAGATTATGTTAATTCATCAATTAAAGTAACCAAAATTGGTTTGGTTTGGGTGTTTTTATCACCAACACCCCACGGCCAAATGGGGTTGTTTGGTGGATCTTGGTGTTTGATTGTTTTGTTGTTGGATTTGTGTTTAGATTAGTGTTTTGAGTGTGTTTGAATGGGTTAAACTTATTGCATGTTTGTTTTGGTAAATGGGTTTTAGGATGGATTTGATGTTCTAGGTCTTAAGGACTGATTAAGGTGTTTAGGAATGGTTATGGGTGATTAATTTAGGGCTAGGTGTCGTTAAAATGGTTTGGAAACAAGTGTTGATGTGATTTTGAAGTAGTAAATTTTAGGCAGATTGTTTAAGGGTGTTTTGAAAATCTTAAGCTTAGATACAGGTCATGAATATAGAATGTAGTTGTAGAGCTTTGTTTTATCTTCGATTTGGTATAAGAAAGAGCTTACGACTCCAAACGTGTCAAAAGTTATGATGTTTTGAAAATACGTGTACCGGGAGATGAGAACCTACATAATCCGAAATTATGTTTGGTTTTGGGTCAAATCCCGGGGACCATAGATAGAGTTTGGTAATTGATTAAAAGTTGATTTTTGGTTTCAAACCTGAATTTGTGACTCTATTATTAGACTTAGGTGTTGAACGGGTCAATGGTGTATTTTAAATGGGTCAAACAAGTCCAACATGGTCAATGTGCAAAATCAGTCCGAAATATGTACGTCTAGTAATGTGTTAGGTAACGAGTCATAAAAGTGAGAACTTTTCATGGGATTAAAAATGGGTTTTCTACAGGTCATGAGGTAGTTTTTTGAATTTTCTTAGATTTTATAAAAGGGTTTAAGTAATAGAAAACAGCCCATACTTTTGGTAAGTATCGGCGAAAAATGTAAAAAGGGTAGTAACGTTAATAACGTAGATAAATCGTATAAAACTAATAACGACTACTTGTTTGGTTTTGGCGTGAGTCTGTAATTATGACAATTGACTAATATGTACATATTATACAGTACGTAAAGTTTTATAAATGAGATTGACTCATTACGCGTTATTGCTTGTTAGGTGTTGAATTTCCCGGGCATCCTCATCATTGTCAGTGATCATTATTCGTAACGTCGACTACTTCTATATACGTAAGGTGTAAATTTGTAGCCTCGCTTACTACTGTTTTAAATTGTTTTTACCCGCGAGGGAGATGCATGCTATTTTTATAAAATGAACATATGTCATGAATGATTGTTGGACCCGAAAGTTGCCTAAATTGTGTTGAGTACCTAGTTGCAAAAGACCCTATATTCATGAACTATTAACTATTGTTTAATCCTTGTGTAGATTGAAAATAGCCGCTTATACAATTGATAGTACTATGGGGTTGACGACCCTATCCGAGACGAGGGCTAGTACGTTGAGTACCCCCGCGAACGGATAACTTGTGATAAGAAATAAGGTATAATTGCAACTAATGCCTTTAGAAGGGGCAATGGTTTCATCTTAATCACGCCGGTAAATTATACGTGGGTGATTGAGTTAATGGATTAGTGTCATGAGCTTAAACACAATTGTCATAACCTTGATAATAGATTGTTTGATCGACAATTCTATGAATGATCGTGAATGATTTTTATAACACATATGTTCAAAATGAGATTATAAAACCTATGAATTCCACTCAACATTATTTGTTGACCCAATTTAGCATGTGTTTCAGGTAATCGATGAAGTATAGCATGGAGCATGCAAAGGATGGGAGTTGTGTGTAGCTTGGCGGTCTACTTGTTTTCCACCCATTATTTAACTTGAAACACTATTATTTTTCTGTCATATGAACAAAAATGTATCTTTTGGGGTTGAGATTAAGTGGGGACCAAACGCAAACTCTGTGTTGTATCATCTTGGGTTTGGAAAACTCTAGACTTGTATGTTTTAACAATGTCTAAATTATGCTTAAACTTTTACGTCTCTTTGAGTCGTTTGATATAGTTTGTGTGTGATGATAACTGCCTAGAACCCAAATATTGTAGTTCCGCTGCGCATAGCATTTGTGGGGGTGTTAGATATAGCCTCGCTTTTAACATGTTTACATGCTTTATAAAACCCGCGAGGGGGATAACATGCTTGTTTTATTAAAATAAAGGGTACAACGAGAAGTTGTGGAAACCCTATTAATGGGTGCAACGAGAAGTTGTGGGAACCCTATTTACTTGAAAAGTAATTATTGAAATTAAAATGTACAACTATAAGTTGTGGTAAATTCATGATTGTTTTAAAAATTGAACACAAAGAATTTAATTGTATGTTTAGATGAAAGTTATTACATAAGTTTGTTTAGCCTTAAAAGACCCATGAATCGTGAATTGTTAATCGAAGTAACGCTAATGCTATGGATTGATCTATCGGGGTGACGCCCAGTCCGGTTGCGACTAGCTATCACGTGGTGTTGTGATGCACTAGTAATGAAACATCGGATGCATTGTATAAGAGAAATATACGCACTTGGCTAGGTGTGTTGGGCTGAAATAATATATGTTAACGTTCAATGTCATGAGACTTATGTAATGACACGATAATTATGTATGTACAACATAATTGTCTTTGATAAACTATTAACCATGGAAGGTTATTTTGAATTCTTGTGTTCTCTTTATTTGAATTAAACTCTATAGATTCACTCGGCAAATTTTGCTGACTTTTTAACATGTTTTATCTCAGGTCCATTGGGAAGGCACTCGAGGAAGGTGGTTTCGTGAAGCTTGTTTATTTGAAATGTTTTGGCCCACTTTATAAATTATATCCATTCAAATAATTTTTACCATTTACTAGGTTTTGTAAACTTGAATTATCTAGGACCGTATATGAAATTGTACTTTTATTGAATGAAAATGAATGGATGATTATTAAAACGTCTCGTTTTGAGCCGTTTTCTATGATTATGAGATTGAACCATGATAGTAACACCCAATGACCCTTCCGCTATTATGACTGAAATTTGGGGGTGTTACAGATTGGCATCAGAGCTCAAGTTAAAGAGAACGAAAAGATTTTCCAAAAATGAATTTTTGAAATATTTTAACTATAATTGTTGCAAGCGAAACCTCCGAGTTGCCAATGGACGAGAATGAAAGTATTTATATATATGGGATTATATATATGTTGTAATCTTTATCGATTATTTGAACTTGTGAATTACAAGGTATGTTTTCATTTATTTAATTATAAATGATAATTTTTATACTTATACGAGATTTATACGACATAGATTGTCATGAAGCCACTCTAGTCATTTTAATGCTAGCGCTGAAGCTATTCCTGAAATGAATCATGTTATTCTCGAGTCTAACTAAGTTGTGGATGTACATGATCCCAACCAAACGGTTAGTATTCTTGCTGATATTCTTTTGGTTACAAGGATTTTGATTTCCTTGGATCTTATTCTTGATTTATCGATTCGTTCATTCATTTAGCAAATTTAATTTGCATTTTCATTAATCTTCGACATTATACTGTTTTGATAAAAACAAGTTTGTCCGAGATGGTACTATTGATTGTTAGGAATTGAGATTGATTGTTATGGTGTTCACATCCCAACCAGGATTCCATACCATATCACTGATCATTTTTGCTAAATTAATTTCTCATTTGTTTCGATCTTGATCTCTTGCGTTGAGCTGGCGATGCTTAAATAAAGTGATTTATAATCGTTGAAATAAATTGGCCATTTGTTTAAACAAGGAAGTTATAAATTGTTGAACTACAAATTTCTGAATCGTATTTGGAAGGACTTGATCAATTCATGGAAATAATGATTCATAAATGTGTGGGCTTAAGCATATAGCATCTGCGTGATTAAACTCCTATTGACTCATAATTTGTTTGCTCGATTCATTCTTTGATTTTGTTCCTTTAATTCCTTGATCGTGAAAACGTTTTTTTGGGGTGGTTCCAAAAGCACAAATTGAGGAGGATATCAAGCGTCTCTAAAAGACATTGAAGAAATCTTCTTCTTGTGGGGCCGAGGAGCTTTCTTAGCCATGTGAAATATCTAGTAACTCTTAGTAGATTAGTTTATCAATAGTAGTATCTTTCCAAAATCCCTAACTAAACTTTGACATCAGTTAGTAGGACTAGTCTTTTAAGTTGGATTGCATTAGACGATGATTATCTATAATGCTTAACAATATAACTTGTACTAGTTTGTGATCAATGGAATGACTATCTTTTGATTCCTAATTCTACATCGTTCTATTATTATCTTTCTTTACTTTTCTCTTTAAATTCCTGTGGTATAACGCAATCATTGAATGAATACTCATTATGATTTGATTTGCGTTACACAAGACTCATGCAGTCAATGAAAGCTATGACTGAAGCACAAATGCGCCAAGTTACTAGTGAATATGTTGTTGTATCTTTAGTTGAATTCATGGCCAACATGAATGATGGAACCGGTGGAGCTGAAGCTAGAGCCGATAATGTTCGTGGTACGGATGGAACAAATGTGACCGAAATTAGAGGCTATAACTACACTTCATTCGTTAATTGCAAACCGTAGACTCTTAAGGGGAATAAAGATGATTGAGGATTGTGTCAGTTGCTAAAAAGCTGGCGTCAGTATTTCGAATCAGTGACCCTAATCAGGAGTAAAAGGTGCAGTTTGAAATCGCTACTCTCCAATGTCGTGCATTAATTTGGTGGGATGGCAGACTTGCTTCCATATGTATCGTTACTTATGGGACACCATGGACTAAGGTGAGGAAGAGGTTAACTGAGGAGCTTGTCCTCAAAGCATTTCCAAAGTATGGAGCAAGTGTGGTACAATCTGAAACTGAAAGGAACTAACATTGGTAGATATATCAAGTGTTTCCATAAGTTGACTCCTTTATGTCCAAGAATTATGGAACCCGAACCGTCAAAGTCAAGCAGTATATTCACGGCTAACGAATAATAAATGCGGTGATGTGACTTCTTCTAAGCCAATTGCTAATTGTGAAGCTGTCTGCATGGCTTATTAACTCATGGGACACATAATTCAAGGGAAGGATGATGAGGTTACTGAAGGGAAAAATAATTCCAAATTGAAAATTCTTTTCGTGCATTAGATCTCGTAAGTATATCGAAAAAGGTTGTGGATTATTCCTGGCTTAGGTATCATAGAAGAAATTGTAAGGAAAGTGAGTAGAGATATTGTAGTCATTCATGACTACCCCGAAGTGTTTCTAGAAGATTTGCCATGGCTTCCGCCTCCAAGGCAAATAGAATTCCTAATTGATCAAATCTTTGGTGCTGCAACTGTGGCACGTGCGCCATATTGATTAGCACCCTCCGAGCTAAAGTAATTATTTGTGCAGTTTTAAAAACTATCTGATAGATGTTTTATTCGACCGAGTTTGTTAGTTTGTAGAACTCATCTTCTATTTGTTAAGAAGAAAGATGATTCGTTTCGTATGTGTATCGATTACCGAGAGCTGCATAGGCTAACGATCAAGAATCGTTACACGCTTCCAAGAAATTGATGATCTATTTGATCAACTTTAAAACTCCCGTGTTTACTCCAAGATTCTGGTGTTTCCTCTCAGATTGATCTTTGTTTTGCTTATCATCAACTTCGCATACGCGAGGAAGATATTCCTATTACGGCGCTTAGAACTTGTGATGATCATTATGAGTTTAGGGTTATGCCTTCTGGTTTGACCAGTACACCTGCTGTATTCATTGACTTAATGAATTGTAGGTGTAAACCATATCTTGATAAATTCGTGATTGTTTTCATTGATGAAATTTTAATTTGCTCGAAGAGAGAGGAAGAACATGCCGAACACTTAGGGATTATCTTGAAACTTGTTAAAGAACGAAAAGATGTACCCAAAATTTTAAAGTGTGAATTTTTGGCTTTGTTCTGTACAACTTCTCTGTCATACATGTTGATTCTGCGAAAATCGAAGCCATCAAAGATTTGAATGTTCCAACTATTCCAACTGAAGTACGACAATTTCTAAGATTTTGGTGGTTATTACTGAAGGTTTATTAAAGGATTATCTTTGATATCAAAACCATTAACTAAGCTAACTAAAAAGAATGAACCGTATGTGTGGACGATGATGAAGAGAAAGCTTTTCAAACCATGAAAAGAGAACTCTGTAACACACCGATCTTATCGTTACCTGGAAGAAGTAAAGATTTTGTTGCTGATTGTGATACATCTCTTAAAGGATTTAGAGCTGTTTGATTTGAATATGCTTGTAGGAAACCTAGGAAGAATGAGAAAACTACTCAACCCATGACTTGTAATTGAGTGCGGTGATTTTACTCTTCGTCTATTGAGACATTAATTGTATGGCACTAATGTACAGTATCCACCGATAGTAAGAGTCTACAATGTATTCTGGAATAATAAGAGGTAAATTAACCTTTAAGTTATTACGATTGTGTTATTCGTTATCATTCGTGAAGTAGGAGCAAATTACAATGGATTCATTGTTAATCTCTCGAAAACTCATTCTGAATATGACTCGACTTGTGTCAATATTGGCTGATTGATTCTGCTCATTTCTTTCTGATAAATAAATGATCATGTGAATTAAGAATCGTTTGTTAACTACCCGTAGTAGACATGAAAGTTATGATAATGTGAAGCGAAAACCTTTGAAATTCGAGGTAGGTGAAAAAGTTATGCCAAGTTATCACCATGAAAAAGGTGTTATATAAATTTTAGAAAACGTGGGAAGTTAAGTCCCCGTTAGTTTGGACCATTCGAGATGATATCGAGTGTAGGTCTTGTAGCATGAAAACTTAAATTACCTCGAGAGCTACAAGGAATTCACAATACTTTTCATATGTCGAACCTAAAGAAATTTCTTTCAGACGAAGATCTTATTATCTCTCTTGATGAAGTATGAATCGACGGTAAGTTGAATTTCATCAATGAACATGTTGATATTATCGACAAGGAATTTAGACAACCGAAGCAAAGTCGTATTCCTATTGTCAAATCTGATGGAACTCTAGACGAGGACCAGAAATACGTTTAACCCTTTGATTTCAACGAGCGATCGAGGAAGAACGCAAGTTGATCTTCGGGACGAAGATCCCAATTTGGTGGGGATGATGTGACAATCCGTCAATTTCAGGTCGATATTTTAATCTCGACTATTAAGTATTATGTGTTTACTTTAATGAGAATTTTTAATTATCGGCTAACCGAGACGGTTATGACTTGAAACTAACTTAAGAATGTCGTTTAGATGAAAACCGACAAGAAATACATTAAGTATCGATATTATATTCTCAAATTATCTTATGAATGGTTTTATTGTATTTATTTTTATTTCTCGTGTTTTACGTTTTAACGAATGACGAGAACTACTAATGATCGTGATACCGACGGATGCCCAAAAATTTATGTTTTATTATCGATTGTCTCGATATTTTATATTTTTGACGTTTTCGAATTAATTACGTTTTAACTCGTGTCGAAGCCTTATTATTATATTGTTGAAGCGTTTTAACTTTTGAAAGGTATTTTTACGAAACCCGAGTCCCGTAAATATTTTTAATTTTACTAATATTCATTTTCTACCCTTTTAACTCTTCAATTTCATTTTGGACCAAAACTATCACAAATTGGCAAAATCTACCCCACTACCCCACTATATATTAATTATCCACTAAATATTTTATAACATTAATTCATTTTTACAAAAATAAAAATAAAAATCTCTTTCTCTTTGCTTTGAACCGTCCACCCTTCACCCACATTCATCAAATTTATATAATTTTTACTTTGATTCATTCAAATCTAAAAGTAGACCCATCTTGGAAATTCAACAAGCTTCAATTTGGTATAAATTTTTCTAACATGCATCCACTAAATTTTTCTTTTCAATTTTTGATGAAGAACATGTTGTTTGATCTATTTTTATGGTGAAACATGTTGTTAATATTATTATATTTGAGTGGGATGTTGTTGCATGTTATTTATTTTGAGTGGGTTAATTTTTGGATGATCATTATAGGGTGTTAGGAGTTAAATAAATGTGTTATGATGATATTTGGGTGATATTAGAAGTATAAAATTTGTTGAAATGGGTCAAAATGTGGATTTGGTATGATTTTTAGATGGTTAATTTTAGGCAGTAACTTAAAGGCCATTTTTGAATTACTTACTGAAATAATCTTGTTAAACTAATAAGATAGGGTCGTAGAGAGTTTCGTTAGCTTTGATTTGATATAAAGTAGGACTTCCAACTCCAAATGAGTGCGAAGTTACAACAATTTTAGTATTTGTGTACCGGGAGACGGGTATCGGCACAATCCGAAAATTGTTGTCGATATTTGGATCGAATCTCGGGGACTATAGAATGAGTTTTGAAAATGTTCAAGGACTGATGTTGGAGTCTAAACCTCAGGTCATGAGTGTATTTTCAAACCCGAGTGTCGGTTTTATAAATGGAGTTGTTTAGATATGTCAAAATGGTTTTACAAGTTGAAGACGTAAATTTGTCCGGTTTTTATAACACGAAGGTGTGTCGGGCAGAAGGTCATAGAAGTATATTTTGAATGAAACTTGAACTGAGTCTTCTTTATATTATATCTGAGTTTGTGACCATGTTTCGTCGAAATCGGACAAGTTTAGATAGGGTAGATTGGTGTGTACATTTGGAGTGTACATGTTGATTGGTATTTTGGACACATAGTTCAATAATTATGTGGCGTGAGTTGAGTATTCGCCATTGGACATGGTGATTTACTCAAGTGTTAAGTCATTATATAAATGACTTAGCTACTGGTCTGAGAGAAGTAAAATGATAATTTGACATGCGTTGACTTGGCGTCTTAAGACGGGTCAATATCGAGAGTGCAAGTGTTTAAAAGAATAGTGTTGAATAAAAGGGTATAGAATAACACTTGTATTGTATATCTTTCGGGATTGTCATGGTTTTGTAATTTTTATTTTTATATTAATTAAGTATGATTTATAATTAATTCGATTATTAACGAACGCGCCTTATTTGGTAGGTTGCGATTTTCGTGTTTAAACGGGCATCACTAATCGTCGGCGATCGTCTCATTACCACAATTGGCTAAGGTGAGTCTATAGCCTTGCATTGAACATGTTTACTTGCTTTATAAAACCCGCGAGGGGGATAACATGCTTGTTTTATTAAAATAAAAGGTACAATGAGAAGTTATGGAAACCCTATTAATGGGTGCAACGGGAAGTTGTGGGAACCCTATTTACTTGAAAAGTAATTATTGAAATTAAAATGTACAACTATAAGTTGTGGTAAATTCATGATTGTTTTAAAAATTGAACACAAAGAACTTAATTGTATGTTTAGATTAAAGTTATTACATAAGTTTGTTTAGCCTTAAAAGACCCATGAATCGTGAATTGTTAATCGAAGTAACGCTAATGCTATGGATAGATCTATCGGGGTGACGCCCAGTCCGGTCGCGACTAGCTATCGCATGGTGTTGTGATGCACTAGTAATGAAACATCGGATGCATTGTATAAGAGAAATATACGTACTTGGCTAGGTGTGTTGGGCTGAAATAATATATGTTAACGTTCAATGTCACGAGACTTATGTAATAACACGATAATTATGTCTGTACAACATAATTGTCTTTGATAAACTATTAACCATGGAAGGTTATTTTGAATACTTTTGTTCTCTTTATTTGAATTAAACTCTATAGATTCACTCGGAAAATTTTGCTGACTTTTTAACATGTTTTATCTCAGGTCCATTGGGAAGGAACTCGAGGAAGGTGGTTTCGTGAAGCTTGTTTATTTGAAATGTTTTGGCCCGCTTTTATAAATTATATCCATTCAAATAATTTTTACCATTTACTAGGTTTTGTAAAATTGAAGTTATCTGGGACCGTATATGAAATTGTACTTTTATTGAATGAAAATTAATGGATGATTATTAAAACGTCTCGTTTTGATCCGTTTTCTATGATTATGAGATTGAACCATGATAGTAACACCCAATGACCCTTCTGCTGTTATGACCGAAATTTGGGGGTGTTACATGAATTCATCATGTCCTTTATCAAGAAAGTAAAAAATCAGAATGACATTAAAGTCAAACAAATAAGGACTGATAATGGGACAAAATTTAGGAGCCAAGAGCTTGAGAGTTTTTCTGATGAGAAAGGAATTTCTCAGAACTTCTCTTCTCCCTACACACCTGAACAAAATGGTGTGGCTGAAAGGAAGAATAGAACTCTCATTGAAGATGCAAGAACAATGCTCAATGGATCCAATCTTTCAAAACACTTCTGGATTGAGGCTTTAAAAATAGCTTGCTATACTCAGAATAGAAGTATCATTGTCAAAAGACATGATAAGACTCCTTATGAAATATTCAAGGAAAGAATTCCATATATCAGCTATTTTTCATGTGTTTGGATGTCTTGTGTTCATTCACAATCAAAAGGACCATCTTGGTAAATTTGATGCAAAAGCTGATGATGGATACTTCCTTGGATACTCTTTTGTATCCAAAGCCTTCAGGTCTTTAACACAAGGAGACAACAAGTTGAGGAATCATTTCATATCACATTTGATGAAAGTATGGATGCCATTAATTTCACAAATCAATCAATGGAAGAGATTAGGATTAATGACTTATCAAGATATCCTCCTGATGAGTTTGAACATAGTCCCTCAAAATAGTATCAAACTAATGCTGATCTATCTTTTCATATATCACCTCACAATAGGTCAATCAATAACTTGATTACAAATCAACATGTCCCTGAAGCTATAGCTACCCATGCTAAAGAATCAATTGATTCTCTCATCCATGCAGACACTAAAGGAAAAATTGATGAAAATAATGACCTACCAATGATCGCGATACCGACGAGAACTACTAATGATCGTGATACCGACGGATGCCCAAAAATTTATGTTTTATTATCGATTGTCTCGATATTTTATATTTTTGACGTTTTCTAATTAATTACGTTTTAATTCGTGTCGAAGCCTTATTATTATATTGTTGAAGCGTTTTAACTTTTGAAAAGTATTTTTACAAAACCCGAGTCCCGTAAATATTTTTAATTTTACTAATATTCATTTTCTACCCTTTTAACTATAATTTCATTTTGGACCAAAACTATCACAAATTGACAAAATCTACCCCACTACCCCACTATATATTAATTCTCCACTAACTATTTTATAACATTAATTCATTTTCACAAAAATAAAAATAAAAATCTCTTTCTCTTTGCATTAAACCGTCCACCCCTCACCCACATTCATCAAATTTGTATAATTATTACTTTGATTCATTCAAATCTAAAAGTAGACCCATCTTGGAAATTCAACAAGCTTCAATTTGGTATAAATTTTTCTAACATGCATCCACTAAATTTTTCTTTTCAATTTTTGATGAAGAACATGTTGTTTGATCTATTTTTATGGTGAAACATGTTGTTAATATTATTATATTTGAGTGGGATGTTGTTGCACGTTATTTATTTTGAGTGGGTTAATTTTTGGATGATCATTATAGGGTGTTAGGAGTTAAATAAATGTGTTATGATGATATCAGGGTGATATTAGAAGTATAAAATTTGTTGAAATGGGTCAAAATGTGGATTTGGTATGATTTTTAGATGGTTAATTTTAGGCACTAACTTAAAGGCCATTTTTGAATTACTTACTGAAATAATCTTGTTAAACTAATAAGATAGGGTCGTAGAGAGTTTCGTTAGCTTCGATTTGATATAAAGTAGGACTTCCAACTCCGAATGAGTGCGAAGTTACAACAATTTTAGTATTTGTGTACCGGGAGACGGGTATCGGCACAATCCGAAAATTATTGTCGATATTTGGATCGAATCTCGGGGACTATAGAATGAGTTTTGAAAGTGTTCAAGGACTGATGTTGGAGTCTAAACCTCAGGTCATGAGTGTATTTTCAAACCCGAGTGTCGGTTTTATTAATGGAGTTGTTAAGATATGTCAAAATGGTTTTACAAGTTGAAGACGTAAATCTGTCCGGTTTTTATAACACGAAGGTGTGTCGGGCAGAAGGTCTTAGATGTATATTTTGAATGAAACTTGAACTGAGTCTTCTTTATATTATATGTGAGTTTGTGACCAAGTTTCGTCGAAATCAGACAAGTTTAGATAGGGTAGATTGGTGTGTACATTTGGAGTGTACATGTTGATTGGTATTTTGGACACGTAGTTCAATAATTATGTGGCGTGAGTTGAGTATTCGCCATTGGACATGGTGATTTACTCAAGTGTTAAGTCATTATATAAATGACTTAGCTACTGGTCCGAGAGAAGTAAAATGATAATTTGACATGCGTTGACTTGGCGTCTTAAGACGGGTCAATATCGAGAGTGCAAGTGTTTAAAAGAATAATGTTGAATAAAAGGGTATAGAATAACACTTGTATTGTATATCTTTCGGGATTGTCATGGTTTTGTAATTTTGATTTTTATATTATTTAAGTACGATTTATACTTAATTCGATTATTAACGAACGCGCCTTATTTGGTAAGTTGCGGTTTTCGTGTTTAAACGGGCATCACTAATCGTCGGCGATCGTCTCATTACCACAATTGGCTAAGGTGAGTCTATAGCCTCGCTTTTAACATGTTTACTTGCTTTATAAAACCCGCGAGGGGGATAACATGCTTGTTTTATTAAAATAAAGGGTACAACGAGAAGTTATGGAAACCCTATTAATGGGTGCAACGAGAAGTTGTGGGAACCCTATTTACTTGAAAAGTAATTATTGAAATTAAAATGTACAACTATAAGTGGTGGTAAATTCATGATTGTTTTAAAAATTGAACACAAAGAACTTAATTGTGTGACAATCCGTCAATTTATGGTTGATATTTTATTCTCAATATTTATTTGAAAACATTATTTTAATGTTACAATATGAACTCACATATTTTTGGAAAGAAATTTGGATTTACGTCTTGAAGTAGCATCGACTACGTTTAAACCGGAGGATTCTACGTTACGTGCTTACGTTTACATACACCGTTTTTGGTGACAGTCCGACATTTCAGAAAATAAATTTATCCGTGAATATTATTTTGGAGTTTTAAATTTGTGTTGGTTCATAAACTCACAAATTTACGAGAAGAGATTAGGACTTACGATTTTATTTTAACGTCCTTTACGACTAAACTGGAAACCTTAGGATTACGTATTTACGTTTTCGAACTCCATTTTTGATGAGACGATTTTTATTAGATTCGTTTTGTGCCGTTGATTCATAATTTATAAAAACGTTTTTCGTAAAACGACCCGAGGGCACGCAAATCGAGGAAAATAGAATCGAGTAGTACCCGTAAATTAGTGGAGATGAGACAAGTGGGACACTTGTCCCACCCCCACTAAATAAAGTGGCAAGTACAAGCTACACCACCCTTGGTGGCAACCTAACATGCTTCTAAAGGACACATGTCCTTCACATTTTACCAAAACAACTTAAGGCATAAAACCACTAACCAAAACTAGTTTCTCTCATTCACAACATGCAAACAACTTCAAAACACTCTCTTTCTCCTCTCTTGGTCGTTCATATCACCACCCTAAACCACCATAACCATCAAAAATCTAGCCATGAATTTTATGTATAATCAACATATGTTGAAGGTTAGCTAAAAGGATGAAGATTGGAGATGATCTTAACATCCAATAAGAAGTTTCCATGAAGATCAAGGGCTGATTTTTGGAGAAGTCTACAATGATTTGGTGATCCTAGAAGTGGTGTTGATATCTCATAAGAATGGTTACCCAAAACCAAGCCTTGTTCATCATCAATCCCATATTTTCATCAACCATGGTGGTATAAAGATAGTTCTTCCCATCCTCTTGTTAATTTTGATTATGTAATCATATATTTTATTCTTAAATGTATATATGTATGATGATATATGATGATAAAAATATTGTGTGGGGATTTGGTGTTGATAAACATGCTGAAAAAGATGAAAAACTATAAGAAACAAGGCTAAAATCTTGTTTAAATTGTTGGCTGTATAAAACAGTAAAGAATCATATGATGAACTAATAAAAATTACATAGATTAATGGATATACACTAAGTAATATGTCTTGTAAACATGTGAGAGTTGGCCATGCAATGGAATCATTAGGATGAGTGAGATATGATCAAAACAAGTTTAGAGTACAAATCTAAGTTCACTGTTTTGGACGATTTTTAGAAAATACTTAGAGGATTATTCAACAGTAGCCATACCGGAGTTAAATGGAGCACATATCATGTAGTTTATGTCATAAACATTTGAGCTTCTATCTCCATATAGAACTCTAGATATGACAGTTTTGGTGAAGATGAAAATAAAAATCAGATTTTGGAAATTAAAATATAATAGTATTAAATAAGCACTTAAATAAAAATAGTATAAAATGTAAATTAAAACCAACTAACTTATATAATACATTTATATAAATAGGTATAAGGATAAATAAGTGGAAATTTTATAAAAATGGTAATTTGTTAAGTTTTATAAGTTATATAACTATAAACATGATTTTTACGACTTTTTCAGCTATTACCGTAAAATTAACGTTTTTGTTAAATAAAACGTAGACGATTGGACCCGTCTAACTGAGCATATTGGACTAATAATTGGACTAAATAAGTTAAACACTTATAAAAAGAACTTATTAGACTTAACCCATTTGGGCCCAACATGGAAACTATATATATACTGATAATATAGGTATAAAGTGGATTAAAACAAGTTAAAGAACTTATACTAAGCTTATTGGACTTAAAATAGGTAAATAGGTAAAACTAGTAAACTAGTATAAAAGTTATCGACACATAACACTAAAATGAGTAAACGAGAATATGTAAACCCACTTGATCATCATATATAAATAATCATCATATGTATACACAATTGTTATTTTTATAAAGTCATTGGACATGAGTCTAAGACGAGTATTATTTGTCTAGGTTTCCGTGATTGAAGCACGTACCTTACGTCCGAATTGCCGATAACCCGCCTTCCCACATCAACGTGAGTTCATAGCCTCGCACTCTTTTAAATGTTTTTATAAATGTTTTATAAACCCGCGAGGGAGATAACATGTTAGTTTTTACAAAATAGGACACCATTTGTCCTGATTGTTTGTCTATTGATTTGGATCCGAATGATTGAATGACCCGATTGTATGACCCGATAAATGATTAAAGGACCCGATAGATGAAATTAAATGGATTATTAAAGTTAGGTTATGTCACTAAAAGTCCCATTAGCATGAATTGTGAACTACCGGGATTTGGTAGACGCTTGTGCATATAATAGTACTATTTTGGGACGATCACCCCAGTTCGCGCCTTGACGGTTGATCCCCGTCGTGCCACATTGATTGGTGAGCGAATTTATGTATGAGAAGATTTCCATAGCGTGACCTTTGTGACGATACGCTACTTTAGATGGGCAAATTGAGTATCGGGTTAGCTACCCGTTGTTGGTTTAGTAAGGTAACAATGTCATGCGGCTTATAATAATCCAATTACCAAAATACTAATAGACGCACCAAATTACGATGTATTGCCTGACTAGCACTACAGGGTCATACTATTGATATTATGTTCGTGTTTTGGTTTTCATAACCATATTCATATAACGGTTTTTGTTTTCATACAACGTCATAAGACGTATTGTATGATGTTTTTACGACATTGGCTCGTATAATGATTTTTAAGGCAAACGCCTATATTATGAATTTGACGAAGATTTGTATAAAATGACTTTGGCTATTTTATGGCCTATTAAAATGATTTGTACAAAATGATTTTCAGTAATAATTTTATACTGATATTATATTGATGGATTTTATTAAACTCTATGAATTCACTCGGCGTTATCACTGACCTTTTCTTTTAACATGTTTTATCTCAGGTACTTGAAGGTAATTCTCAGGAAGACGACAAGAATTCATGGCCTGCACTTAAACAATATTTTTCCATTCAAATACTTTGTAAAACTTTGTATGAAATAATATGACTTGGGACCGATGTAACTTTGATATTTATGAATGGAAATGCTTTATTAATAAACGACGCGATTTTTATGCGTTGTCTATGATGTGAGTAATGTGTTATCCCGTAACACCAACTAGTCTTCCGTTGTATTGAGTTGTATATATTTGGGGGTGTTACAGTTTGGTACCAGAGCTCTCGTTATAGAGAACGAAAGATTTTTAAAACCAAGGTTTTGAATAAAACATTTCAAAATCTTTTAACTATAAACATTTTCTCAAAATGTCTAAAAATCTTTTAACTATAACGATGCCGAAGAATTCCCGAGTTACAGACAAGGCCAGACTGAGAAGTGTTATTTTAATATATACATATAACTCGGATTACATATATATATATATATATATATATATATGATGTAATCTTATTACATGATTGTTTGATGATTATTTTGATATTTATACGAGGTATTTATACGACGTAGATTGTCACAAGGAACCCTAAATCCCCTAGTAAATTAATCGAAGCTATTCTCGTAGGAATTCTAGCTATCCTAGATCTAAACCAAGTTGTGGATATTTATGATCCCAACAAATGGTTAATATTCGTAGAAATGTAGATATTAGTTGATTGTGAAATTGATGAAGAATTGGCGAGATTAAATCTGATATCGATGTCATGACGATCTTTCCTTATAGAGTGGAGTTTGACAAAACTTTACCACCTAGAAAGATGTCATCTGATTTGTTGTCATCCAATTCTTAAATTGAAATCGAAAGGGTGAATGTTGCACTTGAGGCTATCATTGGGACCATTACCCAAAAGCCTCATGCCACAAGTACCTTTCCGAGAAGTCTAGTTGAATGATCAAGTCATTTCATACTAGTGACTCATTTGATAATTGTTGTTGTAAGAGCTATAGGATTGGAATTAAGTGTTGATCATATCGAGCTTTTATTGCCCTTTTGAGGTCTAAGAATAAGATTTAAAGTATTGGAATATGAGGTAGGATATTGAATTGAGTATAAAATTGGTTGAAACTTGAATGAAGAAAAAATTTAACCTATATGAAATATGAGACTGTTAAGAGGAAGTCGTTAAGTCCTGTGATTGAATTATAAGGTTTTAATTGATTGTTGGTTCGTGTTAAGGATTGTTCCTAGGCCATTGTCCACTAACGAGGATGCCCAGTGTCCAAGAAATAAATTGAAGAAATCTTCTTCTGAATTGGGACTGATGGATCTTCCGGGACAAGTAGGACACCTAATGACTCTTGTAGATTAGTATTCATTGTGGTATCTTTTAAAAATAATCCCTAACCTAACTGAGACATCAGTTGGTAGGATGAGTTCTTGGAATTGTATGACATAGTGACACATAAGTGTTACGGTACAATTTAACTTGTTTGAAAAGACTACCTTTGAGTGCTAAATTCTACATATATCGATGTTATCTATCTTTTATTGCTTCATCCTAATGTTCACATTAGTGATACAACCATTGAACAAGTACTCATCTCGATTTGAGCTACGTTGTGGATTATTCTTTTTGAGTGCCATCAAAGTCATGAACCTCATGATTAATTGGCTAAAGCTCATTTCCTATCATATTGTAGTTAATTCTTGGTGAACAACTTTTCATCACTCTTTTGCAGTTCACTGATTGTTTTTATAAGATAAAACAGTATTCCTTGAGAATAATTGGATTTTCATCACTATATGGATTATTTAAAGTGAGATTTATAA
Source organism: Glebionis coronaria (assembly GCA_025667525.1). Lineage (NCBI taxonomy): Eukaryota > Viridiplantae > Streptophyta > Magnoliopsida > Asterales > Asteraceae > Glebionis > Glebionis coronaria. The sequence continues at coordinate 60,548,250 of CM046880.1, read as the reverse complement.
ATAATCCTTATCGAAGTAAAGTTGTTTATGAAACGCTTTGGAAACTTAATTGTTTTCATAACAAAGAAAATCTTTGTAAATTTATTTTTGATTCTTATTTAAGAATTAAGCATGAAAATGTTTTTATTATAAACATGATGGTAAAATTTTGACGAACTGAGTATTGCATCGTTAATCTTGAAATTGTATATAGTTGCGTGCCTACATACAATTTGGAATGGACCATGCAAGGCTGATTAGTAGTCACCATAAAACTGATTAATAAACACTACATTTCCTTTGGAGATTGTGAAAGATTAAATTTTAAGAGATCTGCAAGAAGCGAAAAATAGGGACATAATGTTAGGGACACCTACATATGTGCCTGTAGCATCTATTCTTCTGAGTTGAGTTTACTCATCTGTGGAATTTGTCTTATTTGACAATTGATATTCCGTTCTTGTCCAATTCTCCCGTAGTGAGATTCTTAGGAAAAGTATTTGATTATCGAGTGTTGATACCCGACTGGATGTATCGACGTTCCTATCATTTCTTTTGATTAAGATTTCATTTGAATGACCTGGGTAACGATCCGAGGAGCTTTCGAATGCGTACTCAAATTATGAAAACATGGGATATACTCATATTCGTTAATTTTTTCGTCTGTATCTGATTTGAAATTCTCTCACGTAGATTGTGCGTTGACCTTACTCTTTTAATGGTAGTTGTGTCTCCATATATCCCTGAATTTGTGAAGGATTATGAGTTATTATTAGTCTTTTGAGAAGTTCACATCTTATCGACGGTAATGAAACTGAAAAGTTGATAGTGCCGGTAGAATGGATTGATTGATTATGACATGACGACATTGTCTTAATTGATGGGAACTCGAATAGAATTCCCATAAATGATAAGATGTTGATTATCAAAAGTGATCTAAATAATTCTTGATGGATGACCATATCTTGCATTTAGACTTGAAATTATACCATGAATGGTTGTGAACTAGTCATAGATATTATAATTTAGAAAGAATATAATATGAATTTATTAAAAGATGTTTCTGTTTTATAAAACTTTATAAGGTATTTGTTGGTAAATTACCTAGACTTTTGCCATTAAGGCAAGTTGAAATTGGTATTGATTATATTCCCGGTGCTGCACCTTTGGCTTGTGCACTTTACGTCAGTACCATCTGGATTAAAGGAATTACCATACAACTGAGAGAGTTGTCGGAGAAATATTTTATTCTACCAAGCTCGTCAACATGAAGAGCTATGGTGTTATCATTCCTTATATTTATATATTACTGTGAACTGAGTAAATTGACAATCAAAAACGATATCCATAACTCGAAATGGAAGATTTGTTCGATCATTTACAAGGTTCTAGCGTATGTTTTAAAGATTTGATCCACGGCATAGTTATCATCAACTTCGCATCTGCGAAAAATATTATCTATTCCAATCACTACATCCGGTACTTGTAATGAACATTATGAGTTTCACGTGATGTCGTTTGGATTGACTAATACACATGTAGCATTCATAATTTTGGCGAATCACGTGTGTAGGCTGTAATATGATAAATTCATGCTTGTGATCATTAAGGACCATTTGTTTGTTTATAAGAATAAGCAGGAGTTAATAATTATTTATAGATTGCCCTAAATTGGCCGAACAATGAAAACCTGTATCTTAAATATTTAACATGTGATTAAAGACTAAATCCTTTATATTAATTGACCGTGTGAATAATAGATAATGAAATATATTGACTCTTTAAAAATTAAGAGCCCTTTTAAGACTTAGTGTTATAATAAAAAGAAAGTGCAAATATATTTTGACAAATGTTTTAACAAAGGATTTTTAAGGGATTATTCCCTTATACCGAGAACATTTAACTAAACTCCTGTTTAGGGGTAAATGTTTGTGTATACTTCTAGACAACCTAAGAAGAATTGAGGAAACCATATAACTTATGACTTGAAATTTGAAACGACAATTTTTGCTTTTCAACTAAGAAAGAAAATTTTGACCAATATATAAACAAAGATTTTTCGAACATTTACGAATCTTACTAATTATTTTTAGTAAACCAACAAAAATTTTGTTAATTTAAATTCAAATTTATTTTGAACATTTTTATATAATTGGACAAACTAAGAAAATTTAAAAACTTTTTGCGTTTACGTTTCATAAAATTTAATAATAATTATTTAATTACTTGTAGTAATTATCGACGCTTTAAACATCGGATTGAGTAAAACAGATAAAAATAATAGATGAGACGAAACTGAAACTTAGAAAATATGAAGAAAGGTGAACGTAATTACTGACGCATAATATAGAAAGAGTATCTGAGTGAATTGTGGACATGATAATTATATCATCATGAGAGGTGAATATAGATACCGACGCATTATGTAGAAAAGATAAAGAACCAATTAGGACATGTTCCTTAATAATGAAGGTGCAAAATAAATTGCCGAACGATATAAAAATAAACAATGCTTGTAAGAAGGTTAATAATAAAAAGTGGTTCGCGACTAATGTGAACCATTAGCATTAAGAAGCCGATGGCGTTAAAAGTATAAAAGGCCACTTATGGTTGCCTAAATATGGAGATTGTGAGATATAGTTAAATTGGAAACTTGTAAGTATAAGTATTCTATTCCTGTCATTTCTGATTTAATGTATCATTATCAGAAGAAGTTGTATTGATGGCAAATTGTGAAGGCAGACATCGCCTCATACATTAGTAAACGTCTAGCTATTGCAAAGGTCATCATCTGAATTTGATTCGATTTGGGTCATCGTCGACAGACTGACCAAATCTGCTAATATCATTCCCGTTAATGATAATTGAAAAGGAGTTATGTAAACATAGTGTGCTTGTATCGAACATCTTTATCAAGATCCTCGCTTCGCATTGAATTTCTAGAGATTTGCTCAGAAGTCATTAAGAACAAATCTTGATGAGAGTACTATGTACCACCCCAATCGAAGGGACGAGGTAAAGTAACAACGCAAAGTAATATAAGTGATGTTTTATGTTTGAATGATTGACCTTTGGTTATAGACCGTATAATCGTTTTCCTTTGAGAGGTTATCATTGATAATTATCGTATTAGGATCGAGATCGAATCTTGTTAGGTTCTATATTAGAGCATCTGTAAGTAGGAGTTGAGATGAAGACACCCGACATACACCCATTGTGAGTTAGACATGTCTTTTAGGTTTAAGGTTTCCTATGATGGCGAACCTAACCTTACAAAATACTCGACCCGCGAGACCTGAAATGATTGTTGAAATTAGGATCTGATTATTGACAGCCGGTAGTGGGCAGGAGGTTATGTGAATATGAAATGTAGATCATGAAGTGCCAGATGGGTAGCGAAGTTATGCCAAAATTTTTAACCTTCGAAAAATGAATTAATGATCTGACAAATCATGGAATATAAGTCCCCGTTGTATGGGACCATTGAGATGATGTAAAAGTTGGTATGAAAGGCATATAAGCTGGATCTAACCTAGGACTTCAAGAGTTGCGTGAATTATGTTTCGTATATCGAACTTGATAAAATGTCTATCAAGTGAGAATCTGATCACTTCTTCATGAAGTTTAGATTGGCGAAAAGTTGCATTCATCAAAAACCCGTGAACATCATGGATAGAGAAAATAAGTCAACATTAAGCCTGATCTTATTCCCGTAGTTATGTTTGATGAAACTCGCGTATTGTAATGAATTACACTTGTGAGAAAAGACCGAATATGGAGGAAATATTGTAACACCCCCAAATTTATACAACTCAATACGGCGGAAGACTCGTTGGTGTTACGGGATAGCACATTACTCACATCATAGACAACGCATAAAAATCGCGTCGTTTAATAATAAATCATTTACATTCATAAACATCAAAGTTACATAGGTCCCAAGTCATATTATTTCATACAAAGTTTTACAAAGTATTTGAATGGAAAATATTTTTTAAGTGCGGGCCATAAATTCTTGTCGTCTTCCCGAGAATTACCTTCAAGTACCTGAGATAAAAAATGTTAAAAGAAAAGGTCAGCGATAACGCCGAGTGAATTCATAGAGTTTAATAAAATCCATCAATATAACATCGGTATAAAATTATTACCGAAAATCATTTTGTACAAATCTTTGTAATAGGCCATAAAATAGCCAAAATCATTTTATACAATTCTTTATCAAAATCATAATATAGGCATTTGCCTTAAAAATCATTATACGAGCCAATGTCGTAAAAACATCATACAATACGTTTTGCAACGTTGTATAGATTAAATAAAAACCGTTATATGAATATGGTTATGGAAACCAAAACACGAACATAATATCAATAGTATGACCCTGTATTGCTAGTCAGGCAATACATCGTAATTCGGTGCGTCTAGTAGTATTTCATTAGTTGGACTATTATAAGCCGCATGACATTGTTACCTTACTAAACCAAACAACGGGTAGCTAACCCGATACTCAATATGCCCATCTAAAGTAGCGTGTCGTCACAAAGCTCACCCTATGGAAATCTTCTCATACATAAATTCGCTTACCAATCAATGTGGCACGACGGGGATCAACCGTCAAGGCGCGAACTGGGGTGATCGTCCCCAAATAGTACTATTATATGCACAAGCGTCTACCAAATCCCGGTAGTTCACAATTCATGCTAATGGGACTTTTAATGACATAACCTAACTTTAATAATCCATTTAATTTCATCTATCGGGTCCTTTAATCATTTATCGGGTCATACAATCGGGTCATTCAATCATTCTGGTCCAAATCAATAAACAAACAATCGAGACAAATGGTGTCCTATTTTATAAAAACTAACATGTTATCTCCCTCGCGGGTTTATAAAACATTTCATAAAAACATTTAAAAGAGTGCGAGGCTATGAACTCACGTTGATGTGGGAAGGCGGGTTATCAGCAATTCGGACGTACGGTACGTGCTTCAATCACGGAAACCTAGACAAATAATACTCGTCTTAGACTCATGTCCAATGACTTTATAAAAATAACAATTATGTATACATATGATGATGATATATATATGATGATCAAGTGGGTTTACATATTCTCGCTTACTCATTTTAGTGTTATATGTCGATAACTTTTATACTAGTTTACTAGTTTTACCTATTTACACGTTTTAAGTCCAATAAGCTTATTATAAGTTCTTTAACTTGTTTTAATCCATTTTATACTTATATTATCAGTATCTATACTTTCCATGTTGGGCCCAAATGGGTTAAGCCCAATAAGTTCTTTTTATAAGTGTTTATCTTATTTAGTCCAGTTATTAGTCCAATATGCTTAGTTAGCTTGTTAATGTCCGTATGTCCTATAGTTCGGGTTTTATCGGTTTTTACTTGTATTAGTTACTTATATATCAGTATATGACTTTTAAAAACTTTACATTACACGGGTTTGATCGTCTAAGTTTTTATTGGCGAAAAACGTTAATTTTACGGTAATAGCCGAAAAAGTCGTAAAAATCAAGTTTATAGTTTTATTACTTATAAGTATTATTCCACTACCATTTTTATAATTTATACACTTATTTAACCTTTTACGTATTTATATAATTAAAATCCATAAGTTAGTGGGTTTTTATTTTACATTTTATACAATATAATTTTGAGTGCTTATATAATAATAATAAACATTAATTCTCAAAATCTGATTTTTATTTTCATCTTCACCAAAACTGCCATATATAGAGTTCTATATGGAGATAGAAGCTCAAATTTTTATCACATAAACTAAATGATATGTGCTCCATTTAACTCTTCTATAACTACTGTTGAATCATCTTCTAAGTATTTTCTAAAAATCGTCCAAAACAGTAAACTCCGATTTGTACTTTAAACTTGTTTTGATCATATCTCACTCATTACAATGATTCCATTGCATGACCAACTCTCACATGTGTACAAGACCCATAGCTTACTTTATATCAATCTATTCAAGTCATTTTACCATTTTACCATATGATTCTTTACTGTTTTATACAGCCATCTAAATTAAGCAAGATTTTAACCTTGTTTCTTATAGTTTTTCATATTTTTAAGCATGTTTATCAACACCAAATCCTCACACAATATTTTTAATCATCATTCATCATCATATACATATACATAAGTAAAATAAATACAAGATTACATAATCAAAAATAACAAGAGGATGAGGAGGCCAATCTTTATACCACCAAGTTGTTGTAGGTTGTGATTTGGACATGGATTTTGATGGAGAAACTTGTGAGTAACCAAGACCATCTTCAAGACCACCATTCTTCATGAACACCTTGTGGAAAATCAGGCCCAATACTCCATAGCAACTCCTCTTTGGATGTTATAACTTGCACCAATCAATAGGGCTTCAAAAGGGCATCATCATATATGTAAATAACATATGATTTCATGGTTAAATTTGATCAAATGAGGGTTGTTCTTGATGAATATGGGACGAATTTAGAGAGAGAGGAGAGTGTTTATGGTGGTTTGCATGTGAAAATGGAAGGAAATGGTAATGTCTAGTGGTTTTGTTAGTTTAGTGGGAAGAGTAAGCTTCAAAATGAAGCAAAGTTACAAGTGTAACTTAGTTTAGTGTAAGGATGCCACATCTTTGATGTGGTGTCCCTAGTTAGTGGGGTGGGATAAACTAGTTTTGTCCCATCCCGCTAATTTACGGGTATTCCTTGATTCTAGTTTCCTCGATTTACGTGCTCTCGGGTCATTTTTCGAAAAACGTTATTATAAATTATGAATCAACGGCACAAAATGAATTTAATAAAAATTGTCTCATCAAAAACGGAGTTCGAAAACGTAAATACGTAATCCTAAGGTTTCCGGTTTAGTCGTAAAGGACGTTAAGTTAAAATCGTAAGTCCTAATCTATTCTCGTAAATTTGTGAGATTATGAACCAACACAAATTTAAAATTCGAAAATAATATTCACGGATAAATTTATTTCCTGAAATGTCGGATTATCACCAAAGATGGTGTATGTAAACGTAAGCACGTAACGTAGAATCCTCCGGTTTAGACGTAGTCGATGCTACTTCAAGACGTAAATCCAAATTTCTTCCCAAAAATAAGTGAGTTCATAAAATAATATTTTCAAATAAGTATTGAGAATAAAATATCAATCATAAATTGACGGATTGTCACAAATACCCACATGGCTTTAACTCTATAAGAAGCGAGTAGTAAGATGATCTTTGAGGTCAAAGATCCTGTTTAGGGGTAAATGCTGTGACAATCCGTCAATTTATGGTTGATATTTTATTCTCAATATTTATTTGAAAACATTATTTTAATGTTACAATATGAACTCACATATTTTTGGGAAGAAATTTGGATTTACGTCTTGAAGTAGCATCGACTACGTTTAAACCGGAGGATTCTACGTTACGTGCTTACGTTTACATACACCGTTTTTGGTGACAGTCCGACATTTCAGAAAATAAATTTATCCGTGAATATTATTTTGGAGTTTTAAATTTGTGTTGGTTCATAAACTCACAAATTTACGAGAAGAGATTAGGACTTACGATTTTATTTTAACGTCCTTTACGACTAAACCGGAAACCTTAGGATTACGTATTTACGTCTTCGAACTCCGTTTTTGATGAGACAATTTTTATTAGATTCGTTTTGTGCCGTTGATTCATAATTTATAAAAACGTTTTTCGTAAAACGACCCGAGGGCACGCAAATCGAGGAAAATAGAATCGAGGAGTACCCGTAAATTAGTGGAGATGAGACAAGTGGGACACTTGTCCCACCCCCACTAAATAAAATGGCAAGTACAAGCTACACCACCCTTGGTGGCAACCTAACATGCTTCTAAAGGACACATGTTCTTCACATTTTACCAAAAGAATTTAAGGCATAAAACCACTAACCAAAACTAGTTTCTCTCATTCACAACATGCAAACAACTTCAAAACACTCTCTTTCTCCTCTCTTGGTCGTTCATATCACCACCCTAAACCACCATAACCATCAAAAATCTAGCCATGAATTTTATGTATAATCAACATATGTTGAAGCTTAGCTAAAAGGATGAAGATTGGAGATGATCTTAACATCCAATAAGAAGTTTCCATGAAGATCAAGGGCTGATTTTTGGAGAAGTCTACAAATATTTGGTAATCCTAGAAGTGGTGTTGATATCTCATAAGAATGGTTACCCAAAACCAAGCCTTGTTCATCATCAATCCCATATTTTCATCAACCATGGTGGTATAAAGATAGTTCTTCCCATCCTCTTGTTAATTTTGATTATGTAATCATGTATTTTATTCATAAATGTATATATGTATGATGATATATGATGATAAAAATATTGTGTGGGGATTTGGTGTTGATAAACATGCTTAAAAAGATGAAAAACTATAAGAAACAAGGCTAAAATCTTGTTTAAATTGTTGGCTGTATAAAACAGTAAAGAATCATATGATGAACTAATAAAAATGGAATAGATTAATGGATATACAGTAAGTAATATGTCTTGTACACATGTGAGAGTTGGCCATGCAATGGAATCATTAGGATGAGTGAGATATGATCAAAACAAGTTTAGAGTACAAATCTAAGTTCACTGTTTTGGACGATTTTTAGAAAATACTTAGAGGATGATTCAACAGTAGCTATAGAGGAGTTAAATGGAGAACATATCATGTAGTTTATGTCATAAAATTTGAGCTTCTAACTCCATATAGAACTCTAGATATGGCAGTTTTGTTGAAGATGAAAATAAAAATTAGATTTTTGAAATTAAAGTATAATAGTATTATATAAGCACTCAAATAAAAATAGTATAAAATGTAAATTAAAACCCACTAACTTATATAATACATTTATATAAATAGGTATAAGGATAAATAAGTGGACATTTTATAAAAATGGTAATTTGTTAAGTTTTATAAGTTATAAAACTATAAACATGATTTTTACGACTTTTGCGGCTATTACCGTAAAATTAACGTTTTGGTTAAATAAAACTTAGACGGTTGGACCCGTCTAATGTGAACTTTATAAAACTCATATACTGATATATAAACATATATAACAAGTAAAAACCGATAAAACCCGAACTATAGGACATACGGACATTAACGAGCTAACTGAGCATATTGGACTAATAATTGGACTAAATAAGTTAAACACTTATAAAAAAACTTATTGGGCTTAACCCATTTGGGCCCAACATGGAAAGTATATATATACTGATAATATAGGTATAAAGTGGATTAAAACAAGTTAAAGAACTTATACTAAGCTTATTGGAATTAAAATAGGTAAATAGGTAAAACTAGTAAACTAGTATAAAAGTTATCGACACATAACTCTAAAATGAGTAAACCAGAATATGTAAACCCACTTGATCATCATATATAAATAATCATCATATTTATACACAATTGCTATTTTTATAAAGTCATTGGACATGAGTCTAAGACGAGTATTATTTGTCTAGGTTTCCGTGATTGAAGAACGTACCGTACGTCCGAATTGCCGATAACCCGCCTTCCCACATCAACGTGAGTTCATAGCCTCGCACTCTTTTAATTGTTTTTATAAATGTTTTATAAACCCGCGAGTGAGATAACATGTTATTTTTTACAAAATAGGACACCATTTGTCCCGATTGTTTGTTTATTGATTTGGATCCGAATGATTGAATGACCCGATTGTATGACCTGATAAATGATTAAAGGACCCGATAGATGAAATTAAATGGATTATTAAAGTTAGGTTATGTAACTAAAAGTCCCATTAGCATGAATTGTGAACTACCGGGATTTGGTAGACGCTTGTGCATATAATAGTACTATTTGGGGACGATCACCCCAGTTCGCGCCTTGACGGTTGATCCCCGTCGTGCCACATTGATTGGTAAGCGAATTTATGTATGAGAAGATTTCCATAGTGTGACCTTTGTGACGACACACTACTTTAGATGGGCAAATTGAGTATCGGGTTAGCTACCCGTTGTTGGTTTAGTAAGGTAACAATGTCATGCGGCTTATAATAATCCAATTACCAAAATACTAATAGACGCACCGAATTACGATGTATTGCCTGACTAGCAATACAGGGTCATACTATTGATATTATGTTCGTGTTTTGGTTTTCATAACCATATTCATATAACGGTTTTTGTTTTCATACAACGTCATAAGACGTATTGTATAATGTTTTTACGACATTGGCTCGTATAATGATTTTTAAGGCAAACGCCTATATTATGATTTTTACGAAGATTTGTATAAAATGACTTTGGCTATTTTATGGCCTATTAAAATGATTTGTACAAAATGATTTTCAGTAATAATTTTATACTGATATTATATTGATGGATTTTATTAAACTCTATGAATTCACTCGGCGTTATCGCTGACCTTTTCTTTTAACATGTTTTATCTCAGGTACTTGAAGGTAATTCTCGGGAAGACGACAAGAATTCATGGCCCGCACTTAAACAATATTTTTCCATTCAAATACTTTGTAAAACTTTGTATGAAATAATATGACTTGGGACCGATGTAACTTTGATATTTATGAATGGAAATGCTTTATTAATAAACGACGCGATTTTTATGCGTTGTCTATGATGTGAGTAATGTGCTATCCCGTAACACAAACTAGTCTTCCGCTGTATTGAGTTGTATATATTTGGGTGTGTTACAAATTGTATGTTTAGATTAAAGTTATTACATAAGTTTGTTTAGCCTTAAAAGACCCATGAATCGTGAATTGTTAATCGAAGTAACGCTAAGGCTATGGATAGATCTATCGGGGTGACGCCCAGTCCGGTTGCGACTAGCTATCGCATGGTGTTGTGATGCACTAGTAATGAAACATCGGATGCATTGTATAAGAGAAATATACGCACTTGGCTAGGTGTGTTGGGCTGAAATAATATATGTTAACGTTCAATGTCACGAGACTTATGTAATAACACGATAATTATGTATGTACAACCTAATTGTCTTTGATAAACTATTAACCATGGAAGGTTATTTTGAATACTTATGTTCTCTTTATTTGAATTAAACTCTATAGATTCACTCGGAAAATTTTGCTGACTTTTTAACATGTTTTATCTCAGGTCCATTGGGAAGGCACTCGAGGAAGGTGGTTTCATGAAGCTTGTTTATTTGAAATGTTTTGGCCCGCTTTTATAAATTATATCCATTCAAATAATTTTTACCATTTACTAGGTTTTGTAAAATTGAAGTTATCTGTGACCGTATATGAAATTGTACTTTTATTGAATGAAAATGAATGGATGATTATTAAAACGTCTCGTTTTGATCCGTTTTCTATGATTATGAGATTGAACCATGATAGTAACATGATGAGACTGCTTTTATACATAGTCTCATCGTCTAAATCGGGCTTAAAATGCATTAAAAATCATTAAAACTGCCAAATATATGCTCGTGTTTGTTGCTTGTGTATTTTAGGTACGGATATTGAGGAAATGACAAAAAGATCACAAGAATCAATCAAAAACGAACACGGGAAACAAAGCCGCTCAATGAACCGGGCCTGATTCATGGATTTCCAAAATGGTCCTTGAAGTTTGAAGATTGTACAAGAATGGTCCCTCTACTATTGAAGACTTGGCATCTTATACCCTTGCAAAAATCATAAATTGCATTGTGGTCCCTTAAATGTCAAGAAATATACAATATAAGCCCTTCAAGAATGGTCAAATTGCATGAATAGTCCTTGTTTAAAGTTTGAGAATAGGCTGTGCCAAATTTGACAAGTTGGCAAAAGTTGTTAAGTGTAATTTTGGAGTTGATGGCTATTTAATACAAATTAATGGAAGGAAGAAACTTGGGGGGCTAAACTAGCCAGACAACCAAACTTCACCCACCAACCAAAAGCTTACACATCACCCTCCACGTCACCTGAACCCGACCCTACCCTTTTACCGAACCCAATACCCGTCCAAATACCCATTACCCAAACCCATCACTAGTTTATTTATTAAACTGGTCAACCCCCAGTCAAACCCCATGATTTCCCTCTTAAACATCCATTTAAACGAATTTACCCCCAAAATAGATTAAACCCCTCCCATAAACCCTAATTAAACCCAGTTTCAATTACAACAAAAATAAAGGGGTTTTGATTTAGCTTTTCCAGATCCTTGATTACCATCAACCTCAACCCAAACCCACTCAAAGATTCCAACCCAACACACCCATGTGTTGAGTAGGACCATCCCCTGACCCGTCACTTTCTTCCCAACTTCAAAAAGAGACAAGATCAACAGCTCATAGTGAATTCGTGCTCCCAAAGGAACAATGAACGACTAGGATCATCAAACACAGCTGGAAGGATCACATGCTTGGCAGAATCACAAGATGGCAACTTTTTGACCCATTGACCAAAGGGCTTTTCAGGAATTTTAGCATGCTAGGGTTTGAGTAACTAGAATGTTCCCTTGAGTAGTATTTAAAGAGGATGCAACCTGTGCATACCCTTTGTTCCAGATTTTGCTTTTAAAAATATTGTAATTCCTTTTTAAGTTATAAAAGTTGGTATTTTGATTTATAAAGTAATTCCTTTTTATTTAATAGTTGGTGGTATTATTGAAGCATAATCTGATTTCCTTTATCACTTTTGGTTTTGTTAAGTTTAATTCAGAAAGTTAAGGTTTTGGTGAGAGGTCACTTAACCCAAAACCTTGAATTTTCTGTGATAATTATAGGAGCTATTAGCTTATTTGGTGGATAACCAAATAAGCTACATAAGCTTGTATAAGCTATTTCATCAAGTTTTAGTTTTCCAAAGATTGGCTTGACAAAAAAAATCCCGTTTTCAAAGATTTTTCTCAAAATCTTATTTTAGCTTATATCTTACTGTTTGAATAAGCTTAAACCATTAAGCTTGATAAGCTTGCGGTTGGAGCTTATCCAAACTTGAAGTGTCTTGCCTTGTTTGTTGTGATTGTGCAGGAACAACAAGGGTAAGCAAGCTCACTCCATTTCATTTTTTTGATTGAAGAATTTTTTTAGCATTCCCCACAACAACAAAGTCAGCACAAGCCCGAGCTTATTTGGAGGTGGCTTTTCAGCCATTGTGGGACATGGATTGTAGGTCCCACAAGGTAACTATCTTGTACCTTGTTTTCAGCTTTCAATATTTCTGATTTATGTGATTTGGTAGATTTTTTGTGCAAGTTGTTTAAGTGCTAGTTGTATGGTTTGATTATGCTCACTTTAGGTTTGTATGCATGCTAGAAGCTTTGTCAATCATATTTTTGTAGTTTTGAATAGCTTTGCTTTGTTAATTTTCATTTTCAGTAAATTAAGGGGTGTTTGGATTAGGGTTTAAATTGGTTTAAGTGGCTTAAATCTTGTTTAAAAACTAGTTAAACACACTTCTTATGCTTAGGTTAGGTCATAACAGCAAGTTTGATTTAATTGGCAAGGTTCTCAAAGCAAATTACATGTTTTAAATTGGTATTCACTAGTTAAATACAGTAATCCATTTTTCTGCCTGATTTGTGAGGAATTTGTGCCATCAAACTTGATTATCTGTTAGAGATAGGTTTAAGTAGGGTTTGTAATTGGTTGCATGTGAATTGGTCAGCTTGTATGCAAGATATGGGCAAGTGAAATCCACTTTTGTGCCTTTTGAACCAGGTCACTATTCATCAGAAACAATACATGCTTAATCAGTCACCATTTTGTGCATTTTGTGGTTGATTTTGTGAAGATACTTGTATGTTTTTGTGATTCAATTGACTCCCTACACTCAACTGAGTGTAGGGGTGCCTTATTGCCCCAAGAAAAAGCTCAAATAAGCTTCCCTAAGCTTATTGGTCAACTGACCAAATTTTTATAACTAGCAGTGGGAACCAATTTGACACTGGTAGTCCATTTGTTACCCCTGCTCAGCAAAAGGACAATGACCTAGCACATGTCACTATCAGATTTCTCATTTTTTTGTCTTTAGTGCCTAAATATAGGAATTAGGGTTTCAAACAAATTGCATTATTTTTCTTATTTTATTTTTGATTTTTCAGTTTATTTTATTTTTTGTTACTGTTCATCTAGTAATTTTTAGATTAATTAGCTATTTTTAATTACTTTTTAATTTCTGTATTTTGTCTTTTAGTGAAAAAATAATTATTTTTCAGTTTTAAGATTTTTCTTAGATTTAGAAAAAGATTTTACGATTTTTAGTTTAAAAAGTTTTTACTGTTCACTTTTTAATTATTTTTTAGAATTAAATTAGTTTAATTAGGGTTTTAATATTAATCTGTTTTGTCCTTTAGTGCAAAATTTTATATTTTTCAAACTTTTTCATTTTTCTACTGTTCTTTAGAGTAATTTAGGATTTTTAAAATTGTCAAATTATTTTTGGCATTATTTTATTATTTTTTATGATTATTTTAGTTTAAAAAGAGTTTTAAGTGATTTAAAAATAGAAAATAGTTTTTAAAATTTAGGAAAAATAATTTTTAGTCTTTAGATAATATAAGTAAGTTATTTGTTCAAAAAAATAATATTTTGTACATTTTGTTAATTATATTTACCTTTAGGGCTTTAATTAGCATTTAAAATTGAATATTTAATTAATAAAGGGTTTTAAAATATTTTTGTTGAAATTTTATTCTTATTTATATTATTTTAGACTTAGTTGTAACTTTTAATTAAGTTTTAGGTTTAAAATTTTTAATTTGTAGCTTTTTACGGTTTTACGTGAACGACCTTTTCGTCTTAGCTTAATCCGTCTGCGTAACCGTCATTCTCTTCTTACCCTACTTCTATTTTCTTTTCTCATAACAATATAATCACAAACCATTAATCAATTCATTACACAACGCACTTGCCTCCTTGGGAAACGAACTTGAACTTATTTGGTCATTAGTGCTTGGTTTTCCTAAACCGACACTTAACAATTACCACTATTTTGGTACTCTTTTCCTAAAGGGTATACAAAAACACTACAATCATAACACCCAATGACCCTTCCGCTGTTATGACCGAAATTTGGGGGTGTTACATGAATTCATCATGTCCTTTATCAGGAAAGTAGAAAATCAGAATGACATTAAAGTCAAACAAATAAGGACTGATAATGGGACAGAATTTAGGAGCCAAGAGCTTGAGAGTTTTTCTGATGAGAAAGGAATTTCTCAGAACTTCTCTTCTACCTACACACCTGAACAAAATGGTGTGGCTGAAAGGAAGAATAGAACTCTCATTGAAGATGCAAGAACAATGCTCAATGGATCCAATCTTTCAAAACACTTCTGGATTGAGGCTGTAAAAATAGCCTGCTATACTCAGAATAGAAGTATCATTGTCAAAAGACATGATAAGACTCCTTATGAAATATTCAAGGAAAGAATTCTAGATATCAGCTTTTTTTCATGTGTTTGGATATCTTGTGTTCATTCACAATCAAAAGGACCATCTTGGTAAATTTGATGCAAAAGCTGATGATGGATACTTCCTTGGATACTCTTTTGTATCCAAAGCCTTCAGGTCTTTAACACAAGGAGACAACAAGTTGAGGAATCATTTCATATCACATTTGATGAAAGTATGGATGCCATTAATTTCACAAATCAATCAATGGAAGAGATTAGGATTAATGACTTATCAAGATATCCTCCTGATGAGTTTGAACATAGTCCCTCAAAACAGTATCAAACTGATGCTGATCTATCTTTTCATATATCACCTCACAATAGGTCAATCAATAACTTGATTACAAATCAACATGTCCCTGAAGCTATAGCTACCCATGCTAAAGAATCAATAGATTCTCTCATCCATGCAGACACTAAAGGGAAAATTGATGAAAATAATGACCTACCAGTCACTGAAATCCTTCAGTGAGAAGTAATGATCTAGTACTATGTACTAAAGAACTAGTCCCTGATAATCATCAATTATCCACAAGATCCAATCCAAGTCCTCAGGACAGATGGTCTAGACAACAACACATAGAGCTTCTAAATATATATGGTAATGTATCTAAGGATGCTCACACGTAGTCAGGCTGCCAAACTCTCTGCTGCCTCAGCCCATGAATGTCTATTCGCAGACTTTCTCTCTGAAACCGAACCCAAGAGGATTTTAGAGGCCCTGACATACAGGGTGGGTTGAGACTATTCAAGAAGAACTCAATCAATTCCTCAGGAACAAAGTTTGGAAACTTGTTCCACTCCCTAGAGGGAAATTAGCTCTTGGCACAAAATGGGTGTTCAAAAAAAAAGACTAATGAAAACGGAATTGTTATAAAACAAATAAGACTAGGCTTATTGTTCAAGGGTGTGGTCAGCTTGAAGGCATTCACTATGAAGAGACCGTTGCCCTTGTTGCAAGAATGGAAGCCATCAGGATCTTCCTTGCCTATGCCACATACATGAACTTCAAAGTATTCCAAATGGATGTGAAAAGTGCCTTCCTAAATGGCAAGATCACTGAGGAAGTTTATGTAGCTCAGCCTCCTGGTTTTGAGAGCTTCGAGTTCACAAACCATGTCTACAAACTTGACAAAGCCCTATATGGACTAAAACAAGCAACAAGGGAATGGTATGAAACTCTCTCTACCTTCCTGATAATGAAAAAATTTGTCAGGGGAAGATAGACAATACTTTCTTTATCTTCAAAACCAAGGAGGATGTTTTGCTAGTTCAAATATATGTTGATGACATCATATTCAGAACCACTAACTATGACCTTTGTATAAAGTTTGAAAAACTTATGACAAAGAAATTCGAAACGAGTATGATGGGTGAATTAACATATTTTCTTGTACTACAAATCAAGCAGGGGGACAAAGGGATTTCAGTCTATCAAGAAAAATACAACACAAAAATACTTAAAAAATATGACATCTCTGAGTGTGCTTCAGTGAAGACTCCCATTCAGGGGAATGATTTGATCTCAACGGTAAACCATTCAATCAAACTCTATTAAGGGGAATGATTGGATCATTAATGTACCTAACAGCTACTATGCCTGATATTCAGTTCTCAACTATCCTATGTGCAAGATATCAGGCCGACCCCAAAGAATCACATCTTACTACTGTTAAATGAATCTTTCGGTACCTGAAGGTTACTCCAAAACTGGGTCTATGGTATCCTCGTTGCTAAGGCTTCGATCTTAAAGGATACTAAGACTCAGACTATGCTGGCTGTAATATAGGTAGAAAAATTACCTCAGGTGCATGTTAATTCCTAGGTGGCAAGCTAGTATGTTAGAGTACAATGAAACAGTAGTCAGTAGCCATGTACTCTGCTGAGGCTGAATATGTAGCTGTAGCTGGGTGTTGTGCAAAAATCCTTTGGATGAAAAGTCAACTCAGGGACTATAATGTGGAATACAAAGTAGTCTCCATCTTTTGTGACAACACCAGTGCAATTTCCATTTCCAACAATCCAGTCTTACACTCAATGACTAAACACATAGACATAAGATATCACTTTCTCAGGGACCACATCGTGAAAGGAGATATTAAGTTACACTTCATTCCCACTGAATATCAACTAGCTGATATTTTCACTAAACTCTTGGATGAACCAACGTTCAGTAGACTGAAAGTTGAACTTTGTATGTTGAACATTGATTAATCAGGCTCCCTGATGACTTGATGTTCAATATAGTGTACATTCATAATCTTCTCCCTGAATAAATATATCTTATTGTCTTCCCCTTGACGCTGAGGTACATTCAGTGATCTAACTAAATGATCTAAGGATTTAGTTACTTAATGTCCTAGGTTGGTGACACACAATATTAAATAAGGGACAAATATTCCTTTGAATAACTGTCATCAACCAGTCAAGGGGTCACCAAATGTCAAGGCTCTCACTAAGCATTAAATGCTTGCCCTTTTCAAGCAAAATCCGTTGCAAAAACTTCCTTTCAACTACACATGACCCCACGTCATCTCTACAAAAAGTGTTATCATTGCAGGAACGGAACTGTAACCAAGGAAAAGGGGGACTACTTGTACATTTCATTAAATGCGGAGGTGAAAGAAAATTCAAAATTAGAAATTATAACAAATAAATTCTCTTTCACATCCGAACCTATAAATACCAAAACATCAAGAAAATCACACACACAAAGATCTTAGTAAACTTACTCTGCCAAAATACTCTCTCAAAGAAAGTGTGTGTGTTCAAACATTGTTTTCTAGAAAAGAGTGTTTATTAAAAGGTAATCACATCGATCACTCGTTTCATTGTTATATAGTATACATACAAGAGATCAAAGTTACTTAGTGTTTCGATCTTTTGATTTTCTTCTCGAGTTCAAAAGTCTGCATTAAGTCACTTGGTGACCTATTGTTGCATTATAACAAGAAACAAGTCTTGGTTTGATTCCCACAAACTGCCATAGTCCTTTCTAAAAACTTTTAAAAATCATAACTTAGAATGGCACTATCCAATGCTATCACATATGCCCCTCATGATGAGCATCTCATCAATGAGGGTGTTCACTTTTCAGGAAACAACTATGTGGGAAATTTTAGTTACCCTTGTAGTGTATCAGCCAACAAACAAATTTTGAAATTTCTTAAAAACTGTGATTGGGCTGATGCTTTTAATAACACCCCCTCAGTATTCTACCATGAATATCTCAGGGAATTCTGATCTATTGTTGTGGTTGTAACCCCAACTACCCAAGGGCCTGAAGGTTCTCGGGTGTCTGAGACCAAGTCACACAAGGGAAGTGTCATTGGGTTCACAGTGAACAATGGAAAGACACCATTGATTTTAGACTTCAGAACCTTTTGTCAAGCCAGTGGACTCGATTATAATAAAGGAAACTATGTTGCACACCCTGTCACTAAGTCAGTTAAAACTGGATTAACAGAAATCGGGGACCCTGAGTTACTTGTATCTAAAACCCCATTAATCAAAATTGATTTCCCCATGGCTTGGAGGATCCTGGTCACATTTGTGATTCAGGTGATCGGTGGGAATTACTCATCAACTGAGCAAGTTAGTTCTACTAAGCAGATGCTAATCTACAGTCTTATTAATGGACTGACGATTGACATAGGAGAGATCATTTATAATGATCTCGTAACCAGGCTCCTGAAGGAGTCAAGGCAAAAGTATGTATCTTACCCAAGGTTCATATCTTGCGCCTTAGAAAGGTTACTAGGTTCTCTTTACACTCAGGAGAAATTTATTGTTGTTTCTACACCAATTCTGAGTTCTACAAATTTTTCAAAGAACCCATCTGAAGTCGCCCACATTGAATTGACGGCTCACATGACTGAGGTGATCAGTCGTGAATCATCCATGTCTCCCATTTCCTTCTTACCGAAGAAGGGGAACAAGAAGCTTCAGACTGTGCCAAAGACCAAACCAACAGCACAGGGCCCTGAGGCTTCCAAGACACGCCCTAAAGAGGCCAAGGCTAAAAAGACTACCCTTGTTCAAACCAAGCTTTAAATACCCTAATGTAAAGAGCTTACAGGAGTCCCTGATACATCACATTCAGGGTCGACGGGCCAACCTACTGGTCCTCTTGATAGAGAGGGAAATACACAACCCTCTCCTAAGGGACTGCGTTCCACTCAGTCTGATGAGGGGATAAACTTGACACTCAGGACCCTCCTCAATTAGACCAGAAGCCACATTCCCCACCTTTGTTCGCGGACATATCGACCTCCCCTGAGGATCAATGAAAGCTCTCCCCTGAGGCAACCGAACAAAAAGTTCCCTCCATTGAGGCAACTAAAAAGCCCTCCCATGAGGCACAACTTGACACCTCGTCAATGGGGACTCAGACTGTGGTTGTGGAATCTGCTTTTGATGACACCAAGCCTATTACTAAGAAAGTTCTTTATGAAACTCTTAGGTTTGTCTTCAACCACGTGTATACAACTCTGAAGGCCGAGGTTACTCAGATCCAAGAAGACCTGTCATCCAAGGCTGATGAACTCCTTGACGAATTCAGAACGTATGGTGATCGTTTTGATATCATTGAGGAGAAAATGAGGGTTCAGGTTGACACCCAAATGGAGTTCATCTGTGTTGTCAACAACAGTCATGCGAGTTAGGAGAAGAAGCTTATAAATTTCCTGAACACTGCTCTACCAACTGTTGAAGCAAATGTTTCCTTAAAGACAACTTTGGATGGACTGATCTCTAGATCTACTGAGACCACTTCTATGGTTACCACCCACTTCCAGATGAAACTTTATCACCCCCAAGAAGCTTGTAAAAGCTTCAAGTGAAAGAAGGCCTGACCTTGATGCTCCAGTCTTGGTACCTTATGAGATTAATGGCAAGATGTACAAGATGACTCCTGAATAGATTCAAGAGTACCTAGACAGAATGGAGAGGGCTAAGACGAGTGATGCAACAAGAGCTAAGATACTCAAGGTGTCGACTGAGTTTGTTAAGGAAGTGGGTGGTAACCCTGATGAGTTGTTAAGTGTAAAAAGTTGACAAGAGTTTATTCAGAAGCAAGAAGAAGAACTCAAAGCCAGTCAGGATGGAATGATCAAGAAGCAACAACAAAGAACTTCACAACTAAAGAAATTGTTTGATCAATACACTTGGGTTCCCACATAGAGACGCAAGCCTGAACAAATCACAAACCTCCAAATCATTCCTCACACCACACCAGTCTCAGTCTCTGTCTACGAAAACAATGATGACAGAAACTTTGAAGTAATGAAGAAGTTTTCATTTGGTTATTTTAGTCTCAGTGAGTGGGATGAGATAGGGAGAATCCTTAGGACCAAAACTAATAAGTGCATCCCTAAAATACTCAACTCTCTTAGCAAGAGATATGAGAGGTTGAATCAAATCAAGAATCAGTGAGGGATCATTGAGGATCTTCCTTTGGTTGAACAGGATCCTACAAAGACCCAGGGAAGAAAGAGGAAAAGGGTCGAACTAGATGCTGAATCAAAGATCCATGGGTTGGAATGCAATCAACCTCTTCCTAAGAATATTCCATTTGTCAACAACATGGTCATCGAAGAACCTGAGTGGGGTGTCATCATTATTGATATATTGGGGATCAAGCTTTTCAAAGGATGAGTGGCATTGAAAAATGTCCCACTTAAAGTCTCCTCATTTTCCTTGTGATGGATGGACAAGTACAGATTGAGGAGAATAAGAGGTTTGCTAAGAGCTCAAGCAGTTGATTGCAAGGAGGCTTGATAAAGAAAAGGTGTTGAGCTCGTCAAGGGTAAAGAGAGAAGCAATGGATGCTTGAAGGGTTGTAATTTTTGTTTATGTTTTTCTTTTATCAGACTTTTCAGTCTTTGTAATGATGAATAAAAAGAAAGTACTTTGTTTGAAACAAGTCTCTTCATTAGTAGATTAGTTTTATGAGAAGAAGCCTCTTTGCTTACTTATAACAACCTTTACTTAGGCATATTTTATATCCAAAAGGGGGAGATTGTTAGGTTAATTCAGTGCCTAATGATCTCACTGATGGATTTGAATAACAATCAGCCTAAGTAAACTTTTATCCTTTAACATAACGAAGTCACTGAGTGAATGTTGGTCACTTGTAACTCGTTATTACTTATTCACTTAAGTAATAACTCTTACTTCGACTCAAGTGAGTTGTTTTAATAATAGATAAGAACTATGAAAGATTAAAACAACAATACCAATATAATTTTCAACGTATAGACTTTTATTAGAATCAAATAAAGAATCTATAACCCACTTTGTTTTCGGAATAACAAAGTGGTTGAATGACAATGGGGTTTGATCTCCTCTACTTAAACGTCTAACCAAAGTTAAAGTCTAAGCTTCAATCTGAACGTTCATATGCATCTTGGATATATGGTTTAGTTGGTATCGAGAGAGAAAGGTTTTCTAGAGTTTAAGCTCTTGTATTGGTTAACCCTTTCTCTCCCAATGTACACTCCTTATATAGGCAGTGTAATTAGGGTTTGCATTTTGCATGTACCAATTCATGGGTTTATCCAGTGGGTGGTTGATGCCCATACTGGATAAACAATACAAAGTACATATTAATCTATTCTAGAAAAGATAAAGGTTGTACTTATATCTAAGTATACAAGCAACCTACTTTGACTTAAAGTTATCTTTTCCCGCCTAATGCAAACCATCAGAATATTGAAGACTCTTCAGTATCCTAGAGGAGATCGACATCATTCAGTTTGGTATTGTCAAGAGAAACTGAACTGAAAGCCCTTCTTCAGTCCTTGTTCTTCAACAACTAGACCGCCTAGTATTTGAAGCGAAGTCTCCTTTGTCTTCTAAGTTCACTGGAAGGGGAGTGCTGAACTTTCTTCAGCTATAAGGTCTTCAATAGGAACTTTGTTCCTCTGGTTATCCTTCAGCAGACTGGCCTTACTGCTGAGCATGAAACACTTAGGGGGATTTTATATTCAAATCCTAGAGTTGCTTCAAGGTTAGTAAATACTGACCCAACAATCTCCCCCTATTTGGATATACAAATAGCCTATGTCTAATGTCAATAGTAAGTGAGCATAACAACTTCTTCTTACTGGCACTGAACAATTAATAACTTATAAACATCAGATAATCATTTTTTTAATGACATTACATATTACAATAAAAATATTACAAATGATTATTCAGTTCTCCTTAGGCCTAAGTTATTCAATGATGGAAGTCTGAGTTAATGGATCCGAGTTTCTGTGGTCCAATATAGCAAGCAAGCACATGTTGAAGGTTTTAGCAGCATCAGTAAGTCCTGGACCACCATTAAGAGAGTAAAAGATTCATTGAACATTCAAGAGAAGTTCATTGTTCATTTCATCAAGATCACTTATGCCCACAAAGTCATGACGTTTTTGATGATTAAACATAATCATTCCTAGTTCTGGTTCGTCCAGTACATGACGAGGGAGATGATTTTGAAACTGAACAAGGCCTTTGTATTTGTTTGTAGTGACAAAGATGTCACCAACTTCAGGTTGTATCAGATTTGCCTTTTTGTTCAGCTCCAGTATTTGATCTTCTAGAGAAATTTGAGTGTGGATGTTCAGAATTTCACCTAGTCTTTCATGATTTCTCATATAGTGCTCGATCCTGGTGCGAACTTCATCCCATCTCTTGGATTTTATTTTCTCGATCATCACACTCATTTCCATCCATTCAGAGTAAGAAATTTCTTAAGTTTTAAAGTATCTCATCAGTTCCATCACCCCTATAGAACTTGAGATTGATGTCGCCTTTGCTGGTCAACATGTCAACATTGGTGATTGGTGAGATATTTCTTCTGTTAAGCCTTGCTATACAAAACTTTTCAGATAACACTTTCTTCTTGAAGACACTTTCTACTTCAACTTTTCCAATTTGTTCATACAAGCTTAGCTTTAGATCTCTTAGTTTCTCCTCTTTCTGAAGCTTGTATAGATTGTTAAGTTCTTCTTGAGTGGCCACTCCAGCGCTGATCAAACGATCATTCATAGTAAGGTGACCCATTATCAGTTGTTTCCCCACTTGTGGTCAGCCCTTGCATATCATCATCTTTGGCTGATGACTCCCCCTTACCCTTTGCTTGGCTCTTTTCAGTGATAGGTGACTCAATGGATTATTTCTGAGCCTTCTTTTGGGCATGTTTTTGAAAGAGCTACTGGATTGTGTTTTTCTCCCCCTCAGCAGCAGACTGCCCAACAGCTTCCGATGACCCACCAGTTGGGAAGAAGCCACAAAGATGATCAAGAGTGGTAGTTACCTTGGCCAGCATGGCTGGAACAGTTTCAAGGGCATTTAGCTTCTACTGAACCTCTTCAGAAATGGTAAGCTTTTGTTTCTCCAGCAACGCCACTCTATCTTTGATCTTGGACACAGAATCACACAAGGTATTAACTTGGCCAGGAACTGGTGTGAATTCTGGTGGAAACTCCATGGAAGCACCGTTGATGGACTCCATTAGAGAGGACATCTCTTGCTTTAAGGAAGTGATGGTGGCCACATCTTGGACTAAAAGCTTCAAAGCAGCAATGATGACATCCTTAATTTGTTCAGCAGAAGGAGGAGGTGGTCTTGCTTTGATAGTTGAGATTTCATTGTCAGTAAGCACCTTTTCTTCCTTCAGTCTTGCAACCTGTGATTGAAGAATCAACACTTGATTGGTTAATTCTTTTACCTGCTCAGCTCTGGGGGAAGGTGGCTTTTGTGTTGCATAAGCAGGTTCTTCATCACTGTCATCAAGATTGACTGGAATTCTCTCATTGAACCTAAGTTCTTTCTCCAGATCATCTCTAGACATACTGACAACAAAAGTAGGCAAGTGTCCTACCTTGGCTCCAGTGGTGAGATGCACTTCCTTGGGAATCTTTGGAGCATCATCATGAGTGTGTGGATCAGTTTCAAGCCCTTCACCACCAGGGTTGGTTTGACCTGATGGATCCTGAGAAATAGTCCCTGATAAATTTAGATCAATTATAATGTTTTCGTTTCCTTCAGTAGAACCCTGTTGTGGGGGAGCTACATCATTAGACACAGATAGGCCAGGGTCAGCATCAGTTTTTGGATTTGCTGACACATCATTCCCTGATGCAGACTCAGAGTGACAAGTGATAGAAATTGGTAATGAAGTATGACTTGTATTCAGAATGAAAGTACTTACCAATGTTGACTCCACACTACTGAGCTGAGGGTGAGCTCCATCTTCACCCTTCTCTCCTAAAGAAGTTGAGAGATGGGTTGATTGTTGGGCCTCTTTATGCATATCTCCTCCAGCAGAGACTGAAGGTGATGGCTAGCTAGGGTTCTTGTATTTGGCCAGGGACTTGGTCTTCTTCAAAGCGTAGCCTTGGGAATCATCATCAATCTTCTTCGAGGAAGATTGTGTGAGGGTTTTCCTCTTTCTGGACGCACGTCTAACCTTCTTGGTATTAATTAATGTTTGCTTCTGACGAGGTCCAGATGAAGCTCCAGGTTTTTTGCCTTGTAGATCCCCTTCTCCAGTTGGAGAAGTGTCTTTGGGAGCTTTGTACACTACTGAACCATATGCTGAGCGGATGTCTAGCATGGGTTTTGTCAGAGGAGGATCAATGGTGCTGACTGGAATGTTCCAGCGAGTGAGATCAAAGGTCTTAAAAATTAGGTTCTCTCCATCGATTTTTGAAAAGTCATTTCCAAGATGGTTATCAAAGAGGAGAGATAGAAATATGGTGTACAAAATGTTTTTATCTCTAGTCTTTTTCTCCAGCTTCCCATGGAGATCTTCAAGAATAAGCCTCCCAAAATCAGCTTTGACACCCTTGGCCAGACAGTATAAACTAATAGCATCCTTTTGATTGATTTGGTCAAGGCCTCCAGTTCCCCCCCCCCCCCCCCCAAACATTCAATGAGAATGGTCATCAATAATTTCCATCCTGGTGGCAAAGCACTTCTTTTTAACCCCCTTTTTTCAGAAATTTCTTCAGTATACCTAATCTTTTTAAAGAAATTTTTAACAACCATAAAATCATTAGGTATTGCTTCATACTCATTAGGGTTTTCCAAATAATCTAACCCCAAAACATTTCTAAATGATTTTAACCTAAATCTACCATGAATCCCCATCGGGGTAGAATCAAACTCAATGGACTTCTTGTTGTTAGAAGCCTCTGCTGTAAACCAAACTTCTATTAGCACATTTTGAACATCATACCAGGATTCTCAAATAAATCATACCTTAAAACACTTTTGGATACATAAGTCAAAACTTGTTCCCCAGGAACAGACTTAATGGATTCAGGTTTAAGCAAGGTGATGTTGTTAGATTTGGAGAAGATATCATCAATGGGATAGTTAACATGAGTGGATGGTTTAAGAGAGATTTTGGTAATCTTGGGGGTGGAAGATGATCCAGCCATTTATGTTTCTGTGTGTGTTTTAAAAGGGAGAAAGTTTGTGTGTGTTTTTGGATGAAAAGATTTGTAAGCGTAGAATGTAATCCAATTGTTAGTGATTATATAAAAACTTTAACTGATTTGTAAAATGTTTTTAAAACCATTTGAGAAAGTTATAAATCTTTTAGGGTTTCTTTTGAACATTTGGCACAAACTTTCTCATTAATGTTCTGCAAAAAGGTATGATTTTCTGTTGCTTTGAACAGTGAAACGTCCCATGTGTCAGGGAGTTGTTGACTGTGGATGGAGACGTTTGAAATTTCCTTAATTAACAAATGACACCTTTTTGAAATAATGTTTGTTTTATTCACAAGAAAGTTAATGCCATTAACTCTTTTGAATCACATGATTGATAGGTTTTAAATGTTGTTGCTTAGATATGCTGAAGCTGATGGCAATACTTGTGAGCTTCAGTGCGTCAGATGAGGCGACAAAACCCCATATACATGTTCACACAAGTGAACTATACATATGACATTGCACGCTCCTCTACTCAGGCCTAGCTACTCAGCTGTATTAAAAATTTGTTCAGCATTGCTAAAGGAATCTTTTGATGACTCGTGATTACTTTGTTCAGCTTCAGTAAATCAGATAAGGAGACAAAACATCATATACACAATCACATAAAGTGAAATACACACATGACATTGCACACTCCTTTACTCAGACAATGCTACTTTACATTAATCAAAATCTTTTAAGAAATTTTGAACCTTCATGCTTCTTCAGTGCATGCTGAAGGTTCAGGTTTTGTATCATCAATGTTCATCATACCAAGCTTCATTATTAATCTTTTGAAAGTTGGTTCATCCAATGGTTTGGTGAAGATATCAGCCAATTGGTATTTAGTGGGGATGAAATGTAATTCAGTGTCCCCTTTTGTAGGTCCATAGTTTCTTAGGATTGTACAAGTGTTTGATTTATCTTAATAGAAGGAGGGAGAAGGAAGAACTAGAGAGAGAAAGGAGAGAAGGAGAGAATGAAAGGAAAGATTAGGATTAATGAAAAGTGTGAAATGAACAACGACCCAACCCCTCCTAACATGCTAGGAGGGGGTATATATAGCCCACCCTACATATGGGCTACATGGGCTATACTGTTTACATACTGGATCACGAGCCTAATACTTGAATATATCATTAGAGTGACCGATCCTTTTCTAAATACATAAAAACGTATTTCCAACAATCTCCTCTAAGGGAGGTCAGTCCAAGTTACAATCTCCTAAAGGTCTATAGCTCGTGATCTATGCTAACAATGATGTGACCGAGACTTTCCTTGGAAAAACGTATTTCCAACAATCTCCCCCTAAGGGAGGTCACACCATTTTACAAATCTTAACCTAGCATACTATGCTTGAGTCTTTGATCTTGTTCTTGGTGATATGTTGATGAGATCTTTGACTTATTCTTGAGCATGTTTTCTTGCCTTGACCTTGTGCATTCATTACTTATGAATTTGCCTCCTCGTGACTTCATGTTCCACATACTTATACTTTTATAAATTCTTGAAAGCTTAAAAGTTTGATATAGCAGAAGACTTGACTTTTAGACTTTCTTGAATTTGTTGAAGTATTAAGTGCATACAGTATAAGCATGTGTTGACGACTTCTTCTGGATTGTACACCGCAATGCCACCTTCTTGTTACGCTGCATAAGATAGTTAGCAACAAAACATATACACGGATGAAATGGCCTTGAACATTTCATTCTATTCGGGTAGCATTTTACCTCCGGCCGGTGAAGACCGTTGGACGATATTAAATATCATACTTGTGGCAGATAGTTTCAATTAAGAACCTCCTTGACAAGATTTCGCGGGTAAACCCGTTCTCTTAATTCGACCGTCCAAGCTGACTACGAACATAAAGAGTGAATAATTTGGATAATATTATCCACATGATTTTTAAGCCGTCAATTCATGTTCCTAGAACAAGTAATTTTCAATAAAGAACCGCCCCATCGTTGCTTTCTAGTTGTCACGAGCTTGATTCGTATAGAATCTTGTAAGTTACCTACCAAGTGCTGTTTGAGGTTAACACTAGAAGGATTTCCACTCATCACTGTGATCACTAAAGTATTACTCTGAGTGTTCTGGCAAGATCACTAGATATTGCGTAGAGGCCTGGAACGTGTTTAAATTCAGTTAAGAATTAAACCACTATTGCTTTCCAGTTATCACAAGTTTGATTCATAAAGAATCGCACAAGTCACCTACCATGAGCTTTTTGATATTCGCTCAAGAAGGATTTCCATCTTCATTGAAAATACTTTCGTATTACTCGGATGTTCAGGCAAGATCATGAAGATTTTCTGTAGGACTCTTAAGATCTTTCTTACTTTTCACAGTGTGTGAAGAAGCAAGGAATTATGAAAATTTGTCCTAATGAGATATTTAATGATCTCAAATGGATCTAGACTCGATCGTGCATTTTGGATTTTAGTGATCGGAGGCTGGAGAGGAGTGCCACAATTTCAATACCAATTTATTCAGAGTGAATAAATAAATAGATAATGCATTGTTTCCGTGTGATTAAAACAAATATCTTTTGCGAGATATCTGAGTTAGTTGGGATGGGTTGTGCATTGCATCACTTGGTCCATGATGTCTATCTTCAATATTGAGCATCATTAAAAATGATCTCAATAGCATACGAATTGACCAGGTTTTTGCCTAAGTTGTAAGGAGGGCTACTTTCTTTACACCCTTTATCTTTACAATTCTTTTTCATTCTTCAACCACTTTAATGCTTACCAATACATCATAACTAGCACCTTGTTGTGATTGTTCCAGTGCTAACTTAAGTACTTGGTCGGCATTCATCTACGTTCACAATCTTTCTCCATCTTTCCTAAGGACTACTATTTCTAGCTATGGAATGTCCTTGGGAAGATTTCTCCGGTTTTAGAAGAATCATTGGACTTAACCTATCCTACCATCCTTATGTAACCATAATCTTCATCGTCGTGAAATAAATGGGTTGAGGGTAAGTATAAATCACCATGAAATCCATTTTGAAGTGCAAATCCATTTGCTCCCCCTTAACATATGTCACGATATTCAAAAACATTATGCACATGTCGGGATGATGCAGCACATTAAGTCGAACCATTATTGATCTCAATATTAAATCACATTTTCTCCCCATATTAAAAATATTAACCTAATCGATGTTTTTAATATCAATTGGTTTAATAGCATTTTAAGAACATTTGGAAGTAAAATGCAAATCTAATTATCTTCATGATTTTCACAAGTTGCCCCTCAAATTAATGAGGGTGTACTTGAAACGTAAATTAAATACCTTTTAAACACAAGTGTAAGGTATTTATCACGTGCAAAGATCCTATATGATAATGTATTCACAAGATTAGCTATTTACGAGGTTGGACCTGAATAATGAAGAACATCATATGAAAGAATCACATGGTTCTTGTTCACGAATGTTGGTCGCCTCGTCACGTCTGAAGTTATCTCTTGACTCCATGTGTACTACTGACATCGTTTTCTTGACACCAATATGTGAACTTGGCACTTTCGGCATCAAATATTCTGAATGATGGACAATTGCTCCCCCTCAATTGTAGACCCGTGTTCTATTGAAAGAGCCTTAGTCGTCGTTTGAGTAGTCGCATCGTCGAGTATGTAGATATCAATTGTAAATTGCTACGGTTTGTGGAGATGATAACTTCATAAAAACAAGATTTCTCTTGTATTAACAAATAAATGCACTAACACGTACATATATTCGTGTTAGATTGTGTTATTCCATAAACACAATCCCTTACATGGTTATAAAATAAACCATGCCCGAGAAAATTAATTCCCGTTGTTGAGTCAAAGCTTTCCGGTGAAATGCTTGACTTTAAAGTGAAAGACGGGTTGCAGTCTGAAATAACTACAAGCCATTTTGAGCATGTTTTAAAACTTTTGAACTTCTGCTCGAACTTTATTTACAACCCCGTGTTATTATTGAATGACATTTCTAGTATCCTAAATATTATCAATTCAGGAAGACATGCTCTTTTTATCAAAAACATATTTGAACACACAATTTTGAAAGATTTAGAAAAAACCTTTTGAGAAATTCTCGAAAAATTGTGTTCTATGTTTTGAAAACCAATTACTTGAGCATAAGATGTTGAATACCTTACAAAACGAGCTCAAGTCCGAGAAGTTGTAAACTTCTCGTTGTGAGGATAAGTTTAACATCGGCGATAAACTTTCTTTTTAACTGAAGAGCGAGTTCTAAGCTGACATTTACTTAGAGGTCGTTTTCATGAGCTTGAAAAACTTTTGAATGTTTTAACATAAAGCTCATGATCGAGAAAGATGAATTTCTTGTTATGAGGAAAAGTTCTCTTATTTAAAAGATACACTTTCCTTTCTGAGCTTAAAACTTGGAATCTCTTAATACAAGCTCATGACCGAGAAAGATGAATTTCCCGTTAAGAGGATAAGTTATCACTAAAGATATGCTTTCCTAAAATTGAAGTCCGAGTTACAGTCTGATATTTAACGGTAAGTCATTGTGCATCAGCTTTAAAAACTTCAAATGTTTTTAACATAAGCTCATGCCCGAGAAAAATAAATTTCTAGTTGTAAGGATAAGTTTATCATCGGTGATAAACTTTCCTTTCTTTGAAGTCTGGGGCATAATCTGAAATGTGATTATACGCCATTTTCACGAGCTTAAAAACCTTTGAATAGTTTGAATGTAAGCTCGTGTCCGAGAAAATTTAATTTCTCGTTAATGAGGATAAGTTTATCATCGGCGATAAACTTTCCTTTCTTAGAAGCGCGGGTTACAATCTGACATGTGACTCCAAACCGTTGTGCATGAGCTTAAAAACTTCGAGTGTTTTTAATATAAGCTCATGCCCGAGAAAAATTAATTTCTCGTTGTGAGGGTAAGTTATCGTTGACAAGATAAACTTCCCTTTGTTTGAAGTCTGGGTCATTGTCTGACATTTAACAATGAACCGTTTTACACGACCTTAAAATCGTTGAATGGTTTTAGGATAAGCTCGTGTCCGAGAAAACTTAATTTCTCGTTTTGAGGGTAAGTTATCGTTGACAAGATAAACTTCCCTTTTTTTGAAGTCTGGGTCATTGTCTGACATTTAACAATGAACCGTTTTACACGAGCTTAAAACCATTGAATGGTTTTAGGATAAGCTCGTGTTTGAGAAAACTTAATTTCTCGTTTTGAGGGTAAGTTATCGTTGCGTAGATAAACTTCCCTTTCTCTGAAGTTCGGGTCACATACTGTGATTTGAATGTGAGCCATTGTGAATGAGCTTAAAAACATTAACTGTTTTTAACATAAGCTCATGCCCGAGAAAAATTCATTTCTCGTTGTGAGGGTAAGTTATCGTTGACGAGATAAACTTCCCTTTCTTTGAAGAACGGGTCACAGACTGTGATGTGTCTATAAGCCTAAATACATTGTAAGCTTAACTGCAAATCCCCTGAGGCACTTGTTTCTCTGATATCTGCTTCTTCAGTAACCCAAATCTAAGAGTGTCCTTAGTTGAACGGTATATAAAGTTTGGACTCATTTGTTTTTGTTGATCCTTGACTTTGGTACCTGCATTCTCATTTGAAGTTTGTATGCTTTTATATTCGTTAGCGATATCTATCTTAGAATCCTGTGGGGATTCACAGTTTTCTTTTCTTATGCCAGAGGTGACCTGAGGGGATGATTCACTTGTTTTAGTTGGCAAGCGTTTCCTTTTATAGAAAACCTTAAGTTCAAGCTTAAGTGATGTATCATCCTTTGCCATTTCCTCCCTAGTAGTATTAGTAGAATCAGAGACTATCCTAGTTAAAGGGCACTCATTTCCTACAACAGTGAAAGTTCTACTAGTGGAGACTATCCAAGTTAAAGGGGATGATTCACTTGTCTTAGTTGGCAAGCGTTTCCTTTTATACAAAACATTAAGTTCAAGCTTAAGTGATGTATCATCCTTTTCAATTTCCTCCCTAGTAGTATTAGTAGAATCGGAGACTATCCTAGTTAAAGGGCACTCATTTCCTACAACAGTTAAAGGGCACTCATATCCTAGTTAGCTACCCACTGGGATTTAAGTCTAGCACTGGAGTTCACCTCATTCAGTAATTTCTTGACACAAGAATCATGATTGGCTTTAAAGATACATTTCCTACATGTTTTACAAGTAGCATATTTAATGTCTGAGTAAGATCTAGAATTCCTAGAAGATTGATTGATGCTCCTAGGATATGCCATGCTACGGTTAGCAGTGTTGGATAATCTAGAAGGCATCTTACTAGGTTTGAAAATTATATCTCTCACTTGTGTCTTTTTCTTAGCATCCTTAGATCAAAATTATGGCGAACGTCATTTGAACTAGTTCGAGACGTGTTCATTGGACTATATCTAGGGCGACTAGAGGCAATCATGTGATTAGGTCTAGGAAAAGATGTTTTAGTTACATTGGGCCTAGATGGTGGAGTGACTCGTCTAGAAAGATGAACCATATCAACATGGGAGGCAAACCGCGGTTTGGAGGATTGTATCGCTCGGATCTAAATGCAGTCGGTTGTCTAACGGACTGACTTGTAGGCAGTTTCCGCAAGATTGATGGTTTTTCAATCTTAGTGTCCACACTAGTTCCTTTAGTTTTCCTTAATTCGTTTTTCAACACAGCTATGGGAAAAACCTTTTCCTGAACTTGAGCCTTTAAAGTCTCATTCTCTTTGAGCAAGTTATCTTGGGATGCCAATTTAGATTCAAGCATCTTAATTTGTTTCAAAAGATTATCCTTTTCAGCTTTAGAATGTAGAACAGTTTGATCCAATTTTCGTTCAAGAACAACGTTTTACTTTTCAAGTTTTTCAAAATACTTTTCAAATTTGTCCGTTTTCTTTAAAAAATCAATTTTGGCATCCTCAAGCTCTTTAGATTGTTGAGCTAAAATCGTTTCAAGCTCTTTAATCTTAGAATTAGAAGCAGTTAATGAAACAGTCATAAGACAATTATCAATATTGTTAGCATTTTGAACACTTTCTCCCCAATTATGACGCACATCGGATGAATCAGAAGTGGTATCGCTATCACTCTTTTCCATCCAATTTTTGTCATAATTAGGTTCAGAATGCTCAATATGCGACATTTCATCAGCATATACATCATATACAACATTAAATTGTACCATGTTTGTAGGTTCTTCGTCATAAACGGGCATGGTGTCATTATAAGAGATGTCTGTAACGTTCCCTGACGTGTTGTTGATGTCATGCTTAACTGTTGATTCCATGTCCTTGCAATATTTAGCAGTCTCCAACTCGTCAATCGTATGACCATTTTCCTCTTGCATCGTAGATTCTTGCACTCCATTACCATACGCTTGCTGAAGTCGAGATCTTTCATAAATCGAAGATGAGACCGATGTCATGAGTTTCACTAGAGTACCACGGAAAACTTGAAGCTCGGTATGCGTGTCTCGAAGAAATGACTGGCAAAGCACTGAACTTTCAGACTTGACGATATTGAATTGGAGGAAAGGCGTGAGTTGCGTCACAAGAGCCTTATATGCAAGTACCGATGCAGAGTGATTAAAGTCTTCATTGTGGAGTTGCTCTGTTAGTTGGTTCAAGATGATGAGCATCGATTCCATGAATATATGACGATCTTGACCAAAGAGTGTCACAATTTCGCTCCCTCCTTGAATCCATGAAATGTTCACAAGATGAGACTAAAGTAGTAGAAATGAAGTGATGCCACTTTCACTAGCTTTGTCTTGCTTGTGTTTTTGATGCGATTCTCCCTCTTGAAACGTCGAAGTCAACGAATCCATTGAATTTCGATGAAAAATGACGTTAAGGATTTATGATTGATAAAAAGCGGTCTTCACTTTCAAATAATAATACCCGATTAAATTCGTAGCCACTAAAAAATCCAAGTGTAGCCAATTTTCTCGCTATCGTCAAAAGAATGTTGACACTTTGTCTCGATATTTGTCTTCAAATCTTGTCACCTTTGTCTCGTCACTTTTGTCTTCAAATCCAAACACAAAAACTTTTTACCCGTCAAATATTTTACCACTTTGATTCTTTCGAAATACCCGCCTCAACACGATGTACCAAACCCAAATATATCAATTGAAAAATATATAAAATTATCTTAACTAAGAAGTTAACTTTGAAGTATATGAAAATAAAAAGTTAACTTAGCTATAAAATTAACTTAACTAAAAAACCAAATATATCAATTGACAATTTAGCCTTTTGTTTGATACACAAAAACTCAGTCAAACAAGCAGTTGAATCACCCCAAAAATGACTTCGTGGCCCATGTAACACACCTAACGTGTTTACAACTAAAATTGAAACAAACACGTGGCCCAACAAGTACGGATTGCCCTGTCTGTTAATATCCACCAAATATATATATTAAACTTACCCTAAAATTGCTCACTAATCTCACAATGTGCAGCCACTCTCACCCACTACTTTGTAACCTCCGTCCTTATCTCAACCTTAAAATATCCGTCTCTCTAATCTACCAAAAATCCCAAAGCCAAATCTCAAACGAAGCGCATATAGATCATAACACCCGGTTACAATCCTCAATCCTTTGACTCTTAACCAACAGTACTTTTCATATCAAAAAGAATTTATGATTTATCTGATTTCCAAGATTTGAAGTATGAAGATCTTAACCAACGCAATCCTCAATCCTCAATCCCAAATTACAATCTGTGGTGGAAATCGAAGGAACTAATGTTGTATCTCAATCCGTTGAATCTCAATCCATTCAAGCAAAAAATGAATCTGTCGAAGAAACCAAGAAAAAAAACGTGCTTCAAGATCTTAATCAAAAAGGTCTCGGGTAGGTGTTTTTGTTTTCTTTGTGGTTTTGGATCGATGATAGTTTTTTAAATGACTGAGATCTTAGTGTGTCGAGAGTCAAGGCTGTTGGGTATTTGAGTCGTGAAAAGTGTCAGTGTGTGTCTGAGTTTTGTGTCGTGGGTTCGAACGAGTCTTGTGAGTCTTAGTTGTTTTTGGTTTGTCAGTTTGGTGTCTTTTTCACGGTTTGTGTTGTTCGAGAGTGTTTACGAACGTTTAGACGAGTCTGTTTGGTGTTTAGTCACGGTTTGTCAGTTTGGTGTTTAGCAACTTAATTTGTTTATGAACGGTTTGTGTTGTTTTTGGTTTGTCAGTTTGGGTTTAGTCTGTTGGTTTCGAGAGAGAGAGAGGTCAAGTCTAGGTTCGAATGTTAAGTCTGGGTTCGAGTATTGAGTTTGGGTTCAAGTGTTGAGTTTGGGTTCAAGTGCTGAGTTTGTTTTGGTTTTGTTTTGGTTTTGTTTTGTGCGAGTGTTTTGGTCAGCAAAGTTCAAGGCAAGTGTCTTATCCGAAATAAAGCAAAGTCTTATCCGGAATATGGTTTTACACTTCTTATCCGGAATACGTGAACCTCGACCTTATCCGGAACCTGTTTCAAACCTTGGTCGGAATACGCAGTTGGTAACCTTATCTGGAATA
Source organism: Glebionis coronaria (assembly GCA_025667525.1). Lineage (NCBI taxonomy): Eukaryota > Viridiplantae > Streptophyta > Magnoliopsida > Asterales > Asteraceae > Glebionis > Glebionis coronaria. The sequence continues at coordinate 60,512,848 of CM046880.1, read as the reverse complement.
CCACACTCTTGTCCTTATCCGGCATGCATATATTTCCAACCTTATTCGGAATACAGTAATGCTTATAATTCGGAAAACAAATTTGCCACACTTAGGTATGAATAATCTCTTAAACACATAAGTCGGGATACACTCTTTTTTGGAGGGAAGAAAATAAAGACAAAATGCTTATAACTCGGAACATAAATTTTCCACACTTAAGTCTGAATAATCTCAATCCACACCTAAGTCGGAATAAAGCATTCTAAACCTAAGTCGGAATATGTTCACTCCACACCTAAGTCGGAATATGTTAAAACTGAATAAACTTTGGAGGGAAAAAAAGAAAACTAGTTCGGAATGAATATTAAAAAGATAAGACACAATCTAGTTCGGAATAACACTGAAAAATAGTTCGGAGTGATATACTTTTTAAAGGGAAGAAAACCAAGTCGGAATATGACAAAAGATTAGTTCGCAAAGAGACAGTAATATAATTCGGAATATGTAAACCCTTTTATTCCGAATAATACCAAATAATATTAAAAACTTGTAATTTTTACAGAAAATTCAATCTAAAAATTCCATCTTTTTCGTGTTTTTACCAAAACAAAAATCCAAAATCACTACCACAACTATTTAGATGATTTCTAGAAAGATTAAACCATAAAAAAAAACAAAAAAATTGAATCGAATGATTTTAGATCAAAACCTATAAATCAATGATGAACAAACACAAGAACAACCTAATCAACCTTGGCTCTTGATACCAATTGTAGGTCCTTAGTTTCTTAGGATTGTACAAGTGTTTGATTTATCTAAATAGAAGGAATGAGAAGCAAGAACTAGAGATAGAAAGCTAGAGAGAGAAAGGAGAGAAGGAGAGAATGAAAAGTGTGAAATGAACAACGACCAACCCCTCCTAACATGCTAGGAGGTGGTATATATAGCCCACCCTACATGTGGGCTATACTATTTACATACTAGATCACGAGCCTAATACTTGAATATATCATTGGAGTGACTGATCCTTTCTAAATACGTAAAAATGTATTTCCAAAAATCTCCCCCTAAGGGAGGTCACTCAAAGTGACAATGTACTAAATAGTCTATAGCTCGTGATATATGATAACAATGATGTGACCGAGACTTTCCTTGGAAAACGTATTTCCAACACCTTTCACAATGTGATCTCTGATAAAGTGATATCTGATATCAATGTGTTTTGTTCTTGAGTGGAGGACTGGATTATTGGATATTGCAATAGCACTAGTGTTACCATAAAAGATTGGTATCTTTTCATATTCTATGTCGTAATCAGCCAGTTGGCTTTTCATCCAAAGAACATTGGAACAACATCCAGCAGCTACCACATATTCAGCTTCTACTGAAGACATGGCAACTGTTTGTTGCTTTTTAGCAGTCCAACACACAAGTTTGCCACCTAGCAATTGGCAGGCACCAGAAGTTCTTTTTCTGTCCAAATTGCAACCAGCATAGTCAGAATCTAAGTACCCCTTTAGATCAAAACCTGAGGATTTGGGTTACCAAAGACCTAGACTTGGTGTACCTTTTAGGTATCTGAAGATTCTCTTTACACCAGTAAGGTGTGATTCCTTTGGATCTGTTTGGTATCTTGCACAAAGGCATGTAGATAATTAAATGCCAGGTCTGCTTGCAGTTAAGTACATGAGTGACAGTCATACCTCTATACTGAGTCTCATTGACTGATTGTCCAGTGAGATCAGGTCCTAAGTTGTTAGGGGTACCATTGGAGTCTTCACTGAAGCACAATTGATATCATACTTCTTCAGGAGATCCTTGACATATTTTTCTTGATTGATGGAGATGCCTTGGTCAGATTGTTTAATCTGAAGACCAAGGAAGTATGTGAGTTCTCCCATCATACTCATCTCAAACTTGTTGGTCATAAGCTTGGCAAATTTTTTGCAAAGTTTCAAGCTTGTAGAACCAAAGATTATGTCATCCACATAAATTTGTACCAGAATGGTGTTAGTTTTAGATTTATAGATGAACAAGGTGCTATATATTTTTCCTCTGACAAATTTATTTTCAATGAGAAAAGTTGAGAGAGTTTCATACCATGCTCTTGGAGCTTGCTTCAGTCCATACAAAGCTTTTTAAAGCTTGTAGACATGATTTGGGTATTTACTACTCTCAAAGCCAGGAGGCTAGGTAACATAAACTTCTTCTTTTAGGTCACCATTTAGGAATGCACTTTTGTCATCCATTTGGTAGATGATGAAGTTCATGTAAGTGGCATATGCAAGGAAGATTCGTATGGCTTCCATAAGTGCAACTGGACCAAAGGTTTGATCAAAATCAACACCAGTCTCTTGATTGAATCATTGGGCTACCAGCCTAGCTTTATTTTTGGTCACTGCATTGGTTTCATCTCTTTTGAGCTTGTAAACCCATTTGGTGCCAGTGGTTGATTTACCATATGGAAGAGGAACCAATTTCCAGACTTTGTTTCTTTCAAATTGATTGAGTTCCTCTTGCATGGCATCCACCCATCCAGGGTGTGTAAGTGCTTCAGAAACCTTTGTAGGTTTAATTTCTGAGAGAAAATTTGCATAGAGGAATTCTCTAGATGAAGCTGCACTCAGTTTCTTTGCCATTGATCTAGTGACTCTACCTTCACCAGGATTAGCTATTATGTTCACCAACTGTATGTGACTATTTTGAGTCCAAGACTTTTGTGGAGCTAGATAATAGGTACTGGTATCATGATTAGAGCTAGAGCTTGGAAGTCCATGACATGGACTTGGGCTTGGAATGTCTCTAGTGTCTACTAAAGGATATTCAGTGGACAAGGGTTCAATCATTGGAGGGCTTCCTTCTTGGTCAAAAGAAGCATATCCAAGACCTAATTCCCTAGAGATGATAGGAGAGTTTTGAGCAAGGGGCTCAGATTTTTCTTCAGCAGCTGCATATGATTGATCATTTTGATCATGTGTGTCAGCATGCTGATTGGTTTGAGATTGACCATTTTGGTCATTTGTGCTTCCTTGCTGATCATTTTGATCATTTTAAGATTGATCATTACTTGATTGACAACCATCAGTATGTGATTCTAAAGGATTTCCTTTTGTAGGACTTGTCATATCTTCAAATGGATCAATATGAGGGACTGAGTTGCTAGTTTGACATTTTTGAGAAGGCTCATAATGATTAAATTCATCAGTTGGATAATTTTGAGATTCATGTATATGAAGTTCATCATCTAATGGATTTGTAAAAGTGAGAGCTTCAGAACTTTCATTGAATGTGATGTCATAGGTTTCTTCAATACATTGTCTTCTTGTGTTGAAGACTTTGTATGCTTTAGATACTAAGGAGTACCCAAGAAAGTAACCATCATCAGATTTTTCATCAAACTTCCCAAGGTGATACTTGTGATTGTGAATGAATACTGGACACCCAAACACATGTATGAATGTAATGTTTGGAATTCTCCCTTTGAAGACTTCATAGGGAGTCTTCATGTGTCTCTTCACAATGATGGATCTATTTTGAGTGTAGCAAGCAGTGGCTACAACATCAGTCCAAAAATGCTTAGAGAGAGTTGATCCATCAAGCATTGTCCTTGCCGCTTCAATCAAAGTTTTGTTCCTTCTTTTAGCCACACCATTTTGTTCAGGTGTGTAAGGAGATGAGAAATTTTGGGAAATTCCTTTGTCATCACAGAATTTGATCAGTGAGTGATTTATGAATTCAGTGCCATTGTCAGTTCTGAGTTGTTTGACATGAGTGTCATTTTGATTTTCAACTCTTTTGATAAATGACATTACGACATCTAGTGCATGGCTTTTCTTTGTCAGAAAATATACCCAGGTGTACCTAGAGTAATCGTCAACAATGACAAGTGTATATTTTTCATGACAAATGGCTCTAGGTGATACTGGGCCAAATAAGTCCATGTGAGGCAAATGAAGACTTTATTTGATTGAGGAAGTTTGATTTGTTTTAAAACTTGCTCTATGGTGATTCCCTTTTTCACATGTTGAACATGGTTTGTCCTTGGAGTAGACAAGTGAAGGAAGACCAATAACAAGATTTTGTTTTGCCAGCAGAGTTATTGTTTTGAAATTGAGATGTGAGAGCCTCTTATGCCAAAGCCAATTGGTAATATTGGAGGCTTTTGCAAAGAAGCATGTCTCCTGAGTAGAGTTCATGTTTATGACATAAACATCTTTGACTCTTGGAGCAATCATCACAATTTCATGATTGGAGTTGAAGATTGTACCTTTTTTGTCATCAAACAGCACAAGATACTTTGCATCACAAAGTTGACTTATGCTGATGAGGTTGTGCTTCAATCCATTTACATATGCTACCCTTAAGAAAACTATACAATTGCATTTTACTAAACCAAATCCTTCAGTAGTAGCTGATAGTTATCACCAAAAACAACTTTGGGACCTTGTTCCTCCTTATGCTTGTGCAGATAAATTTTGGTGGCAGTCATGTGCCTTGAGAAACCACTATCTAGGTACCAAATAGGCTTCCTGAGATCATACTCCACAAGTTATGGAAATGGTCAGTTTCGTTTTGAAGTCCACCTTTGTTGGGTGGGGGTTTTAGATCTAGAAGGTGTTCTAGATCTGAAGGGTCCTCTTGTTGAGGGTATGTGTTATTGCTCAGAAGAAGAAGATGTCTGAACAACTTTTGCTTTCTTAGCCTGGAGGGCTTCACCTCTTCTGAACCACTCTATATGGTTGTGATCAGATGTAGTGTGGACATCGCTTCCACAAGTCTCACAACATTTGGTAATAGAGTTTAGGTTTCTTGGTTTAATACCTCTTCTGAGTGAGATGATTCGATTATGTCTATGAGTGTCATGGTCATAACTTCCACAAATATTACAAACAGGGTAATAGTGGTAGTCATCTGAGTGATGATTGCCCATACCATAATGAATGCATGGTGGGAAAGGCATATTTTGCCTGGAATGAGATGCTTCAGATTTGTGAGCATCAACACTTGTTTTGGCAAGCATATACTGTGTGTGTTCACAAGTGCGATGGTCAGTCCTTTCACATTTGGTACAATAAATCACTTTTAGGAAAGTTTCAGTGAGATGGTTATTTAGACCACATAAATCACAAGCCCTTATAAATTGTGTCTTGTACTTGAGATGAGAAGAGTCTGAAGGTTCATCTCTGAATCGTGTTGGTGTTTGCTGCTGCCTAAGTTGAAATTTAAGATCCTTGATTTCTTGCATAACAAGAGACATTCTCTCATCTTCCTCATATCTAGCATTCTTCAGTTTATTTGTTGAAATTGAAGAGGTAGTTCCCATACATGAACCTTCAGCAGGAGCTGAAGAGTTCTTTGAAGTGTCAATTTTGACATGCTTAGAAGAACTACCTTTGTGTGTGGTGTGTGACTTGATGATAGACTAGATAGTATTGGGTCCAATAGAGGGTTCAGCACCTGCCAGCTTCTCCAAAGGAGGAAGTGGGGGTACTTACTTCATTCTCTATATCATCATCTGAGTCATCCTCAGTAACTGAGGACTCAACTGGTGCTGAAGTGTCAAAACTTGCTTGAAACTCAGGAAGAAGGATCCGTCCAGTGTCATGATTGGGTAAATTCTCTTCACTTGACCTTTCAATGTCAGGGATCGAGCTACCATCCTCGTTTGAGGCTTTGACAAAGACAATAGGTTTGGTGCTGTAGAATCCTTCAGCACCAAGCATTTTCCTCTTTTGAGCAGGTATTTGTTCACTAATGCATTGATTTACCCTATCAGAGTTTCTAAGCCAAGATTTAACAACGTCTTTTGCTTCTTTTAATTCAACTCTAAGAGAGTTATTTTCCTCTAAAATTTCTTTATTCAATTGTTCAAAAGTAAGAATATCAAGTTTAGCTTCTTTTAGCTCTATTTGCTTACTTTCAAAATCTTCAAGTTGTAAAACAAGTTTGTTAAATTTTTCAAGCAAATTGTTTCTTTGCTCTTCAACAAATTTTAGATCAATGCACAAGTAATCAAAGAAAAATTTAATGTCATCTTTATCTTCTAATTCAAGAAGAGTTTGTACCTTTTTGATAGTGACATTGACCCATTCACCATTTCTGGCACTTTCTTTGGTCACAACATTTGAATTGGCCCCTTCGTCATCGACAAGTGCCATCAGCACTTTCACATTCACCATTTCATCATCATCTAAAGAAACATCTTCTTCATCCCATTCATAGGCTTCAGCAATAAGCCCTTTGTCCTTGTCTTGTTTGGGAGTCTTGATGAGGAGCTTTCAGTGCTCGTTAAGGCCAATCTTGCCTTAATTTCTCTGTATTTGGCTTCAAAGTCTTTTGTTGGTTTGAGTTCAACCCTGCTTTGCTACAATGGAGTAGAAGCAATTTGTTTTGGTTGAAATAATGATTGACCAGTTGGTCTTGATTGAGCTGGTGAGGAATATGAAGGGAGAGATGTTTTTGAATAATAATCCCTAGCATAGTGACCAGTCTTCCCACATTTGTAGCAATTAGTTAAACAGAAGCTTTTGTGGAGCTGGAGAACTTGCCTCCTTTCTTAAAGAACCTTCTAGATTTGGCCAGAGGTGCTCTTTCATGAAATTCCTCTTTGAGGTCATTCAGATATTCCTCACTAGATCTAGTATCTTCCTCATCATCAAGACTATCTTGGTAGTCTTGAATGACAGTGTGACAACCCTAGATTTTGAATTTGTCACTTTTGACTGTTTGATGTTGATTATGTGTTTAGTGTGCGTTTATGTGCTATATGTTTATATTTGAGAATTTGATTTGATGTTAGACATCGTACATGTAGTGTGTGGTACGTTATACGATGATACGATGGGAATAGTTCGTGCTCATTTGTTCACTTGGATATAAGTATGATAGAATATGGTGCTATTTTAGTATTTTATGTGTACGTATATGTATTATAGTAAATCGTATTTTTACGATTTAGGGTTTAGCATTTTGAGGTCTCGGGTGAGGTATTTAGTCACGGGAATATTTTTCGGGATGGTTTTAAGTCATTTAGGACTTAAATATAAAGTTTAGTTCAAATTCCAAGAGTTTTTATAAAACTGTATATTTTTGTGTCTTTTACGGTATACGCGTAAATTTTGACTAGTTAAAAGGTTTGGTGTAAATAAATTAATTAAGGGATTAATAAAATAAATAAAAACTAAATATAAATAAGGAATAATATAATAAAAAACGAAATAAATAAATAAAGAAAAAAAATATTATTTTTGGTAAAAAACTAAAAAGGACGGTGGAAAAAGAAAAAAGAAAAAAAAGGAAACAAGGTTTTTGTATTGGGCTAGGATTGTGTAACTAAACTATATAAAGCCTTTTAGTAGTAATAAAAATCTTAAAAATCTCTGGAGATTTATAATCAATCGGTTCATCAAGTTTTTTTTAGGGTTACATCAAATTTTTCTTGATTTAAGGTAAGTGATCAATTTAACTTTAATTTAATTCATGTTTTATTAATTAATCAGGTTTACAATGTTAATTAACCATCATTGAGATGATTAGGGTTTCATTAATTTTCTGGAAAAAAGATAGTAATTAAGATCTATTAATGATTTTAGGGTTCTTGTTTAATAATTTAGGGGTAATTAATGATGTTTAGAAGGTTAGTGCATAAAGGCGTAAAACAGTCTGATTTTTAGGGCTGTCTTGTGTCGACTGTTCCAGGCAGTAGGTAGCACCTTTGGTCGAGTTTCTTTTTTTTTTAAAATTAATCTTATAGAGTCTACTTTTCAAAATGTAAGGTTGGTCGAAAATGGAGTTAGGGAAGGTCGTCAAACAATTTTTACAAAAACAGTGTGCTGTTCAGGAATAAATTTTGATTTCGGGAATTTGAGTCAAGACCTAACCAAACCAATGAGATATCCAAAGATTTTTGATTTGGGAACTCTTTATAATATATATGAAAGTACTGGAGGTTTTCAATAAAAGTTATGGTGTGTAGGTCGGGTTTTTGGTGTCGAACATTTAGCATGTACAGAAAATCAGTTTTGGTGAAAACGACTTTTGGCGTAGAGACTAAACGGAAGGGTTAAATGTGTAAGTTGGAAGTAAAATTGGTTTTTGGAGTTCTTAGATCATGTAAAAACATAATTCCGGTAGGGTAGGAGCCAAGTGTGGTGTTAAGTTCACTTCATGTGATCGTTTAGTGACTAGTAAACCGTACCGGAGAAAAACTGGATTTTTACGTATAGAATAGCTTGTAGTTGAAGAACTAGATAGTGGGTATTGGAGAATTAGATTCATCTCCTTGGTTGTTACTTAACTTGGGTGTTAAGACCTGAGCTAAGGGTGTCGTGTATGATTTTATAGGTTTGCAGGAGTGCTACCTAGTTGTGCTATCAGGTGAGTTCATAGTCCCATTTTCATTGATTTTTTAAATGTTTTCTTCTAGTATGGGATGGAGATAACACTTGTGGTATTCTTAAAATGTTTTGGTACTAAATTTTTATAAATGTGTGGACATAAATGTGCTATTGTGTGACTTGCGTGCTTATGTGTTCTCATATGTGCTTTGATATGTGTTATGATATGTGAATCTTGATTGTGTTATGATTGGGATTGGTACATAGATGTATGGGCGTCTATGAGACCAGTTGTGATGTGTGTGGAGCGTGGGGCATGATCCGTCCTGAGTTCGTGGTTATGAGTTCTTGGTTCGTGGGGCACGATCCGTCCTGAGTTCTTGCTTCGGGGGGCACGATCTGTCCTGAGTACTTGTGCATCGTCTCTTCGGAGGCAAGATATCTCAACGGGTATATAGTTCATTTTCCAAATATGGTGTGGGAAAGATCTGGATAGTATGGTGTACGTTCTTGTGTGTGTGACGGGATACTTCTTGATTGTTATAGTGTGCTTTGTGAATTGTAGATGTGATTGGTACTTGGATTGATTTTTGTTGTGGATGCATGTAACATGATTATCACATTATCGTCCATTACTATAAATTGTTTTTCTTGAACTTATTTACAACGAATATCAAGGTTTCTTATGATGTTCTAGATAACATAAACCTATGTTCTCACCAACTTTATGTTGACAGATTTTAGTGTCGTTTTCAGGTGAGGTAGTAGAGAAGGATGAGGTTAGAAGTGGCTAAAGTATAGAGGATGCTAGGATTGCATTAGGAAGAATCCCTTTCCTCTTAGATTTTATTTTGTCTTTCGATTTAGTAAATTGTTTGATACATGTATGCTTGATGTGTGTTATTTGAATGTCTTTGGTAGAGGTAGGCCTGTTACCTACTTACCTAGACGCCTGCATCGTTTGAGATATTGTCATGACATTGTGTCACCTTTTTATGACATTTCTATTTCATTTAGTTAACTCTATGGACACGCTATTGTTATGATGATATTCATACGTCGCGCCCCATATTTCGCCATGGTGGGGTGTGACAGAATGGTATCAGAGACAATGGTTATAGAGAATTAGGTTGCCTAGTCGCGTAGCCTAGTCTATAGCTTAAGGGTCCCTGCATATAGGCGTCATAGGGGTATGTGTGCATTTTATAATAATTGATGTGTTTGAATGTTATTTTCGCACTATTTGTTAGGTTATGAACTACTATGATTCATACTTAGCTACATGTTATTTTCTTTTTGAGTTTTGAATAGTGCGAGTTGAACTATAGTCGTATACGCTAGTCATTGTTGGATTTCGTTTAATTACGTTTTCATGTTCTTTATACATTTTGAATTTAGTCTACACTGGTTCAGCTGGACTACGAGTTTATTTCGTTCATGTATTCGCTATGTTATTTTAATACATGTGATTTTAGACCTTATGTTAAGTTGTGGATTATGTGTTTATATGAGTTGTAGGATCTATGTGCTTATTGAGTTGGTAGACCGATATGTTATGTGTGGTATTAATTCTTATAAGTGTCATCATAGGAGGGAGTGCATTGGTGAAAGGGGACTTGTATAAGTATGGTGGCCAACATAGTTACACAAGTACCACTACATCAATGGATTCCTAAGTATGGTTGCATGAAATAAGGTTAATACATGCTTGTATAGTATATGTTGGATGGATTTTAGTGTATGTATGCATATGCCTATATATGTATATATCCCTTCTACTTATCGGTTGTGTTCTTAGGATGGTTTTCTAGCTCTTTTCTCTTTAGGATGTTCAACTTTAGTAGTAGTGCATTTATCGAGTCCTCATTTCACGTGTTTGTTTGTACGGTACTTTTGGTATAGAAGCAATTGAGAGGGTGGAGATTTATTTTGGAATAACGATATCTTTTGTTTTGAGTTTCACATGGTAAAAAAAAAAAAATTGCAAATAGTAAAATAAAAATAGTTGTTGGTAGTAGATAAAATGAGGGTAAAGTGTCGAAAACGTGTTTGAAATAAGGTGGAATATAAATTCTTTAACATATAAGAATGGCTTATTCATTTTTTTAAAATATTTTGGTTTTGATCCCCTAAAGTTATTGTTCTTTAGTTAAAATTTTGTTCTTATTTAGTTAAATATGTTTAAATCATGTAATTAATCATATGATGGGTGAGAGTTTTAATTTTCTAGAATAAAAATAAATTAGGTTTTAAATTTTGTAATTAATGAGGGGTTTTAGGGTTTAACAAAAATCGTTTTTTTTTTTGTATAAATCGGAGTAGGCAGAAACTGTCGCTAAACTGTCAAAATATGTCGCTAACTGTCAGAAACTGTCGCTAATGCCTAGGCAGATTTTGAGTAAAAATCATTTTGGTTATAAATTATTCGTTTTTAAAGCTTTTTGGGTGATTCAAAAGCCTAAAATTATGTACTCGGAACATACTTTTCAAATATTCAGAATGTTTAGTAATTCGAGTTCAGTAGCTTGGTCGAATCAATTGTACAAGTGTCGGGTTCAAGATTAATTTTCGAACAACATGGTTTAAACTTGTGTTTTGGGTATTTTGGGATAGTGGACACTTAGAGGGCTAACATAGGGCTGCTTTCGGATGGGATTTGAGATGTTTCCATAATAGGGATTGTCACATTGATGAAGGATGTAGGTTCTATAGTCAATGTTGACGTGTGATATTGTTTTGTGTGCTTTAGACAATTGATCGTTCGTGAAGAGACTTTAGATTGATTTTCGTCAGATGATTACATAAATTACTAATGTGGTACCATGGGTTTAGAACAACTAATATACAATTACATTAGAAAAACCATTCTGGGGTAAAATTTGGTGTTTCACAAGGTTTTAATAGTATGTCGCCGGTCGTAATACATTTCAGTTGTCGTTGGGTGCTTGTTGTCATTGGTTCATTTCCATGGTTCGTTGGGAGTCGATACATGTTTTATGTTGATCTTTTGGAGTCTCATGGTTTTGGTTCATTATTTTAAATTTGTTCACGTAAACGTCCGTTAGTTGTCCATGGGTTTGATCCGTTATCCGAAGTTGGGGGTCCTAAAATTTGTCGTGAGCTTATATTCATTGAGAGCGTTGTTGTAGTCATGATCCGGTTACGTTCTTATAAGAGAGAGATAGCGAGTTGGCTGTGAAATGAATTTATTGAGCTTATGGAGTAAATCTCGGGACGAGATTTCTATTAGGAGGGAGTGATGTGACAACCCTAGATTTTGGATTTGTCACTTTTGACTAATTGATGTTGATTATGTGTTTAGTGTGCGTTTATGTGCTATATGTTTATATTTGAGAATTTGATTTGATGTTAGACACCGTACATGTACATTATACGATGATACGATGGGAATAGTTCGTGCTCATTTGTTCACTTGGATATAAGTATGATAGAATATGGTGCTATTTTAGTATTTTATGAGTACGTATATGTATTATAGTAAATCGTATTTTTACGATTTAGGGTTTAGCATTTTGAGGTCTCGGGTGAGGTATTTAGTCACGGGAATATTTTTCGGGATGGTTTTAAGTCACTTAGGACTTAAATATAAAGTTTATTTCAAATTCCAAGAGTTTTTTATAGAACTGTATATTTTGTGTCTTTTACGGTATACGCGTAAATTTTGACTAGTTAAAAGGTTTAGGTGTAAATAAATTAATTAAGGGATTAATAAAATAAATAAAAAATAAATACAAATAAGGAATAATATAATAAAAATTTTAATAAATAAATAAAGAAAAAAAATATTATTTTTGGTAAAAAATTAAAAAGGACGATGGAAAAAAAAGGAAAAAAAAGGAAACAAGGTTTTTGTATTGGGCTAGGATTGTGTTACTAAACTATATAAAGCCTTTTATTAATAATAAAAATCATAAAAATCTCTGGAGATTTATAATAAGTCGGTTCATCAAGTTTTTTTAGGGTTTCATCAAATTTTTCTTGATTTAAGGTAAGTGATCAATTTAACTTTAATTTAATTCATGTTTTATTAATTAATCATGTTTACAATGTTAATTAACCATCATTGAGATGATTAGGGTTTCATTAATTTTATGGGAAAAGATAGTAATTAAGATCTATTAATGATTTTAGGGTTCTTGTTTAATAATTTAGGGGTAATTAATGATGTTTAGATGGTTAGGGCATAAAGGCGTAAAACAATCTGATTTTTAGGGTTGTCTTGTGTCGACTGTTCCGGGCAGTAGTCAGGACCGTTGGTCGAGTTTCTTTTATTTAAAATTAAGTTCAGAGAGTGTCGAAAATGGAGTTGGGGAAGGTCGTCAAACAATTTTTACAAAAACAGTGCGTTGTTCAGGAATAAATTTTGATTTCGGGAATTTGAGTCACAACCTAACCAAACGAATGAGATATCCAAAGATTTTTTATTTGGGAACTCTTTATAATATATATGAAAGTACTGGAGGTTTTCAATAAAAGTTATAGTGTGTAGGTCGGGCTTTTGGTGTCAAACATTTAGCATGTACAGAAAATTAGTTTTGGTGAAAACGACTTTTGGCGTAGAGACTAAACGGAAGGGTTAAATGTGTAAGTTGGAAGTAAAATTGGTTTTTGGAGTTCTTAGATCATATAAAAATATAACTCCAGTAGGGTAGGAGCCAAGTGTGGTGTTAAATTCACTTCATGTGATCGTTTAGTGACTAGTAAACCGTACGGGAGAAAAACTTGATTTTTACGTATAGAATAGCTTGTAATGGAAGAACTAGATAGTGGGGATTGGGGAATTAGATTCATCTACTTGGTTGTTACTTAACTTGGGTGTTAAGACCTGAGCCAAGGGTGTCGTGTATGATTTTATAGGTTTGCAGGAGTGCTACCTAGTTGTGCTATCAGGTGAGTTCATAGTCCCATTTTCACTGATTTTTAAAATGTTTTCCTCTTGTATGGGATGGAGATGACACTTGTGGTATTCTTAAAATGTTTTGGTACTAAATTTTTATAAAAGTGTGGACATAAATGTGCTATTGTGTGACTTGCGTGCTTATGTGTTCTCATATGTGCTTTGATATGTGTTATGATATGTGAATCTTGATTGTGTTATGATTGGGATTGGTACATAGATGTATGGGCGTCTATGGGACCAGTTGTGATGTGTGTGGAGCGTAGGGCACGATTCGTCCTGAGTTCTTGGTTCTGATTTCTTGGTTCGTGGGGCACGATCCGTCTTGAGTTCTTGGTTCGGGGGGCACGATTCGTCCTGAGTACTTGTGCATCGTCTCTTCGGAGGCAAGATATCTTGACGGGGATATAGTTCATGTTCCACATGTGGTGTGGGAAAGATCCGTATAGTATGGTGTGCGTTCTTGTGTGTGTGACGTGATACTTCTTGATTGTTATAGTGTGCTTTGTGAATTGTAGATGTGATTGGTACTTGGATTGATTTTTGTTGTGGATGCATGTAACATGATTATCACATTATGGTCCATTACTATAAATTGTCTTTCTTGAACTTATTTACAGCGAATGTCAAGGTTTCTTATGATGTTCTAGATAACTTAAACCTATGTTCTAACCAACTTTATGTTGACAGATTTTAGTGTCATTTTCAGGTGAGGTAGTAGAGAAGGATGAGGTTAGAAGTGGCTAAAGTATAGAGGATGCAAGGATTGCATTAGGAGGAATCCCTTTCCTCTTAGATTTTATTTTGTCTTTTGATTTAGTAAATTGTTTGATACCTGTATGCTTAATGTATGTTATTTGAATGTCTTTGGTAAGAGGTAGGCTTGTTACCTACTTACCTAGACACCTGCATCGTTTGAGATATTGTCATGACATTGTGTCACCTTTTTATGACATTTCTATTTCATTTAGTTAACTCTATAGACACGCTATTGTTGTGATGATATTCATACGTCGCGCCCCATATTCCGCCATGGTGGGGTGTGACAGACAGCTTCACTAAAGAAGGTTGTGGAAAAGGGTGTAGCAATGGTTAATGCTTTACTCTTGCTTGAGCCTTCATAAATCCTATCAACTAGGATTTCTTCATATTTCAGTTTCCCATAAAGAGAGGCTAGATCACAATCTTTAATGTGATTAGCATTCTCAACTAAGCCACTTCTTTGGGAATGAATTAACAAAAACTATGTTGAATTCAAGTTTTGAAAGCTCAACACCATCATTCACAAGTTCATTCATCGGTGCTTTGTATCTGGTGAATGTCTGTGTGAGGGTTTCCCCTTCTTTGTGCTTGAAGGTGTTGTATTAAAGCTTTAAATCCATTATTCTGGTTTCTTTTACATCAGAGGGTCCTTCATGGTAAAGAATAAGGTCCTCCCATGTTGCTTTGGCTGTTTTACAATTTAAAACAGAATTCATTTGGTCATCTGGGAGTACAGACATGATGAGACTTTTGAGACGCTGATCTAGGTTAGCAGCTTTTCTCTCATCAGCAGTCCATTGTACTTCAGGTTTTTTATTGTCCCCAACCATGGGAACAAAAGGACCATTTTAAATTATTACAAGGAATTGAGGTTCAATTCCAACCATGTGGACAAGAAACCTCTTCTTCCAGTTAGTAAAGTTTGCTACCTCTAGTACAAGAGCAGCATTGAGTTGGCCACCCCTATCTTCTAGGGTTTGTGGTATAACTTGAGCCATTTTGGATCTTGATTTGAAAACTTTTAAATGATAAGTTTAATAAAATAACAGTTTAACTAATCAAACTGCTCTAATACCACTTGTTGGTCCCTTGTAATTCGTTCTTACTTATTAACTTAAGTAATAACTCTTACTTCGACTCAAGTGAGTTGTTTTAACAATAGATAAGAACTATAAAAGATTAAAATAACAATACCAATATACTTTTCAACGTATAGACTTTTATTAGAATCAAATAAAGAATCTATAACCCACTTTGTTTGCGGAATAACAAAGTGGTTGAATGACAATGGGGTTTGATCTCCTCTACTTAAACGTCTAACCAAAGTTAAAGTCTAAGCTCCAATCTAAACGTTCATATGCATCTTGGCTATATGGTTTAGTTGGTATCGAGAGAGAAAGTTTTATAGAGTTTAAGCTCTTGTATTGGTTAACCTTTATCTCCCAATGTACACTCCTTATATAGGCAGTGTAATTAGGGTATGCATTTTGCATGTACCAATGCATGGGTTTATCCAGAATGTGGTTGATGCCCATGCTGGATAAACAGTACAAAGTACATATTAATATATTCTAGAAAAGATAAAGGTTGTACTTATATCTAAGTATACAGGAAACCAACTTTGACTTAAAGTTATCTTTTCCCGCCTAATGCAAACCATCAAAATACTGAAGAGTCTACAGTATCCTAGAGGAGATCGACATCATTCAGTTTGGTATTGTCAAGCCAAACTAAACTGAAAGCCCTTCTTTAGTCCTTGTTCTTCAGCAACTAGACCGCCTAGTATTTGAAGCGAAGACTCCTTTGTCTTCTAAGTTCATTGGAAGGGGAGTGTTGAACTTTCTTCAGCTATAAGGTCATCAGTAGGAACTTTGTTCCTCTGGTCATCCTTCAGCAGACTGGCCTTACTGCTGAGCATGAAACACTTAGGGGGATTTTATATTCAAATCCTAGAGTTGCTTCAGGGTCAGTAAATACTGACATAACAGTGAACCGTTACTCCGTGAGTTATTGATCCCAAACATAGATCGATTTAGCTTTATGTATACCAGATTAGATCAAGTTATACACGTAGAGAAACCTTTGTATATGTATGTGAAAACCCTGGTTTGAGGTTCGTCACTTAGTTTTATTTTGTGCTAGTGATGTAGCTTTTTGTATACCCTTTTAGGAAAAAGAGCAACAAACTAGTGGTAAGCGTTAAGTGTCGGTTTAGGAAAACCAAGCACTTATGACCCTTAAGAAAAGTTAGTTCGTTCTCGAGGAGGCACGTGTGTTGTGTAATGAATTGATTTTGATTGATGATTTTATTAAGAAGAAAAGGATTATTAACAAGAAGAAAAGAAAATAGAAAGGAAAGAAAAAACGGTTGCGAAGACGGATCGAGCTAAGACGAAAACGCGTTCACGTAAAACCGTAAAACTACAAAATTTAAAATTTAAAACCTAAAAATTAATTAAAAGCTAAAACAAGTCCAAAATAATATAAATAAGAAATAAAATCCAATAAAAATATTTTAAAACCTTTTATTAATTAAATATTCAATTTTAAATGCTAATTAAAGCCCTAAAATTAAATATAATTAATCAAAATGTCCAAAATATGATTTTATTGAACAAATAACTTACTTATATTATCTAAAAACTAAAAAGTATTTTTCCTAATTTTTAAAAACTATTTTTCTTTTTTAAATTACTAAAAACTATTTTAAAATTAAAATAATTATAAAAAATAATAAAATAATGCTAAAAATAATCTACCAATTTTAAAAATCCTAAATTACTCTATTGAACAGTAGAAAATTGAAAAAGATTGAAAAATATTAAATTTTTCACTAAATGACAAAACTAGTTTAATTAAAACCCTAATTAAGTTAAATTAATTCTAAAAAATAATAAAAAGATGAACAGTGAAAAGTTTTTATACTAAAACTCTTAAAATAATATTCTAAGTCTAGGAAAAATGTTAAAACTGAAAAACAAGAATTTTTACCACTAAATTCCAAAAACAGAATATTAAAAAGTAATAAAATTAGCTAATTAATCTAAAAATTACTAAATGAACAGTAACCTAAAAAATAAATAAACAGAAAAATCCTAAATTAAATAAGAAAAATAACAAAACAAGTTTCAAGTCCTAATTTTACTTTTTACCCACTAAAGACAAAATGTTAAAGTTACTAAAAGTGACAAGTGGTGGACTTTTGTCCTGTTGTAAAGCAGGGGAAACTTTTGCACAAGCAGGGGGAATAATGTTCCCACTGCTAGTGTATAATTTTGGTCAGGGGACCAATAAGCTTAGGAAAGCTCTTTGGAGGGCTTGTTTTTGGACAGCAAGGCACCCTTATACTCTTTGGAGTATAAGGAGTCAATAATCACACAAAAATCAAGCAATCACAACACAAAAATCTTCACAAATAAGCCACAAAGTTACTGATAAGGCTAAATGCTATCTGATGAACAGTAGGCTATATTACTTGCACACCAATGGATTTTAGATGCTCTTAATTTGCACATAATCTCACAACATAGCATGTAACCAATTCACAATCCTCAAATAACCCCTATTCTAACAGATTATCAAGAATTGAAGGCCAACTTCTCACAAAAGCATGAACAAAATGCAGTCACTGGATTATAGCTATATTTTCACTTTTTATCACCCAAACTTGTTCAAACTTGTTCCAAACTGAAAATCTATACTAGCATGCACCCTACAATACCCTAAGAGTGATTATAACAGGTTTAAACTTCAAAAATCTTTCAAAAATCTCAGTTAACAAGCAGATCCAAACACCCCTTAAATAATCTGAAATTTACTTTTAACACACCAAATCACTTTGAAATCTAACCAAACTGATTATATCCTACTAAAACATGCATATAACATCTAAATAACCAATATCTAACAGCTAAACAAACACTTAACACCTTTTCATGCAATAAGCACATAAACACCAAAATTGACTGAAAAATGAAAAATGGGAAAAGGTTTTTACCTCAAGGGACCTACATCCAGGTCCCTAGTGGTTGAAAAACCACCTCCTTATAGGCCCGGGCCTATGCTGACCCTTTAACAATAAATCTTCAACAAACCTGCAAATCAAACAAGAACAAACACAAGCAATATTCTTTCTGATTTTCTTAAAACTTTCTCAAACCTTTCACAAACTGAAAAAAAAACTTAAACCAATCACACTTTTGAAAACAAGTCCAAATTCAGAAAGACAAGAGTGTTAATCCAATTTCACTTCATAACATCTTGGATTTCTGAAATTACAAAACCCTTTTCAAAACCTTTTTGAAATTTAAACACACAAAGTGTTACACAAGAAATATGGAACTCAGATTAATTACTCACAAACATATATCAATTTTAAAACTCATAAAAGGAATTACACTTGTTTCAAACACAAATATCAAACTTTATAAATATTTAAAAAGATTACAATTTTTTGAGTAAAATCTGGAACAAGAGGAGACTCACAATCCGAGTTCTCTCTTTATAGTACTACTAAGAACTATCTAGAATAAAGTAAACCCTAGTAATGGAATGCCCTAAAATGCCCTTGCTGTTTGACTGAGTTTTTGGTAAAAAAAAATGGCATCTTGTGAGTCTTGTACTTGGCCAGCTGTTGGAACTTCATCTTGGGCGTTTGTTTGAGCTTGGAGGACAAGGAGTTGATCACAAACGTTGGATGTGTCCCCTCCTAGGGTTTTGTGGAAAAAGACGTTTGCAGGGGACCAATGGGGGTCACATGGGTGTGTCTGGGTTTTTTTTTATGGTTGGGTTTTGTTTAGGATGAGGGTAATTAATGATCTGGAAGAGCTGAGACAAAACCCCCTTGTTTTTTACTGGATTTAATCTGGGAATTAGTAGGGTTTATGGGGGGTGATTAGTGCTTTTTAATCCGTTTTGGGGTTAAGTATTTTTAAAATACTTGTTTGGTGGGAAAGTTAAGTGGTTTGACTGGGTATTTGACCAAGTTTAATAAATAAACTTGGGTGGGTTATGGGCTACGGGTTTGGGTAGGGTAGTGGGTATATGGGTGGGTATTGATGAGGTGTCACATTCTGAGTGGTTGTGTGAGTTTTGTTGTCTGGCTGTTTCAACCCCCCATGTTTCTTCTTCTTCTCACTTTGTATAAACAGCAACAAACTTTCCATTCCTTTGTAAATGATTTTGGAAAGTTGTCATTTTTGGCACATTCAAATAGCAAACTTTTTCCAAGGGTTTTTAATGCACATTCTTCATTCTCCAAGGACTGATCTTGTAAATACTTGATAATTTAAGGACCCAAATGCAATAAATGAGATTTGCAAGGGTATAAATTGCCATGTCTTCAATAGTAGAGGGACCAATCTTGTCAATCTTCAATTCTTCAAGGGCATTTTTGTAAAATCCAAACTTGGGCCCGGTTCATTGTGAGACTTCGTTTCCCGTGTTCGTTTTGAATGATTCTTGTGATCTTTTGCCATTTCCTCAATATATGTACCTAAAAATACACAAGTAACAAACACGAGCATATATTTGGCAGTTTAATGATATTTTATGCATTTTAAGCCCGATTTGGACGATGAGACCATGTATAAAAGCAGTCTCATCACTCCCCCATACTAAACCATTGTCGTTCCCTCACGCAATGCTAGAATAAAGTATCGTAGCATCTCCAAAATTCAATTTTATTCACTTTATTGAACGATAAACTAGCTATACTACTATTATTGCTACTACTTGCGTTTTAGACATAATGTATGATTTTCATCGCAAAATGGGACGTTTAGGTTCATAGAATAAGAACACGTGAATGCTTCGTTAGAAATAATTTCATCGTCCTTGATTTTCACTCCAATTCCATGCCAAGCGTGCAACGAGATCATTGTCATTATAAGTTAGTAATGCTAACACTACTCATATGCCCTAATCACGTACTTATCCTCCCATTATTCCTAAGTTGTATCTCTTATATTTTATTATGTCTTGAATGTTTCACGAGGATACATCATTGACTGATGCGATAATAGAGATTTAGGTCTAAAAATAGAGTCCTAACGGTGTAACTAAGACCATCAAATCAATAACCCCTCCTAATAGACATCGATGTTAAAAAATTAAGTTGACAAGAAGAATCGATAAACACGGTTTTATAACGGTTTTGAACATGAGACTTATTACCAAGACTTTTATACGCCGCCTAACGGAAGGGCCTTATTATCTTTGGTTTACCTCCATCTTTTATTCAACTTCGCCATGAAGCTTTTATTATGACTTCGGTCTTGCCTTGACTTTTATTATCCGCCTCATCGGTGGTTTTATTAGCCAAAGACGTATATCCTTACGCTAAAGCAAATTTTGGATCTTTAAAGCTTCGAAGATTAAGGCTTGATTCACTTTCAATTTTGCATAGATTTTTCGGCCTTGTGGGGCTTCAAATTGTTTGCTAGATTTAGGTGAGCACTTGAAATCTTATTATTGGGTGAAGCTTTCGATTATTAGGGTGCCAATACTTCAAAACCGTGACGCTGGCGATATCTTAATGTCTTCCCAATTTAATTACACGGAAGCTACTAGAAAAGACTAGAAACCCAACAATCCTAACTAAACCGCTAAGTCAATATTTAATAAGCAAAAAATATTTACAAGCGAAGGGAGAATAAGAAAACAACGAGAACACATGAGTTTTTGAAAGAATACGAGTACTCTACGTTTAGCATAGTAACTTATAATTAACTCTATCATTTCTCGTCCTCATTTAAGAGACTTAGCCTAATGTGTAGTTAAAGAATCAAAGCTAAGTGCTCAACACACATGGTCGAGTCAAAAATTACTCTTATTCTCGCCATCGGAAAATTTACATTCGTGTCTTAAACACTTATAAAACATGAGAAAATTTTTAAAATTTGGCCATTTTTAGCCTTATTTTGCAACAAAACGATAACAAAAAGATAAACTTTGGAAAGCGTGAAGGTTTGGCAAGGCAAGTATCTATTCACCCCCCATACTAAAGTTAAACATTGTCCTCAATGTTTCGAGTCTAGGGGTACAAACACCCCCATACTAGAGACGTAGTCGGATGCCTAATCTAGCATGGAAAGGGTGTAACCAATAAATTAATAGCCGTTTATGAAGTGTGCTAAAAACCTAAGGTTAGAACATCAAAGGATATATCATATGGATATTGAGAAAGGTCTCCAAAGCAAACGATCGTGTGCTCCCATAAAACAAACACGAGAGGCTCAAATCGTGAAGATCATGATCTAAAAACCACAATGCACAAACAACCACGAAACAAAGGTTGGAAGGGCACAAATCCCCTCACATTAAACTAATTAGAAAGCAATAATATGTACATGGATAAGCATGGGTCTCCCCCACGAGGCACCTTGTTTTTGATAACCGAGTCAAAAGCTCGACTTGAATCCTCATAAATGTGATCATTTAGGGATATCATGGTGTGGTCAATTTTTGGTGGGGCTTACATGATAAACAAGGCCCAAAAACAACCGGTATTAAGGACTAAGTCCTTTGATGGTGCAAAATACCGGGATCGAAGATGGCGTTCTCGTTTTCATTGGAAAAACAAATCAACGCCACTTCATCAATGGTCAACAAAAACTCAAAGAGTTTCAAGAAAATAGGAGAGAAGAAATAGAAGGGTGGGACAATGGGTAAGTCTCTAAAAACATGAGCTACTCGAGGTAGACTCGCACCAATCAAATGAAAAGATTTTCCATTTATTGCATCGGTGTAAGACCGAGATTTCGATATATAAGCAATTCCAGGATAAAATATCTCGTCCTCGATGGAGAAAGGGGAGGGAACATAAGGGGATTCCCCCACACTAGGTCCACACAAAGCATCGTCAAAAGGAGAAGACGAGCTTGTAGTACTCAATACACGCGGTGATGACGGAGTTAGAATTGTAGAAAAATCTTTTAAATTCAATTCAAAATCTTTTCCTTTTTTATCTTTAAAACTCTCCTTGTGAAAACCCGATTTGATTATGTCAAAAATATTTGGTGTATCTAAAGCAATGTTAGTCACACTAAAAATTCTCACATTTTGAAATCTTTTTGGTTTAGGTGGTGGCAAGTTTTCAAATCTTTTGTCAACAAAGAAAACCTCCCCATCGGGATCAACGTATTCATCATCTGAAGAATCACTCGAGATTGGAATCGTAGGCTTAACACTCTTAACCTCCACCGGCGGAGGGGACGGAACTTCATTTTTATCAACAACTCCTAAAACTCTATTTGAAATCTTTTTGCAAATGTTTTTGATGGGATTGACATTGTACAAAGATGTGATAGAATACACATGAGAAAGAGTGGAGTTTTGGGTTGCATTAATGACGAGTTCTTCCTCATTGAAACGAAGAGTGATTTTTCTTGCATGCACATCAATAAGTGCTCTCGAGGTATCCAAAAAAGATCGACCTAAAATTAACGGAACTTTAGGATCGATGGGAATGTCAACAACAATAAAGTCTACAGGATAGTAGAACTTTCCAACTTTCACAAAGACGTCCTCGGCAACTCCACAAGCTAGAATCGTAGAATGATCGGCCATTTCGATTGACATTCTTGAAGGAGTGAGATTGGGAAGATTGAGCGATTTAAAAATCTCAAGAGGCATCAAATTAATACTAGCACCAAGATCGGCCAAGGCGTAGCATTCTTCCATGTCTTGTATAGCACATGGGATTAAAAACTTTCCAGGATCACCGACTTTTTGGGGTATGCGGCTTAGAAAAACCGATGAACAACTAGACGATTTTTGCAATTTCTCTTTGTTATTCAACATACTTTTGAAGTTTACGGCAAATCGAGGCATCATGACTAAGGCGTCGGCAAAACTTATATTAAAATGCAAGTCACGAAACATTTTCATAAAGAGTTCAAATTGATAATTATTTCGTTCTTGTGCCTTTTCCTTGTCTTGTCTTGAAGGGTAGGGTAAAGGTGGTGTGGGTTGGGGCATAGTAGGCATAGGCATCGGCCTTAGAATCTCGGGTTCCATGATTGGTATTGTTTCAACCGTAGGTGTGGTTTGAGCGGTACTTCGTGGGCTTGTAATTTGCTCCTTTTCTACCAACACCTCGGGTTCTTTCTCTTTTTCCTTCTCCATAGAAGTACTTGGACGAGAAATGGGTTCTTTGAAAGTTTTACCACTACGAGTAGTAATAACCTTCAACTCTCCTTTCGGGTTCACGATGGTATCACTAGGAAGACCACCCGAAGAAGAGGGCTTACACATGATAGCTTCAAACATTTTAGCCATTCGGTCTTCAAACTTAGATTGCCTAGCATCCGCTTTTAACAACTCTTGCTTTATCTCATGTTGTCCTTGCTCCATTTTTTGTTGATTTTGTTGGAGTCGTGTGACATTTCCTTCCATTTTATTAGCATGAGTTTTAAGTTCATTAGCAAGTTCGTTTTTTAGCTCGTTTTTCAACTCGGATCTTAAGCTAACCATTTCACGTTGCATGTTGTCAAACTTAGCATCATTAGCCTTAGCATAATTCAAAAATTCTCCTTGAAGATTTTTGGTGTGATCATTTTGAAAACCTTGTGAAGTAGTTTGAAAATCAAGGTTTTGGTTTTGGTTAGAAATTTGCCCATTACCACTTTGATAATTACCTTTGTTATAATTCCTTTGATTTCCTTGGTAATTTCCACCTTGGTTGTTGTTGCAATAGTTATTAGCATTTTGATTTGGTAGAGCTTGATTTTGGCGGGAACCTTGACCGATTTGGTTATAAGTTCCCGTGGCTACAAAAGCATTCGAAGTGTTACCATCCGCGGTAATGCACTCGGGAAGATCATGAACTCCACCACACGACAAACAACTCTTAGAAACCGCTTTAACCGAAGCGGAATTTGAAGCTTCTTGAGCTTTCCAATGGGACATGAGAGTCAAAAACCTATCGAAAAACCGATTTTCCTCATTAGCTTCATCATGTAAGGCATTGATGGAACGAGACGATGATGAGCCCATTTTGGCAACACTCGGTGTGTTACGAGGGCTATAAACCTTAGACCTATTTTCAATTATGACCAAAGCTTCTTCAACCGTTTTACACAAAAAATTACCACCCGCGGCGGCATTTAAATAATCTCTTTCATGATTATTAAGTCCATTGTAAAACGTGTCGATTTGATGTAAGTCGGAAAAACCGTGATGAGGACATTCATGTAACATCTCCTTAAACCTATTCCAATCCGTAGAAAAACTTTCATTTGATTCTTGTGAAAATTTAGAAATCTCATTTTTCAAATGCGTAGTCTTAGAGGGCGGAAAAAATTGGTTCACAAATTTCGAAACGAGATCCTTCCACGTCAATATAGAATTGGGTGGCTCTTTCTCTAACCAAATTTTATCGGGCCCCGCTAAGGAATACGGAAATAACATCATCTTAATCGAGTCATTCGAGACATCCTTGAATTTGCACGTGGCGGTAAGACGATTAAATTGGCGGATATGGTTGTGAGGATTGTCCTTCTCATCACCACGGAATTTGTTGTTTTGGATCATCGACAACAAACCCGTTTTCACCTCAAAATTCTCCGCAAGGATAGCGGGAATCACAATAGCTTCTCCATAACCCTCGGTGGGTGCTTGAAGTAACTCCATCATAGTTCGATTAGCCATGGGTGCTTCTTTCACTACAACGGGTTCGTCAATAGGAGACCCCTCACTAGAAGGAGTGGTCGATTTGTTTCTTCGTTTACGTGCACGTCTTGCTTTAGAGCGAGTTTGCATAAACGTCACGTACAACGAGAAGGCGAGCAAAGAATATTCTTTTTGGTATTTTGTGTTTTTCAACTTTTTTGTGGTTTTTGATTGTATTAACCTTTTTGGAAATTGGTGAATGTATTAAGTAGACAAAAGTCCACAAATCTCCTCCTTAATCTAATCTCTCGATTAAAGAAGCCTCAAGGAATGAAAACGATCACGTGGAGTTAACGCCTTCGATGACTTTAGAACGATGGTGGAACACCAAATAGTTGAAGAGGGTTTAATCAATGGAAACCAAGAAAATATATATGATATGTAATAATACTTTGGGCGGCAAAACCCTCGATTCACTCTCAAAATCAAATACGCACAAGCAAGCGGAGGAAACGAGGCGGCGCGAAGCACTTAAGAGCCTTTTTCCTTTAGGTCGTGAAATACAACCGCCTTATACCCACCTTATAGTTAGTATTATCAAGATTAAGCTTCACGAAAGTATTTATCTATTTTTTGCCTTTTTTCTTTGGTTTGAGATTCGAATACAATGATTGGGTAATGACCTCCCAAGTCAAGGTTGTGATTGCTCACGTATTTGGAGTACTTGTGAATTTATTGTTCTACGTATACAATATAGTAATAATATTCACACAAAAACCGAAAAACGATAATACGTCTTAGTAGAGTGCTACTAATACAAATACTAATTATGGCTAATATAAAAACAACAATGGTTCAACCAAAACACAACACGCCTCCCTGGCAGCGGCGCCATTAATTGATGTAGCTTTTTGTATACCCTTTTAGGAAAAAGAGCAACAAAGTAGTGGTAAGCGTTAATTGTCGGTTTAGGAAAACCAAGCACTTATGACCCTTAAGAAAAGTGAGTTCGTTCTCGAGGAGGCACGTGTGTTGTGTAATGAATTGATTTTGATTGATGATTTTATTAAGAATAAAAGGATTATTAACAAGAAGAAAAGAAAATAGAAAGGAAAGAAAAGACGGTTACGAAGACGGATCGAGCTAAGACGAAAACGCGTTCACGTAAAACCGTAAAACTACAAAATTTAAAATTTAAAACCTAAAAATTAATTAATAGCTAAAACAAGTCCAATATAATATAAATAAGAAATAAAATCCAATAAAAATATTTTAAAACCTTTTATTAATTAAATATTCAATTTTAAATGCTAATTAAAGCCCTAAAATTAAATATAATTAATCAAAATGTCCAAAATACGATTTTGGAGAACAAATAACTTAGTTATATTATCTAAAAACTAAAAGTATTTTTCCTAATTTTTAAAAACTATTTTTCTATTTTTAAATTACTAAAAACTATTTTAAAATTAAAATAATTATAAAAAATAATAAAATAATGCTAAAAATAATCTACCTATTTTAAAAATCCTAAATTACTCTATTGAACAGTATAAAATTGAAAAAGATTGAAAAATATTAAATTTTTCACTAAATGACAAAACTAGTTTAATTAAAACCCTAATTAAGTTAAATTAGTTCTAAAAAATAATAAAAAGATGAACAGTGAAAAGTTTTTATACTAAAACTCTTAAAATAATATTCTAAGTCTAGGAAAAATGTTAAAACTGAAAAACAAGAATTTTTACCACTAAATTCCAAAAACAGAATATTAAAAAGTAATAAAATTAGCTAATTAATCTAAAAATTACTAAATGAACAGTAACCTAAAAAATAAATAAACAGAAAAATCCTAAATTAAATAAGAAAAATAACAAAACAAGTTTCAAGTCCTAATTCTACTTTTTACCCACTAAAGACAAAATTTTAAAGTTACTGAAAGTGACAAGTGGTGGACTTTTGTCCTGTTGTAAAGCAGGGGAAACTTTTGCACAAGCAGGGGGAATAATGTTCTCACTGCTAGTGTATAATTTTGGTCAGGGGACCAATAAGCATAGGAAAGCTCTTTGGAGGGCTTGTTTTTGGACAGCAAGGCACCCTTATACTCTTTGGAGTATAAGGAGTCAATAATCACACAAAAATCAAGCAATCACAACACAAAAATCTTCACAAATAAGCCACAAAGTTATTAATAAGGCTAAATGCTATCTGATGAACAGTAGGCTATATTACTTGCACACCAATAGATTTTAGATGCTCATAATTTGCACATAAGCTCACAACATAGCATGTAACCAATTCACAATCCTCAAATACCCCCTATTCTAACAGATTATCAAGAATTGAAGGCCAACTTCTCACAAAAGCATGAACAAAATGCAGTCACTGGATTATAGCTATATTTTCACTTTTTATCACCCAAACTTGTTCAAACTTGTTCCAAACTGAAAATCTATACTAGCATGCACCCTACAATACCCTAAGAGTGATTATAACAGGTTTAAACTTCAAAAATCTTTCAAAAATCTTAGTTAACAAGCAGATCCAAACACCCCTTAAATAATCTGAAATTTACTTTTAACACACCAAATCACTTTGAAATCTAACCAAACTGATTATATCCTACTAAAACATGCATATAACATCTAAATAACCAATATCTAACAGCTAAACAAACACTTAACAACTTTTCATGCAATAAGCACATAAACACCAAAATTGACTGAAAAATGAAAAATGGGAAAAGGTTTTTACCTCAAGGGACCTACATCCAGGTCCCTAGTGGTTGAAAAAACACCTCCTTATAGGCCCGGGCCTATGCTGACCCTTTAACAATAAATCTTCAACAAACCTGCAAATGAAACAAGAACAAACACAAGCAATATTCTTTCTGATTTTCTTAAAACTTTCTCAAACCTTTCACACTTTTGAAAACAAGTCCAAATTCAGAAAGACAAGAGTGTTAATCCACTTTCACTTCATAACATCTTGGATTTCTGAAATTACAAAACCCTTTTCAAAACCTTTTTGAAATTTAAACACACAAAGTGTTACACAGAAATATGGAACTCAGATTAATTACTCACAAACATATATCAATTTTAAAACTCATAAAAGGAATTACACTTGTTTCAAACACAAATACCAAACTTTATAAATATTTAAAAAGATTACAATTTTTTGAGTAAAATCTGGAACAAGAGGAGACTCACAATCTGAGTTCTCTCTTTATAGTACTACTAAGAACTATATAGAATAAAGTAAACCCTAGTAATGGAATGCCCTAAAAAGCCCTTGCTGTTTGACTGAATTTTTGGTCAAAAAAATGGCATCTTGTGAGTCTTGTACTTGGCCAGCTGTTGGAACTTCATCTTGGGCGTTTGTTTGAGCTTGAAGGACAAGGAGTTGATCACAAACGTTGGATGTGTCCCCTCCTAGGGTTTTGTGGAAAAATACGTTTGCAGGGGACCAATGGGGGTCACATGGGTGTGTCTGGGTTGTTTTTTTATGGTTGGGTTTTGTTTAGGATGAGGGTAATTAATGATCTGGAAGAGCTGAGACAAAACCCCCTTGTTTTTGACAGGATTGAATCTGGGAATTAGTATGGTTTATGGGGGGTGATTAGTGCTTTTTAATCCGTTTTGGGGTTAAGTATTTTTAAAATACTTGTTTGGTGAGAAAGTTAAGTGGTTTGACTGGGTATTTGACCAAGTTTAATAAATAAACTTGGGTGGGTTATGGGCTACGGGTTTGGGTAGGGTAGTGGGTATATGGGTGGGTATTGATGAGTTGTCACATTCTAAGTGGTTGTGTGAGTTTTGTTGTCTGGCAGTTTCAACCCCCCATGTTTCTTCTTCTTCTCACTTTGTATAAACAGAAACAAACTTTCCATTCCTTTGTAAATGATTTTGGAAAGTTGTCATTTTTGGCACATTCAAATAGCAAACTTTTTCCAAGGGTTTTTAATGCACATTCTTCATTCTCCAAGGACTGATCTTGTAAATACTTGATAATTTAAGGACCCAACTGCAATAAATGAGATTTGCAAGGGTATAAATTGCCAAGTCTTCAATAGTAGAGGGACCAATCTTGTCAATCTTCAATTCTTCAAGGGCATTTTTGTAAAATCCAAACTTGGGCCCGGTTCATTGTGCGACTTCGTTTCCCGTGTTCGTTTTTGAATGATTCTTGTGATCTTTTGCCATTTCCTCAATATCCGTACCTAAAAATACACAAGTAACAAACACGAGCATATATTTGGCATTTTAATGATATTTTATGCATTTTAAGCCCGATTTGGACGATGAGACTATGTATAAAAGCAGTCTCATCAGCTAGTTACGTGTCTTTATGTGTTTATGTGCTTATTGGTGTGTATAGATTGTGGTTTGGATATTGTTTCCGGTACGAGGTACCTTGTGAGTGAAACAATGTGTGATGATTTCATGTTCATGAGTTCACATGGTAGTGACTATTAAGTGAGATGGTGTTATTTAGTGGTTTTACGTATACGTATATGTATTATAGAAAATCGTATTTTTACGATTTACGGTTTAGCATTTAGAGGTGTAAGATGAGGTGTTTAGTCATATGAATATTTTTCGGGATGGTTTTAAGTCATTTAGGACTTAGTTATAAAGTGTATTTCAAAATTTGAGATTTTTTATAAAAGTCTATATTTTACGACTTTTACGGTAAAAAGCATAAATTTGACTAGTTTTACGGTTTTGAGGTTTTGGAGGCTTTTGGAGCTGAAATAAATTAAGGGAAATTAAGGTAATATTATTAATACAATTATTAATAATAAAAAGAAAAAAAAAACGAATTGTAGGGGGTGTTGGGTCGGTTTGGACGCAAGAAAGAAAGAAAAAAAGGGAAAAAGAGAAAAAGGAATGTGTAAATGGGCTATGGGTTGGACTTGGGTTCACCCATACCCTATATAATGTATTTATTAAAAACAAAAAATCATATTTTTCTCCTGGAGATTCTTAGTTCGACTGTTTAAGGAGAATTTTTAGGGTTCTTCATAATTTTGGGGGTTTCCATTAATCTTAAGGTATAATCTTTAATCCCTTTTTAATTTAATTGTTTTTATGTTTATATAATCATCTTATGATGGATTTAGGTTAGGGTTTAATTTAAAAACAGTAAATTAATGTTATAATAATGAGTTCATAATGATTACATAAGTTAGGGCTTGTAACTAGTGGAATTAGGGTTAATTAATTAGTTTAATTTGATTAAACCCGTTTTTAAAAACTGGGCAGAATTTGAGTCAATTGTTTTGATCATATCGGGATTTATATAAACTCTTATTTTACGATCCAAGTATCCCTGAAAAGGTAATTGAAGTGGCTTTCCAACGCAAGAAACGATAACTAAATTGGAGGTAGGGAAGTTGGTCAAAAACAGGTTACAACAGTCGGAGGTCAAAACAGTTTTGAAGTCAGCCTGTTTTCTTTTTAAGTTTTGGGTTGTTTGGGGTACTTAGGGTTGCATTGGGATCTTCTCAAGAACATGGGATATGGTTTATATATTTTAGTAACTATCTGCACTTGGGCTAAGGTTGTGGTTTAGGGTAAGACCCCTTAATTGTAACAAACTTTTAGTATGTTTAAAATCAGGAAAAATAGATGACAAAAGTATATATATATATATATATCGGGGCCTTAACAATAGCTTTAAGGTTAGGGAAAGTGGGAGGTTTTAGCTAACATATGTAAGGGTATGAATATTCGTTTTACATAAACCATGGGTATGTTTAAGTGGACGTTTGACTTAAAGTTTGGAGACCTAAAATTGGGATTGTTTTGTGTAAAATATGAACGGGATAGTTATTAAACTTAACCAAGTTAAGGACTTGTTAGGGAAGGTTAACGGGGTGATTAGAGCTTATCAATGAGGTATATATATATGGGAATAGGCGAGATGTACATCATAGGTTGATGAGCCATCTTAGTGATTGGTTCATGTATTGATTGCGTGTTTTTTGTTTGTTTGCTTGTTACTAGTGCGAGGACTTGTGAAGAAGCAATAAGGTGAGTTTCATATCCCATGTTTACTATTGATTTTGACTTCCAGATGGGATGGAAGAGACACTGTGTTGAGTTATTTATAAATTGATGTTGTGAATGTTTTTGAGGTTTGTGATGGACTTGTGTGTACATTATGTGATTAACTGTTATGTGATTCTTGATTATGTATGATTTGGATCGGGGGACACATGTTGTCTCAGTTATTGTGGTTTGATAAGGTAGGGGCCTTAGGATAGGTACATAGCGTGATCGTCTATGGGACCAATGGATAATGACAAGGTAGTGGCCTTGGGATAGGTACATAGTGTGATCATCTATGGTACCATGGTTTTTGGTAAGGCTGTGGGCCTTGGATTTTGGTTTGGTATGATTGATCTTGTATGTTAGTTGTTAATAAATATTTGTAACACATTGTCCATATGTTATTGTGTTGATGGTTGTTATTCACAGCTTATAACTAATTTGGCGTTATAGTCTAAACCTATGAATCTCACCAACTTTATGTTGACGTGTTTTAGTGTCTCTTCCAGGTGTTAATGTGTTTAAGCTTGAGGATAGAAGTGGCTAGACTTGGATGCCTTAGGATTGCATATAGAAGGAGATCCCCATTCCTTCTTAGTTTACCTTTATGTTTTTTATACGTGATACATGTTGGCACCTATATGTTTGTTTGGTTTATGTTTATTGTTTGTCTTGGGTAAGTGGTAAGACTGTTACCTACTCACCTAGACTCCTGCATGGTTGAGATATTGTCATGACATTTGTGTCTCCATTTATGACATTATATTTGCATTTTAGTTTTCTCTATAGAGACACCATTTGTTGTGATGATATCCATACGTCGCACACCATATTCCGCCATGGTGGGGTGTTACAGAATGGTATCAGAGACAATGGTTATAGAGAATTTGGTTGCCTAGTCGTGTAGCCTAGTCTATAGCTTAAGGGTCCCTGCATATAGGCGTCATAGGAGTATGTGTGCATTTTATAATAATTGATGTGTTTGGATGTAATTTATTGCGATGTTTTGACTAGTATGAATTGAACCGTAGTATGTTCATACTTAGTCACATGTTATTTTCTTTTCGGGTTTGTGACTAGTGCGGGTTAAACCATAATCGTCCACGCTAGTCACTGTTGTATTTTGCTTAAATTGTACATTATATTACATAATTTAGTACAAGGTAGTTTCTATATTTTATCGAGTTATTTTACATACATGAGGTACGTTATTTTTCTTTTGATGTTTAAGTCATGTTCCCTAAGAATCGTGTGGTGGTTCGAGTTACTAGGAGTAGGTGGATAGGAAGGATTTTAAGCTGTTTCCACTCTTACAGGCGACATGACTTATAACTGATTTTTTTTGTTCTGGATTAATCTATGTTGTTTTTAGCTAGACTATGGATTTTTGTATTCCAAGAGTATTACTATGTTATTTTAATAGATGGAGTTTTGGACTTTATTGTTTATGTGGTTATGAGCTTATGTGAGTAGATGGATTATGTGTTATATTTTGTATTGATTCTTATAAGTGTCATCATAGGAGGGAGTGCATTGGGGGAAGGGTAATTGTATAAGTATGGTGGCCAACATAGTTATAAAATTACCACAACTTCAATGGGTTCTCAAGTATGATTGCATGAAAGAGGGTTAGTACATGCTTGTATATGATGAGATGTAGAATTTGGGTATACGTATAATATATGGGTTTTGTGCCTTGTTGTGGCACGGTGAGATGGTGATTACTCGTATGGAAAAACGAGCGTATAAAGCGATTGATTGACTTGACATGTATGATAAACGAGTATGTTTGGGAAATTCAATAGGTATACATATGCGGATGTATATATACTAGTAGATGTTATGTTATGATTTACGGTCGTTCAGTAGTTGTTATAACTTGAACGTACCTTGTGTTTGCTCGTGTTTTATGGTGCTGGAGTTTAATGGAGTTCCACGACGTTTTGAATCTTTTGAAGTGTGTCTGGTAGCGTATTCTTTGAGTTTAGTATTTCACGTGTACGTTTTAAAATGGTGTTTTTGGTTTCAAGTCTATTGAAATAACTTGGGATTTCTTTTGAGATAATGAAATCTTTTGTGTTGGGTCTTGCATTTCTTTTGGTCGGTATATATTGAGTTAGATGGTTGGTTGTATTCGGTAAAATAAGGGTAAGGTGTTGGAGTCGTGTTTGAAACAAGATGCAACATAAGATTTCTTTTTAATCAACACTTATATATTTCAAATTCTAAAAGACTTTCTTTGAAATAAAGCGAAGTAAAAATTTCTTTCTACCTACATAGTTTATATAATTGAGTTCGACCGATTTATGTCATTTATAATTATTTATACAAGGTTAAATTGAGTTTATGAAGATTTCACATACAATTATATCTGTCATTTAAAAGGATTACATTAATCACTAAGTTTATTCTTTAGTTTTTTTTTAAAACAACTAGTATAAAACTGTTTTGGTCATAACTTGTTCCTTTTTAGAGCTTTTTGAGTGATTCAAAAGCCAAAAATTATGTATTCAGAACGTACTTTTCAAATATTCAGAAAGTATAGTCATGGGAAGTCAGTGGACTGGTCAGAATTGTTGTACAAGTGTCGGGTTCAAGGTTGAGTTTTGAATAGTAGTTTATTCTTATGATTTGGGATGCACGAGATACCTAGTTTTTGAGTTGAGTTTTGAGTTCCTCAAGAGGGTTGTTTGTAGATTGTTTGAGTCACATAGATGTGGAGGTAATAATAATAAAAAAAAGATATATATTCTTTTGGAAAAGTCGATCTTTTGCACCGTTTAAATAATATGTCGCGGGGAGTAATATGTTTGGTTGCCATTGGGTGTTTGTTGGATTATTTTTCGTTGTCATGGGTCATTTTGAATTGATACACGTTTTGGGTTTGAGTTTTCTTTTGAGTCTCATGGTTTTTGACTTGTTTTAACTGGTGCACGTGAAATGTCGTTAGTTATCCGTTGGTTTGATTCGTTGAACGTATCTGATGGATTCAGGATGTAGTTTTAGTTTCGTATTGTTCGGGAGCGTTGAGGTAGTCATATGAAAGACTTGGTCGCGCCTATACGCTTAAGTAGGTGACCATGAGGGAACTGTCGGAATACCCTTAGTGGGGAGGAAAGAAGTTCGTAGACGAACTAATGTGGTCATGAGGTCTCTTAGAAATACCAAGGAGATGAATAAAGATTTGTGGGATACTAGCACAAGTAACGCGCCATAGAGAGTGTTGGAAGGGGATACAATACCTCAAAGCTATTTATGATTGTTCGTAGGGCATGTAAGTTTTCTTAAAATTTCCTGAAATTTAGTAGGTTTGCCTATTATTGTGAGGTAGAACCATAAATAGAGCAAGTAGGGGAGGTGAGAGGAGTTGTAGTTAGTGCCTTTCTAAGGCAAATTGTTGATGGAGTGGTATAAAAACAAGAGCTGTTAGAAATTGCAAGGAATGCCGGATAAAAGTTGAGTTGCTAAGTAGTAGATTGGATATGGAAAGAGGTTGAGTGGTCCGATGAGAGGAAGTACCGGTCTTTTAAGATGCGTGTAGAATTTTGCAAGTAGAATGAGGTAGGAATTTATTCGTATTGCCGCTAAGAGAGGGTGCAAAGAGGACATGGTTGAAACTGCTAAGGATGTGTACGAGAACGACAAGAAAGGCGATTGCTTATACGTTGCAGGAACCGAAGATTTGGAAGAACTGGATAGACTTAGTTAGTGGAGCTGGACTGTTATGTCTGCCTAGAATGCTAGAGGCATTTGGTGTACGAGACGTGGAGAATGATCCGTACGGATCATGAACGTCTCCAACACATATTCAATCATCTTGGTTGAACTTTTGGCAAAGGTGATGGGTGGAGTTAATTGATGAAAGAAAATTGCAAGGCCAAGTACCATCTGGGAAAGGCAAGCATGGTCGATAAGACATGGAATAAGAAAGATGAGGTGAAACTGAAACGAACTTGAACTATAGGGATGCCAAATTAGGGCGGTTTGGATAAAGGATATAGGTTGCACGAGTTGAGTTGTCTAAAGCAGAGAACGCGTCAACATGTATGTTTCCTGGCTTGGATAATCATATGGAGAAAAGGGACGTAGACTATAGTTCCTACATAGTTAGGAGTAGCTTAGAAAGGGCGATGTAAGGACGAAGTTGGTGGAAGGGATACATAACGCGGTGGAGGAATAAGTATGACGAGAGTTGGGTGATAGTCGATAGACAGACTAATTCATCTCATATTTCAAGAGGAATGAGAAGTCACGTAGTTGAGAAGTTGGAAGGATTGCGTACGGATGTGATGGAATAGAGGGTTATGCGTAAAAGTTAGCCTAATATGTATGGAATGTCTTATGAAAGATTATGGCAATGGAAGAAACGATGGGAAGCATCACATCGTGATGTATGGTAGGAGCCGAGGAAGGATAAGGAAGTGTGTATAGAAGCGAAGCATGAATGAAATAGGTCGAGATAGGAACCGAAGGTAAAACTTTGGTTGAGCCTAATGAGTAGAATAAAGCACAAAGCAGGCTAATACTGTCGTAGTGTGGAAAAGGAAATGGCACTGACCTATACTGATTGTTTGGGAGGCTTAGTGTCGATAATCGAATGGATGAGGAGTCATAGGTGTGATGTGCCATAGGTATGAAGGGCTTGGTCTAACTGAGACAAGATGAAGAAAGGTGAGAAAGAAGTGTATAGGTGCTACTAATGAGCTATCCAAATTTAATGGAAGTAGCTGTAGCATGGGTTTGGATGGCAGTTGATAGACTAACTGAGATAACCGTCCTTTTGATGATGTGTATAGAACATAAGTTGATTTGGATTGGAAAAACTAATGGATATGTGAAAGACCGTCATAGGTCACTTTGTAAGGAAATTGGAATTTTTAAGTAGTTTGGGGAATGAACTGAAGGGAGTTGATCGACGTGATTGGATATGAGTATATCCAGCTAAATGGGAAAAGGATAGGCAAGTGAGATATTTATACAACCTTACGAGTTACACTAAAGGCATGGGTGATTGATTTAGAGAGAGTTAGAAAACTCTTTAGCGATGGCTGAGTTCTCATATAACGATAGTTATCATACTAGAAGTCAATAAATGCCATTTGAGGCACAATATGAAAGGATACGGTGAGATGTCCCCATTGTGGACTTGAATTGGTAAAAGAGGCTACTAATGTAGTAATGGTGTTTTGCAAAGGATGAGAGCAACAAGGTATGCTATAAGAGATGGAGGAAACCACTAGAGTCAATGACGAAGTGTGTATGAAGTTTCACCCATAGTAACGGGTGGTATGTTTTGGTAAAATGGAAGAGTTGATGTAGAGTTTTGTAGGTCCATTTATGATCTTTGGAAAGATCGGACCAGTAAAAGCTATCTTAAAAATAGAACTAAAAACTTTTAAATGACTTTTTTTTTAAAATCTATAAATGAAAACTTAACTAAACTAAATTTTAAATCTAAATTTTAAACTTAAAATAAAGCTATTTAATTGAAATCTAATTTTCAAAACAAAACAAAATAAAAAAAATATTTAAACTTATAAAAATAACTAAAATTAAAATATATATTTTTTAGACTTTTTATATTTTATAAAAAAAACTGAGTAAAAAGCAATTTAAAATAAAACTATTTTAAAAACTATCTAATTAAAATTTAACAAAACTTAAACTTTAAATAAACTTAATTAAAGAAATCTACCAACTATAAAAACCTACATTAATTTAACTATTAGAAAGTAAACACAAAAGACGCAATAGAACAGTTGGTTGGGGCGTTGGGGTTGCAAACGAGAGGTCCAGGGTTCGATCCCCAGTCCAGACACAATTATTATTATTTTTTTGGTTTATTTTGCTAATATTATTTTGTTAAAATTTTTGATACTTCAAGTGTCTGAAATTAGTTACAGTAATCAAATAAATACCAAATAAGCCTAAAGCTGAGAAGCGAATGAATAAGCAGTACCAAACAGAAAAGGAAGAAAAAAGGAAAACTGAAGAAAACTATTAAGCAGTAAGCAAGAACATAAGCTGAAAGACCAAACAGCAAAGATAAAAAAAAATCGCATAAGCAAGAATAAGCAGTAGACGATTCCTATGATCAGTTTTAAACCAAACTAAAATCAAAAATATAAAAATCAAATAAACTTTAACCAAATCAAATATCAATTAATAATAACTAATTAAACTGAAACTCAAACTAAAACTTAAAAATCAAAGAAACTTAAAACCTTGAGACGAATCCTTTGAGCAGTAGACGAGGCGCTGAGCCGTCTAATCGAATCAATCACCACATCGAACTTAAATCATCACCACCATAAACTATGAACCAAACAACATCTACTATCTAAACTCGAACCAAAGGACTCCAATCGAACCATATAAATTCTATTTCGAATAGTACTTAACCGATCCAAAGAGTACCCCTTCGATCCAGTTTTTTATAAATCTCCAGTGGGGAGATTTAATTCACTTTCCTTTATTTTTTATTTTTTTTTTATTTTTTTTTTATTCGAACAATAAAACGTGAATAGTAGTAAAACAACTTTAAAGATTAAAATAAATTGAAAATTGAAGGAAATTAAATGGAAGACAAAAATTAAATAGCATTAACTTTTCATTAATATTTAAAAATTACAAAGACTGGAAAATTAAAAAAAAAATACAATTAACCTAAACTAATTTTCAGAAAATAAAATCTAATTTAACCTACTCCTAAATTAACTAAGAAACTGAAAAAAAAAATAAAGAAAAGCTTGTTCTAATACATGTGAAAAGGGGGTTTTATAGGGAAAACCCTCAAAACTTCTTCTTGAATCTTCGTGAGCAAGGCTTTAAAACTCGACCGTTCTTCCAATCTTCTCTTTCTTCTCTTTTGATCAAACGAATAAAAAGGGCTTGATCCCACGGATTGCCACGTTGGAGAGAGAATGAGGACCACCAGTGGTGTTTGATCCGAAAAATTTGGGGGTTTTAAGTGGATTTGAAGGAATTAATTCATGAGGGTAAAACCCCCAATTTATATGGTTAATTTTGATGGTAATTATTTTAGGGTTTGGCTTTGGGAGAGAAAGAAAGAACAGTGAGGGTGAAGGTGAGTTTTTGCTTTGTTTGTAACGACAGGTAAATGGGATTGGGTGTTGGGTTGGTAAAATAAATGGGTTTATTAAACGTGAGGGGTGAGGGAATAACACGTGTGAAGGAAGGAGTAAATGGGATGTTTGTGCGTTTGTGCTATGGTTGAATGGGAGGTATTTACATTTGACCAAATAAACATTTCTTTTCCATTTCAAACGTCCAAGTTTAATAGCCAAATGGGCTTTGACCCTTTAAGCGTGAATTCATCCGCCCCTTATATTTATTTATATTGGGTCTTTATGGTAATCTTAGGCCCAAATGTAAGAAAAATTCCTTCCGTCCTATAATTTGAATTGGGCTTGTTATGCCAAATAACAATCCACAATTTATTCTTTTTGGGCCCAATAAGCAAATGTGGGTCCCACAAGTCCATTTAACTCCATAAATATTAAATCCGCTAAAAACGAGCTCGATTTCGGCTTCCTTGATTGTTTCTTCAAAATCGTATTGATTTTGCCGGGTTTCGTGATCTTCGGCACACTTTTGATCTTTTGACTTTGTCTTCGTCTCTTTTTGGACTTTTCTTCGACATTTGACCGTAAAATCCCGTGTTTTCTCTTCTTTTGATCATTTGTACCTATTTTAACACAAAAACATAAAACCACGCGAAATTCCGACTTTTATGA
The DNA here is from genome assembly GCA_025667525.1 of Glebionis coronaria. NCBI lineage: Eukaryota > Viridiplantae > Streptophyta > Magnoliopsida > Asterales > Asteraceae > Glebionis > Glebionis coronaria. The sequence goes on along the minus strand of CM046880.1, from coordinate 60,474,426 downwards.
CATTAAACACATGATTCGGTCTTGTTTTTCCTAGATTTTAGTGGCAAAAGGATAAGTGTTTACACACTTATTAGCTTATGAGCATAGGATTACCTGTGGGAAATGAGTGGTATATATGATATATTTCATGTATTAAGATTGGTAACGGTTGTTTGAGAATGCATTTTGCATGTACGGTTATTCGAGACTTGTGTTAATAAGAGTCTTTGTTTTATCAAAGACTCGTTTGTGAGATTTATTGACTGTGAGGTCAAGAGTTTGGCAATGAGTTTAATTATTTTTTGTTTGTATATGTGGTATTTTGCAACTTGAACTAAAGTTCACGTGGAAATGAGGGGAGTTCATTTAGAACAAGTATCCTCGTGTGATTTTTTGTTTGTGTGTTGATCCTAAGGAGTAAATCTCGGGACGAGATTTCTATTAGGAGGGAGTGATGTGACAACCCTCGTTTTGAGGTTCGTCAATTAGTTTTATTTTGTGCTAGTTACGTGTCTTTATGTGTTTATGTGCTTATTGGTGTGTATAGATTGTGGTTTAGATATCGTTTCCGGTTCGGGGTACCTTGTGAGTGAAACGATGTGTGATGATTTCATGTTAATGAGTTCACATGGTAGTGACTATGAAGTGAGATGGTGTTATTTAATGGTTTTACATATACGTATATGTATTATAGAAAATCGTATTTTTACGATTTATGGTTTAGCATTTAGAGGTCTCGCATGAGGTGTTTAGTCATATGAATATTTTTCTGGATGGTTTTAAGTCATTTAGGACTTAGTTATAAATTTTATTTCAAAATTTGAGATTTTTTATAAAAGTGTATATTTTACGACTTTTACGGTAAAACGCGTAAATTTGACTAGTTTTACGGTTTTGAGGTTTTGGATGCTTTAGGAGCTGAAATAAATTAAGGAAAATTAAGGTAATATTATTAATACAATTATTAATAATAAAAAGAAAAAAAACGAATTTTAGGGGGTGTTGGGTCGGTTTGGACGCAAGAAAGAAAGAAAAAAATGGAAAAAGAGAAAAAGGAAAGTGTAAATGGGCTATGGGTTGGACTTGGGTTCACCCATACCCTATATAATGTATTTATTAAAAACAAAAAATCATATTTTTCTCCTGGAGATTCTTAGGTCGACGGTTTAAGGAGAACTTTTAGGGTTCTTCATAATTTTGGGGGTTTCCATTAATCTTAAGGTATAATCTTTAATCCCTTTTTAATTTAATTGTTTTTATGTTTATATAATCATCTTATGATGGATTTAGGTTAGGGTATAACTTAAAAACAGTAAATTAATGTTATAATAATGAGTTCATAATGATTACATAAGTTAGGGCTTGTAATTAGTGGAATTAGGGTTAATTAATTAGTTTAATTTGATTAAAACCGTTTTTAAAAACTCGACAGAATTTTGAGTCAATTGTTTTGATCATATCGGGAGTTCTATTAACTCTTATTTTACGATCCAAGTATCCCTGAAAAGTTAATTGAAGTGGAGGTAGGGAAGTTGGTCAACAACAGGTTACAACAGTCGAAGGTCAAAACAGTTTTGAAGTCAGCCTGTTTTCTTTTTAAGTTTTGGGTTGTTTGGGGTACTTAGGTTTGCATTGGGATCTTCTAACGAACATGAGAGATGTTTTATATATTGTAGTAAGTATCTTCACTTGGGCTAAGTTTGTGATTTAGGGTAAGACCCCTTAATTGTAACGAACTTTTAGTATGTTTAAAATCAGGAAATCTGGAATGACAAAAGTATATATATATATATATATATATATATATATATATATATATATATATATATATATATATATATATATATATATATATATATATATATATATATATATATATATATATATATATATATATATATATATATATATATATATATATATCGGGGCCTTAACAGTAGCTTTAAGGTTAGGGCAAGTGGGAGGTGTTAGCTAACATATGTAAGGGTATGAATATTCCTTTTAAAGAAACCATGGTTATGTTTAAGTGGACGTTTGCCTTAATGTTTGATGACCTAAAATTGGGACTGTTTTGTGTAAAATATGAACGCGATAGTTATTAAACTTAACCAAGTTAAGGACTTGTTAGGGAAGGTTAATGGGGTGATTAGAGCTTATCAATGAGGTATTTATATGGGAATAGGCTAGATGTCCATCATAGGTTGATGAGCCATCTTAGTGATTGGTTCATGTATTGATCGCGTGCTTTTGGTTTGTTAGCTTGTTGCTAGTGCGAGGACTTGTGAAGAAGCAATCAGGTGAGTTTCATAGTCACATGTTTACTATTGATTTTGACTTCCAGATGGGATGGAAGAGACACTGTGTTGAGTTATTTATAAATTGATGCTGTGAATGTTTTTGAGGTTTGTGATGGACTTGTGTGTACATTATGTGATTAACTGTTATGTGATTCTTGATTGTGTATGATTTGGATCAGGGGACACGTGCTGTCTCAGTTATTGTGGTTTGACAAGGTAGGGGCCTTGGGATAGGTACATAGCATGATCATCTATGGGACCAATGGATAATGACAAGGTAGTGGCCTTGGGACAGGTACATAGTGTGATCATCTATGGTACCATGGTTTTTGGTAAGGTTGTGGGCCTTGGATTTTGGTTTGGTATGATTGATCTTGTATGTTAGTTGTTAATACATATTTGTAACACATTGTCCATATGTTAATGTGTTGATGGTTGTTATTCACATCTTATAACTGATTTGGCGTTAGAGTCTAAACCTATGACTCTCACCAACTTTATGTTGACATGTTTTAGTGTCTCTTTCTGGTGTGAATGTGTTTAAGCTTGAGGATATAAGTGGATAGACTTGGATGCCTTAGGGTTGCATATTTAATGAGATCCCCGTTCCTTCTTAGTTTACCTTTATGTTTTTTATAAGTGATACATGTTGGAACCTATATGTTTGTTTGGTATATGTTTATTGTTTGTCTTGGGTAAGTGGTAGGACTGTTACCTACTAACCTAGACTCCTGCATGGTTGAGATATTGTCATGACATTTGTGTCGCCATTTATGACATTATATTTGCATTTTAGTTTTCTCTATAGAGACACCATTTGTTGTGATGATATCCATACGTCGCGCCCCATATTCCACCATGGTGGGGTGTTACAATGTATATAGTAATCTAAGTGTTATGCGGAATTAACACTTAAACAAGAACACACAAAGATGTAAACAAACTTTCACTTGATTAATGATAACAAACTTGCTTACAATGAAAGTGTTTAACGTATGAAAACTTATATTTAACAATAACCTAAAGGTCTTCTTTTAAAGACATAAGAAGCCTTGTACAAGAGTCTACGTATCAACTATTCTAGGTAAAGATAATTATAGAAAATACAATGTTGAACTTATCTCTACTAGAAACAAACTAGAAACAATATACGCGTAGACTAAATCTTTCCATCAGTGCTTGTCTTCAACCTATCAACGCTTGACTTCTTCTAGTCAACGCTTGATCTGTCAGCGTTTGTTTTCTTCCTATCAACGCTTGTTTTCCTCTTGTCAGCGCTCAAGTGGACTGGCTATATTTTATTCCCAACAATCCTTCCCTAAACTTGATATCTACTCTAGTAATCAAGTTTCTGAATAAACATTAAGAACTAGGAGGAATCTTACAAACTTGATCATATTGGTAATAAATATGTCTGATCAAATCTTTGGCCACGTCACTTGAATAAGCAATCTCCAGCTGTGTTGTCTTCATCTTCTCCAAGATTTCCTTGGATATGGAATACTGACCATCTACAAGTAGATACTCAACAAACTTTGTAGAGCTCAAATAATATACACCAGCAACTGAATACAAACGCCATTGAAGACCACTGAGGTCATCTTCAAGATCCTTCCAAACAGCAGGATCTTCATCTCTTGGTCCACACATTCTCTTGAATGTTGACCACAGTTTTATTGCATTGACTGAAGTAGGAGCTTCAGTCTCATACTTGGCCTCTAACAACCTCCATAGGTCTACCAAGTCTTCTCTATCAAAACTTGCAAACAAAGATATGAGTGTAGTAAAAGTGTGAACCTCTTTCCCATACCTGCCAATCTTCCAAAACCCACATTCATCTTCTTCATAGCTTATAATAGGGTTTCTGGAATGAAGAGGTAACACTTGTACCATATCTGAAGCTTCCAATGGTGAGAGCTTGATGCTCCTTCTTATAACAGCTTCACTAGGCACCAATCTATCCATATCTGTAGGAAACTCAAGAGGAACTCCCTTCTTCAAAGGTCTTGGAACAATCATTGCCTTCTTAAGTTCCATCTCTTCTGCAAGTTCTTCTTTCCTTTCATCAGAAAGAAGTCTTAGAGTGTTTTCTTCCTACACTCTTGCCCAAATGGGATAAGCTTTGAACTCAAACTCTTCAAAGGATAATCCTATCAATTTCTTATAGGTCCATCCTGTTCCATGACATCTGAGTAGCATGTAGTATAGCTCTCTTCTATCCCTTTTCAGCATTGAGAGAATATTGCTAGCTCTGTGTTTCAGAATTACCTTGCAGTCCTTTTGTACTCTTAGAAGAATCTCCAAGCCCCATATCTGGTCTGAAATAGTCAAATGTGGATTCTCCATACACCTATATTCCCAAGCATGGTACATCTGAACAACTTCTGGCATGTCAAAATCTACTTGCAATTTCAACTCATTCAACTTCTCTCTTGCCAAATCATCACCATACTCAAGTCTTTCTGGTTGTTCTATAATCATCACACTTGAGTCGGAACTAGCTTCATCACTTCCTTCTTGTTCTTCTGAAGTGATAACAAAAGGTGATTCACCAACCTTCTTTCTTTCTTGTTCCACAATTTGTGCAGCCAACCTTTTATCAAACTCAACCTGTGCTGCATCCTTTGGAACATCTACTTCTACCATGATTCCTTTAACCTTATCTAATGGATCAATGGTGGTTAAGGAAGATGGTAATACCTGTGAAAAAACTTCTTTGATGATGGATGATGACTGGAATACATCAACCTCATCTGCAGGTCTGTCAACGCTCAAATTTTCTTTGTTAGCGCCCAATTTACTCATGTCAGCGCTTGATGTATCAGCGTTCAAATTTTGATTGTCAACGCCCAAATTACCTGTCTCAGCGCCTCTTGTAATTTCTTCTAACATAGCTGTAAAAGACAAGTTTAAGTTTGTAGGTGTAACTAGAGACGTATCCAAACCTGTCTGTTTCTTCAACTCAGTAAGGGCTTCAGCAACACCCAAAGATTCTTCATCATATGAACCTCTTCCACTCATATCAAATGGCTCTATAGCAGCTTCATGTGAGCCTTTATCACTCAAATTAACAGGCTCTTCAGCAGCTTCCTCCCCTTTGTAAGAATCCTCCTCTGATAAAAGGACCCTTGTCTGTTTTCTCCTTGACTCAGCTGTTTCCAAAATAACAATCCTCTCCCTCAATTGCTTGAGTTCAAGGCCTTGTGTACTGACTGTTTGTACCAAGTCTGCATTTTTCTTTTGCATGCTAATGCAGACAGTCGTCAATTCCATTAAGGTCATTGGTTCCAATCTGCCATCCTCTAAAATGGGTATTTGACCTCCCAAGTTAGATTCATGGGGAATGGATGAGGTCTTAAAGATGTTAGGACTGTCTTGTCCAGCTTCTAAGCCAGAACCAATAGTCCCAGCCTCATCTATAGCACCAACCACACTTGTGGTGGTGGTTCTCTCTGCTACATGGCTAGGACCACTAGAGGAGAACACTCCAGTAGTCCTTTGGCGTTTTTGCAACCTATATTGTGGTGGGGGAGAAGATGATGTGGATTGGGTGGATGTGGGTTGGTTAAGTAGTGTTTGGGTCTGTGAAGGATTGGTGTCATTGTTGAAAGCTGTTTGAATGATTGATAAAGATGAAGTATAGGAGAAAATTTTGTTAGACAAGAATGATAGGTACCCTGTTTAAAAATAGGAGCCAAATATATAGGAGAGAAATATGCATGTGATTGGTAAAAAATGAGGCAACTATTTTCAAAATATAATCATGAAAATATTGAAAAGAAAATAAGTTATCTCATGCATTAAATGAAAGTTATCTGCTCCCAAAATTAAGCCCCCAAAATTTGTCAAAAAGTAACAACTGGGTAGGTCCCATTGAGTGTCAACGGTAAAAAATAACCAATCAACGCCCAACGGCTATATTCTTGTCAATGTTTGCCAAAGCCATGTCAGCGTTTAAATTGGTCACAACAACGATTGGAAAAATACTTGTCAGCTTCCAAAAATCAAAATATTTAAAAATGAAAAAGGACCTTAACAAAGTAATTTATCCTAGTGAAGATAAGCTATAAGTTGATAATTATTATAGGGCGGCAAGCACTGTCCAGTTATGCGCACTTGCTTATGCAGGGTAGACATAACAGTCCTATAGTGTCCCTTGCTAACCAAAACTCTTAACAACTAAGTTATCTCATAAAAATCCTTGTTACTCCTAGGTAAAACCCATGAAAAAATCATTCCCAAGTCTCCCAACAGACCACAACCAATTCTAGGCCAAAAATGTCTTGGCAGCATGCATAGTATATCAACTTTGCATGCTACAGTTCCTCATGATTTAGTAAAAATAACTCATACTCACCTGTGGACACAATCTAGAATTATGATAAGAGTATCATAAGGATACCCAAAAGTCCTAAAGGTTTCTAAAACCTCCCCTTAAACTGTTATACATATGTTGGCAAAAATATGCATGAACATAAAAAATTTATGTCAAGATAGGAATAGAAAATTCCAACCATCATCCATAAATAAAAACATGCTCAAATGATTCTCCAAGGATCCATAAGCAACTCTGTATCTAATTGTATAATGCTAACACCACCTGCACATTTAGATTGAAAACCACAAAACTAACGTTGTTGCTGACAACGTCCCGATAACACTTGTCAGCGTCAGGGAAACCTTTGTTAGCGTTAGACAAATATATTGCTGACAACGTCACAATAACACTTATCAGCGTTACAGTAACCTTTGTCAGTGTTAGAAAAATATAGTGGAAAATCTAAATCCTCAAAAAGACCAATAACAATGCATTATCCTGTACATACTTATACAAAAAGACCCCAAAACACATATTATGTGAGATTGATCATTCCAATACTTGTTACCAAGTATTGAAACCTTCCAGCATCAAAAGGTTTAGTTAGTAAATCTGACACATTTTCCTCTGTGTCAACCCTATCTGGTTGTATTAAACCCTTTTCAAAACAATCTCTTATAAAATGGTGTCTAATTTCTATGTGTTTAGTTTTAGAATGATGTACAGGATTCTTAATAATGCATAAAGTGCTGTTATTGTCAACAAATATCTTGGTATGCATGAAATTATACCCATAATCCAACAGCTGGTTCTGAATCCATAAGACTTGTCCACAACAAGCAGCTGCTGCTACATACTCTACTTCAGTTGTAGAATTGGCCACCACTGTTTGTTTCTTCCATTGCCAAGATATCAACCTGCTCCCAAGAAACTGACATCCACCAGTTGTGGATTTTCTATCAAACTTATCACCTCCATAGTCACTGTCTGAATATGCAATAAGCTCCAATAGTAAATCTTTAGGGTTCCACAAGCCAAAATTGGGATAACATCTTAGGTACCTAAAGATTCTCTTAACAGCATAAAGGTGACATTCTTTAGGAGTCACTTGATGGCGTACACATGCACACACATCAAACATGATGTCAGGTCTGGAGGCTGTGAGATACATCAATGAACCAATCATTGATCTATAATGCCTGACATCCACATCTTTTCCATCTCCAATCTTTCCCCGAGGGTGTTCTCTATCCATAGGAGTAGTAGCCCTCTTTTCACGTGGAGAAAAGCCAAACTTCTTCAAGATCTCTGCTACATACTTATCCTGAGAGATGAAGATACCATCTTCTTTCTGCTGAACTTGTAACCCTAGAAAGAATTTCATCTCCCCCATTGCACTCATCTTGAATTTGTCTGACATAAGCTTGGAGAAATCTTCACTCATCTTTGGATTGGTAGATCCAAAGATGATATCATCAACATAGACCTGAACAAGTAAGACATCCTTACCAGCCTTCTTTGTTGAAAGTCCCTAATCAATGCAAGAAACCCTAATCTTAACTTAATCAACACAAGGTATTACTTTTCAAACGTAATCTTATTATTGTATAATAAAGAATTACAAGTGTTATGGATAACACCGTTTGATGACAATGTGTTGTGCACACTTTGAACAACAATAAACCTTAACTTATGAATACAGTCGTAGCTGTTTGATTCACTAAGTTATACGCACTAATGTTCTTAATATCTCAAAGTGTTAAAACATTAATGCAAGGATACACATCCTATTTATAGTGTTACGAGTTTGACTTGAACAGTACTTGATGTCGACTACACAAGCTTTTACAAGTTCCAACATCAGTCACATGATGTCCTTCTATTCTTGGTAGTCTTCCATTATGCTTTAAGGAACAGTTGTAAAAAACAGTTTCCTTATTCTTCATATTCTCGAACACACAAATGGCATGTCCAAAGTGTGCTGAGAGTTATCAGGGTATTGCCACCCCTGTTAACTCTCAACCCCTCAGAGTCCCTAATACATCTTGGCTGTTATCCATCACAGCCAAGGAGTATGTCTTCAGGTAATCTTACCTCATGATTTTATTAAGACTTAAAGGAAAATTACAAGTTCATTACATAAGTTAAATAAAAGATGAAGGTAAAAGGGCTGACACTATCTTCAATAGTCATCATTTTTGATTCTTTCTTCAGCTTCGGCCACATCTAATCTGTTATCAATTTCATCCTGCAAAGTCTTTGCAAACTTCTTGGAATACTCTGAGTTGATCTTGAGACACTTCTTGTGACAGAGTAGCTGAATAGTTGAAGCCAGGCAAAGCTCGTCTTCCCTCTGAAAAGCATATTGGCAGGCTTTGTTCATAAACGCCATTCCTCTTTCAGGCACTGAGTATGTCTGACCATCAACAGGGCCAACGATACCATTAGGAAGGATCAGATCCCTGTGCATGCCATCCACACGAACATCTTCAGTAACAAAAGTTTCATCAATGATTTGGGAAATTCTTCTTCTTTTGTTGCCTGTCTTTGGGGGTCCTTGTTCGAAAAGCTGTGGTGGAGGATCAATCTTGAGTTTGGCAGCTGTTTCCTAGATCCAGTTAAACTTAGCCTTAAGAGTTTTAAGTAGAAGGAAATTTGCCTGTCCAGACTTTTTGGCAGCTAAGGCTTCGAGTTCAAACCATTCTGATAACCCAAGTGTTTTTAACCTGAAGTTGTCAAACACATCCATATTCCTCTGTTGATTATCCCTCCATAAGATCATCTGTGGGGTGTTTGTGGATTTGTGAATGGTGTATCTAAACTTGGTTATCTTGCCAGCAGCATACCTGTTGTTTACGCAGGCATCATAGTCAGCTTTGACTTTCTTTAAGGCCTCAGCGCGTTTAAGTTCCATTTCCCTCAACCTTTGTTTTTGTTTTTCCCTTTCAGGTGGTGTCATCTTCCTCAGAGTAGCTTCATTTAGTTCTTTGGCTGCCTTGAGCTCATTTAGTCTTTTGAATTCTTCAGCCTGTTGCTCTATTTCTTCAGGCGTTAAAGGACTCTCATTGGAAGGTGTAAAGGTTGAAAAGTGGGAAAGGTCTGTTGTGGATCCTCCTGTCTCTAGCATCGTAGCTATCTTCTTACGTTTGGTGTCAGTATCAACCAAAACTATTTCTTTACCTTTCTTTGAGACAGAGGACTCCACACTTATGTTTTTCAAATCATCAGCTCTTTTGAGGAACACTGTCTGAGCCTGATTTTGAATAGATTTTGGTAGGGAGCTCACAGTGAATTTAAGTTTCTTGGCTGCTGGTTCATCCTCATCCTCAGGCTTGCTGATGTTAACTAAGATCATGGATTTAGATGAGTCAGCTCCATCTAGTGTTTGTTACTCCCCCTGAGTCTAATCCTCATCATCAGGTACTATAACTGGTGTGATGACTTGAAGAGGAACAGGTGTTGTTGAGGGATTGGCTGAAGATGAGCCTTGTTCAGCAGATGCAAGGCTGAGTTTATTAGTCTTCTCCCCCTCACATTCATCCTTACTTCCCTGATGCTTGGATGAACGTGCCTGAAATCTTCTTGCAATCTGCTCCACAGAGGCAGCCATGGCACGTTGTCTCTTCCTCGAAGCCCTGGCAATCTTCAGCAAGAGGTTGGCATTGGCATTGGTATTAGCTTGAACACGCCTGACAATAAAACCAGCATGGTTGTATTGCCTGTTGCGAACTGCATTGAAGTGCCTGTTCATGTTGTTCTCTTGTTCATGGAACATGGCTGGGACAACAGAGTCAATTGCATCCTTGATCCGTGTCGAGAGATGACTTAGTCCCTGAGACACACCTTTCTGGCACCTTCCTGAATAGGTTCAGTGACAGCCTCAGTCATAGCCTTCTTTATAATGCCTGGAAAAGTGACAGTAAAATTGTGCATCTCTGACTTGATCACGTCCAGCTTTCTTGATAAGCGCTCAATATCAGACTGATGGTGTACAGGCTGAAGATTCTTGATATTGAGGCTTTGTTGAGCAAAATCATCCTCCCTTGGAATCAAGTCGAAGTTAGTCTGGGTAGGATGATCAAACAAGAGGAATTCAGCTGTTGGATCATAAATTTGTCTTTGGAAGACTGTTGTTGCAGATGTAGCAGAGTTTTGTGTGTCAACAGCTTCCTTAAGAGGAGAAGTCTTTTCATCTTCTTTAGGAGGAGAGGCTGATAGCTGGTCATCCTCATCTTCTTCCTCCTCTTCATCAAACATTCCCTCAGGGAATTCATCCTCAGGCATGGGTTCAAACTCAGCGACATAATCTTCCACAGAGAGCATTTCTTCATCAGTATTGAGCTCAAGTTCTTCTTCATTTGGAATGTCCTGAGTTATTGTTTCAGCCTCCTTTTCATGTACCTGAGGTTCTTTGACTGGCTGTACAATTTCAGCCTGCAAGTTTGTTGAAATTAGTAACAGGGAAAATATAAAGTGAATGGTCGCCATTTCGCTGTCCCAGAGAGGCTGAGGGTGATTACTCAGCCACTCCAAAGGATAAATCCTTGGGATTCTTTTAAGTGTGAATGAAGTGTGGTTAATGGTCACCATTCGCTGCCCCTAGGAAAGCTGAGTGCGATTATTCAGCCCCCCCAAAAGGTAAAAACCTTTGGGACTCTTTTGATTGTGAAACATATGTTGTTTAATGATCGCCATTCGCTGCCCCTAGGAAAGCTGAGTGTGATTATTCAGCCCCCCCAAAAGGTAAAACCTTTGGGACTCTTTTAAGAGTGAAACATATGTTGTTGTAGGTCGCCTGTTACGCTGCCCCTAGGAAAGCTGAGGGTGATGATTCAGCTCCCCCTGAAAGGATAAATCCTTTGGGACTCTTTTAATGAGGGAACCAAGAGGCTGTGTGAAGTACAGCCTTCAAGGTTAAGACATTAATGTATTCAGGTTGTTGTTAGCCTGAATACTGTCTAGAGGGTTCAGGGTCATCGGGGTGCTTTATAAACACAAATGAATCACTCCCTGGTGCAAAGACAGAGTGTACAGAAGTCTTAAAGTATTCTAAGTGAAATGACAGGCTTCTATGGGTCGAGGATTACCCTAACTTCACCACTCTCTCCTACAGACAAATGAGAGTGGTTGATTGTGAACCTCTAAAAATGTACACTGATTACCTGTGAGATATCAGCTTGGTTTGGCTGGTTTCCTGTAGTCTCTGCTGACCTAGAGACACTAGACGCCTGTTGTTTGTCAGCCAAAGATTCTGTATCCACAAGAGTATCTGGACCAGAGGCGGTGTCAATCTTCTTTTCCTTGGCCTTACTAACAGCTTTAGGTTGGGAAGAAGAGGGGATTTTCTTCTTCTTTGGCTGTTGGCCAGATGAAGCCTTGGACTTAGTAGTGTGCTGCCCAGAGGTCAAAGACGTAGACTTGCCAGCGACACTAGAAGTATTCACCTTCTCAGAGGAAGGGAGCAAGGGCTTCTCAGCGTTGGGTACCTGGTTGGCCACGTTCAGCATGTGTGCAGTCACAGGGATATCCTCAGCCCCTATCTCCTTGTAGATGGCGCCAGTGATGCGATAGGGCTTCAGAGCTGTCAAGGCCTTGTTATGGTAGTTCTCTCCCAGCAAACTCTCAAAGATCAGGGACAGATAACGCACATAACAGATGTTCTTTTCCCTGACCTGATTCCGTCCTTTCAGTTGTTCTACCAGGTTTGAGAATAGGATGCTTCCAAAATCAACATCAGCTCCCCAGATAAGTCCATATGCAATAGCCTGATGATTGGACGACATCTGATCCTGTGATCCCTGCATTCCTCCCAGGGACTTCACAATGTGGGTGAAGAGGACACGCCACATAGGAGTAAAGTACTTTATCTTCAGAGGGGCTTTGACGAGGACCTCAGCTGGCGTAAGTGCATGGTTAACATCATGGCAGGGTTTTAGTGTGGCTAAGGCTTCCTTGACAGCCTTTTTGTCAACCGTCTTCAAGCATTCATCTCCATGTTTGAGTCCGGCCACACTAGAAAAATCATTGAGGGAAAAGGCAAAAGGATGTTCATTGCAAGAAAGGCTAAAGGTAATGGTGTCTTCAACTACTTCAGCAGAATACCAGAATTCCCTAAGGTATTCTTGGTAAAAGGTGGATGGAGATTTGGTGAAGGCTTCGTTTAGGTCACAATTCTGCATGAAATTTACCAGATCTGAGTAGGTGTTGTTTGGTGCCTTGATCCATCCAATGGCGTTATTGGAGGCGATGATGCTCTCGTTGATCTCGAAGTTCACATTGGAGGATTTTGGTACGGGAAACGCCATTGATTTAAGGTTGAAGGAGAATGAAAATGGCGGATGGTTGAGAGAGATAAGAGTTTAGAGAGAGAAGATGATTTTTAGAATGGTGGTGGGTGTGAAGAGAAAGAAGACAATATATATATTCAAACTTGAGTGAACAGTTATTCAACCGTATTAAATGTAAGAGCGAAAATGACTGCTCAAGTGGGTCCCCTTGACCTTTCAAAAAGTTTGTCTCCTCGTTATCCGAAACTTAAATGATTAAAAAATGTGAGAATGTTTTTTGCATTTACTTGGAAAGTAACTACCTAGTTTCATGTGAAAAACATTTAATAAAACATTTAATACATAATCAATCATTTAATGAACACATTTAATATCAAGCCACAGACTTTGAGATATTGAGCATCCCTAGCTCAGCAACTAGCCTGTTGAACGTAGGTTCAGCCAAAGGCTTTGTAAAGATATCAGCTAGTTGCAGCTCTGTGGGAACAAAATGCAGCTCAATATCTCCCTTCATAATATGATCCCTGATAAAATGATACCTGATATCAATGTGTTTGGTACGAGAGTGAAGAACAGGGTTGTTGGATATGGCAATGGCGCTGGTGTTGTCACAAAAGATTGGCACTTTGTCTTACAAGATTTCATAGTCAGCCAATTGACTTTTCATCTAGAGCACCTGAGCACAACAGCTGGCTGCAGCGACATATTCTGCTTCAGCTGAAGACATAGCCACAGAGTTTTGCTTCTTAGCACTCCATCCAACCAATTTTCCTCCTAGGATTTGACAGCTGCCTGAAGTACTTTTCCTGTCAATACAGCATCCAGCATAATCTGAATCTGAATAGGCCTTGAGATCAAAGCCTGATTCCTTTGGATACCATAGTCCTAGTGATGGTGTTCCTTTGAGATACCTGAAAATTCTCTTAACAGCCACTAGATGGGATTCTTTTGGGTTAGCTTGGTACCTTACACAGAGACATGTGGAGAATTGGATATCTGGACGATTGGCTGTTAGATACATCAGTGACCCAATCATGCCTCTATATAAAGTCTCATTGACAGAGACCCCTGACTCATCAGGGCCCAAGTCGTTGGGTGGAAGCATGGGGCATTTCACTGATGCACAATCAGCTAAGTCATATTTTTTAAGTAAATCCTTAACATACTTTTCTTGACAAATAGAAATTCCCTTAGGACATTGTTTAATTTGAAAGCCCAAAAAGTAAGTTAATTCACCCATCATACTCATCTCATATTTCTTGGTCATTAATTTAGCAAAACGTTTACTAAGATTGACATTTGTTGACCCAAAGATGATATCATCCACATATATCTGCACAATGATGAAATCACTCTTGTCCTTGAAGGTAAAGAGTGTTTTATCAATAGAACCCCTGATAAATTTGTTTTCAGATAGGAAATTTGAAAGAGTTTCATACCATGCTCTTGGAGCTTGTTTCAGACCATACATTGCCTTGTGAAGTCTGTACACATGGTTGGGAAACTCGCTGTTCTCAAATCCTTCAGGTTGAGCAACATAGACTTCCTCAGCCAAATCACCATTGAGGAAGGCACTCTTTACATCCATCTGATAGACAGTGATGTTCATATAGGCAACATAAGCAAGAAAGATTCTGATGGCTTCAAGTCTAGCAACAGGTGCAAAAGTTTCATCATAATCAATTCCTTCAGTTTGAGAGTATCCCTGTGCTACCAATCTTGCCTTGTTCCTGATGATGTTCCCAATTTCATCCATCTTGTTTCTATAGATCCATCTAGTGCCTGTGATATTCTTTCCAGGTGGAGCTGGCACTAGTGTCCATACTTTGTTCCTTTTGAACTGATTGATTTCTTCTTGCATAGCAGCTACCCATCCATCTTCTACCAGAGCCTCAGCAACTCTTTTAGGTTCAATTTGAGAAAGAAACTCAGCAAATAGACATTCATTGGCTGAGGCAGACTCTGAGTCTTGGATTCGCTGTCTGGTTGTGACCCCTGCATTTGGTTCCCCAATAATGTTGACAAGAAGAATGTGTTGATCTCTTGACCACTTATTTTGAGGAGCTGGAGTTTCAAGAACAGGGGTACTTGAGGGCACAGCTGGTACAATTTGAATCTCATCCTGCTGACTAGGAGGGCTTTCTTCAAAGACGACTTCAGTGTCTGAGCCTTCTTCAGCCACATTAAGGGATGCAATTTCATTATCAGCAGGAGAAACTTCAGAGGATTGAAGAATTGGTGAGTCATTCATATCATGAGAAGGACCATCAGAGATTTGAGGTTCTTCTACATCAAGTTCCTGAGAAGTAGGAACTTCTATGTTGTGAGTAGACAGAGGGTCAAAAGCAGGAACATAAGGAGTGAGAGTGTTGGAGTGGTGATGACTGGTAGGTCTGGGTTCTGTGAACTCATCACTTGGGATAGAAATATTTTCATTAAAATCTACTTCATCACCCTCTGTTCCTGTCCTCTGTATGACTTCATCATCTTCATTAAATCTGACATGGAAAGTTTCTTCTACTTCTTGTCTTCTGATGTTGAATACTCTGAAGGCTTTGGCTGTTGGAGAGTATCCCAAAAAGAATCCATCATCAGCCTTTTCATCAAACTTTCCAAGTTTATCACTGTAGTTATAAATAAACACAGGGCATCCAA
Source organism: Glebionis coronaria (assembly GCA_025667525.1). Taxonomy (NCBI): domain Eukaryota; kingdom Viridiplantae; phylum Streptophyta; class Magnoliopsida; order Asterales; family Asteraceae; genus Glebionis; species Glebionis coronaria. The sequence goes on along the minus strand of CM046880.1, from coordinate 60,458,890 downwards.
ACACATGAAAATAGCTGACGTCTGGAGATCTTTTTTTGAAAACTTCATAGGAGGTTTTGCCATGTCTTTTGACAATGATTGATCTGTTTTGAGTATAGCAGGCAGTGTGTACAGCTTCTCCCCAAAATTGCTTTGGTAAGGCTGCACCATTTAACATAGTTCTTGCTGCTTCAATCAGAGTCCTGTTTCTTCTCTCAGCCACACCATTTTGTTCAGGAGTGCCAGCTGAAGAGAAGTTCTGTGAAATCCCTTTTTCATCACAAAATGATTCAAGTTGATGATTCTTGAATTCTGTACCATTATCACTTCTTAGAGCTTTTACTCTAACATCATTCATATTTTCTACCTGTCTGATGAAGGACATGATGGTATCAGCTGCATCACTTTTCCTTCTGAGGAAAACACCCATGTATATCTTGAAAATTCATCAACTATGACCAAGGTGTATTTGTTGTGATTAATGGTTTGAGGTTTGACAGGCCCAAACAAGTCCATGTGAAGGAGATGTAAGCACTTGTCAATGGAGAATTATTGCCTAGTCTTGAATGAAGACCTGTGATGTTTTCCTTTGACACAGGCAGAACAAGTTTTGTCTTTGGAAAACATCACTGAAGGTAGACCAGCAACCAAGTTTTGAGTGGCTATCTTATTGATGTTCTTGAAGTTGAGATGAGACAGTCTCTTGTGCCACAGCCAGTTGACACTTTCAGAGGCTTTGGCAAGAAAACAATTTGAGCTGTCTTCAGAGCACACAGCCATGTTGATGACATAAACATCTCTCCTTCTAGGTGCAACCAGCACAACATCATTATTTTTGTTGAATATGGTTCCCTGAGTCTTAGTAAACAAAACCTTATAATCAGCATCACATAATTGGCTGATGCTAATAAGATTGTGCTTAAGACCATTCACATATGCAACCCTGGTAAATGTGATCCCATTGCAATTCACTGAGCCATATCCTTCTGTGTCACCTGAAGAGTTATCTCCAAACACCACTTTGGGACCTGGCTCCTTTGAGTATCTGTGCAGGTATTGTTGAATCCCTGTCATGTGTCTAGAACAGCCACTATCTAGATACCATACCGATTCCTTGAGATATTTCTGCACAGATACATAGAAACAGATTAGTTCCTATGGTGAACCCACTTTCTAGTGGGTTCCCTGAATTGCTTGTTAGCAACTCTTGTGTTCCTGAAAAACTTTTGGCGTTGGGATGGACAGTTCATAGTTTCATGGTTATAACTCCCATAGATATCACACCCAGGGAAGTCACCACACTCGTTTGAGTGATGGTCTGTGAACCCACAGAATTTGCAGGGAGGATAAGAATTGTAATTTCCCTGTTGTCTTTTGGAACTCTGTGGTCTGTCCCTAGAGGGTGTCTGAGCTCTTTTAGCTGCCATGTGTCTGTCATGATCTAAGGTCGAGTGGTGAGAATTCTTACAAATATTGCAATAAGGTTTGATTAACCTTTCCCCTTTGGGTTCACCTAGGACTGACTTAGGTTCATGAGAAGTAGAGCATTCAGCGGAAGGCTTAATGTGTTGTTTCAAGAGTTCTACTTCTTTCATAAGAGACAACAGGCGATCTTCAGTGGTGGGGTCAACCTTATTCACAGCTTTAGTAGAAACAGGCTTAAAAGCTACTTGTTTACCAGTTGGTTTAGCAGGGACACGAAAAACTTTGGCTGGAGGATTCTCAATATCTGTCTTAAGTTCATCCTTAGCAGATCTAGAAGAACTGCTAGGTTCAACTCCAGAGAGTTTGGGCAAAGGTGGTAGCTCAGCCACATCTTCAGAGACAGGGTCATTAGTCAAAGAGGTATCTGACATATGAATAGTCTCTGTAGATTTAAAGACAATGTCTTTGGGTTTGGTGATAATCCTCAGCTTTTTATTCTTAGCAGTTATATCCCTGTTTAAGTCAGCAGGCACTTCATCCCTAACCAATTCATCAATAGTAAACCTAGCACACAGCCATTTTTCAATAACCTTGTTTAATTTAGTGACTTGATCATTTAAAGCTATGTTTTTCAAGGTTAATCTAGCTACTTCATTTTGCAGGGATATTTTCTCTAAGTTAACCCGCCTGAGAGTTTCACATTCAGCCTTAGCATTTATCATTTCAGTTTTAACAGAGTGAAACTTATCAAGTAGGTTCTTCCTTTGTTCCTCAACAAAGTGCAAATCAACAATGGTGTAATCAAGGACATGCTTACGTTCATCACTATCAGACATAGATAGAAGCCTGTGTACCTTTTTCATTGTGATGTCAACCCATTGTCCTGATCTTGCATCACCTTTTCCAACAGCTGGTTCATCCTCAGCTATTGCCATAAAAGCCCTGACTCTTGTGGTGTCTTCTTCATCTGAAGTCAATGGTTCATCATTCCAATCATAGGTTTCAGCAACCAACCCTTTCTCAGCCTTTTTCTCACCACCTTTCTTTTTGGACATAGCTTCAATCTTCAAGTTCATCTGTTCTAACTCAGCTTTGAGTGCCTTGTACTTATTTTTGTAATCTTTCTTCTCAGTGTCTGAAGAATTGGATTGAGATGAGTTGTTATGATGTTTAAACTTGTAGGGTTTGGATGAAGATGATGGATAAGAGGGTGAGGATGTTTTGGTGGAAGGACATTCTTTTTGAAAATGTCCAAGCTTTCCACAGGCAAAGCATGTTTCTTTTGACCTGTCAGTTGGTTTGCTAGCTGATCCTACTCTTCCAGATCTTTTGTAGTATCTTCTTTGGTTGGCTAGCACTGCTCTTTCATGAAATTCTGCATTGAGGTCTGACAAGAACTCTTGGCTGCTACGGGTATCTTCTTCAATATCAGAATCGCTGTCAAGAGGATGTGTTGCAGATATCAAAGCTTTGGAAGATGCTCCTTGGACTACAAATCTTTCAGTATCTGATTTGTAGATAGTATCGATCAGCCCTTCTTCATAATTGTACTTACCATAGAGCTGAGCAAGGGTATCATTTTTGATTGAGTTGTTAGCTCTCTGAGTCTGATTCATGCTCAGCCACTTTCTTGGAAGGCTGTTGACAAAAGTGGCATTGATCTCAGCTTGACCAATAGTGACATCATTCATAGCGAGGTCATTTAGAAGAATCTTCAGCCTAGTATAGGTTTGCTGAACCTTTTCACCTTCAAGAGACTTAAAAGCATTAAACTGAAGTCTGAGTGCCTGAATCTTTGTCTCTCTTGTTTCAGAGGGTCCTTCATGGCCAAGAATGAGGTCTGTCCACATTTGTTTAGCTGTGGGACACTGAATGACAGACTTCATGATATGCTTTGGAAGACAGGAAATTATGATGCTTTTGAGACGTTTATCTTGGTTTGCTAATTTCCTATCAGCTGCGGTCCATTGTTTGACAGGCTTGGGAAGAGGGTTTTCTTCAGTGGAGGTAAGCGCCATGGGGATATATGGACCATTTTCTAAAATTTCTAAGAGAAAAGGTTCAAGTCCATCAAGGTATACAAGAAATTGACTCTTCCAACTGGCAAAGTCTTCTTCATCAAAGACTGGTACACTGGTTACGTGTGATCCACCTCTTGAGTCAAGAAGTTGGGGTAGATCATCGTCATTTGCTGGGGGGTTAAGTCTTGGTGAAGATGGGTTTGTGGAAGGTGAGTGTGGGCTAGAGGTTTCCGGCATGGTGGATCTTGATTATAAAACGGAGAACGATGTTTCTTGAAGGTTTTAATATCAAACACCGCTCTGATACCAATTGAAAGTCCCTAATCAATGCAAGAAACCCTAATCTTAACTTAATCAACACAAGGTATTACTTTTCAAACGTAATCTTATTATTGTATAATAAAGAATTACAAGTGTTATGGATAACACCGTTTGATGACAATGTGTTGTGCACACTTTGAACAACAATAAACCTTAACTTATGAATACAGTCGTAGCTGTTTGATTCACTAAGTTATACGCACTAATGTTCTTAATATCTCAAAGTGTTAAAACATTAATGCAAGGATACACATCCTATTTATAGTGTTACGAGTTTGACTTGAACAGTACTTGATGTCGACTACACAAGCTTTTACAAGTTCCCACATCAGTCACATGATGTCATTCTATTCTTGCTAGTCTTCCATTATGCTTTAAGGAACAGTTGTAAAAAACAGTTTCCTTATTCTTCATATTCTCGAACACACAAATGGCATGTCCAAAGTGTGCTGAGAGTTATCAGGGTATTGCCACCCCTGTTAACTCTCAACCCCTCAGAGTCCCTAATACATCTTGGCTGTTATCCATCACAGCCAAGGAGTATGTCTTCAGGTAATCTTCGACTTCCCTGACAATGTCTCTGACATGGACTCCTCTGAGGTTGCTCACAGAGACTCGGATCTCTGTGAGTCTTGCGAAACTTGCCTGCCTCCTAGGCACAGGCAAGGGACTATCTATCAGCCTAATTATGTTTAAATCAATGAACAGGGAATCTAACAAGTTTAGATTCCCAACATTTTTAAACAATGTCTGGTCTATGGTGCCCCTCTTGAATCCATTTTCTACCAAATAAGTAGACAATGTACCATACCATGCCCTTGGGGCTTGATGAATTCCATACATAGCCTTCTTGACTCTATACACCTTGTCTGGATTCTCTGGATCTTCAAAACCAGGAGGTTGCATCACATACACCTCCTGAACAATTATTCCGTAGAGGAAGGCACTCTTCACATCCATTTGATTGATAGTGAAGCCCATGTAGGAAGCATAGGCTAGAAATATTCTTATAGCTTCAATCCTTACAACTGGTGCAAAGACCTCCTCATAGTCTATCCCTTCCTCTTGTGTGTATCCCTGAGCCACTAAACGTGCCTTGTTTCTGACCACAATACCTCTTTCATCTCTCTTGTTTCTAAGAACCCATCTTGTCCCTATAGGTCTAACATATCTGGGACAATCAACCAGCTCCCAAACATCCTGAATTGCAAATTGGTGAAGCTCATCCTGCATTTCTTCCGCCCAACTTGGTTCTTTGAGAGCATCAAATATCTTCTTGGGTTCCTGTTGTGACAAAAAATAGGCAAACAAGCATGATTGAACAAGAGGGGTATAAACCTTCTTCTGTATATTGGCAATGAATCCACCAAGATTCTGATGAGATCTTCTAGTCTGAACATGAGTCATGACATCCCCAATAATTTGTGATGGGGGAAGATTCTTCATAGTAGAAGTGAGAACTCCTCCCTCAAAAAGTCTATTGTCTTCAATCTCATTATCCATGTTGCCAATATCTTCTTCAGACTCTCTTTCATCAATAGTAGGATGAACCTCTTCATGTAAATTGGAAGGTTCACCTTGTTCAAAATTAGAAGAGAAAAGATGCTCAAAAGTGTTGTCAACGCCTGAACCTTGGTTGTCAGCGTTTGGGTTATCAACGCCTGAAATGGTGTTGTCAACGTTTGAGCCATCAACGCCTGAATTTGTCCTGTCATCGCCAGATTTGCCTTTGTCAACGCCTGAAGGACCATGCATGTTGTTAACTGGTGGTACTTGGGGGCCACCATTATCCTTTCCAGCAGTAGCAGCAGCAAAAGCATCTGTCCATATGGGAATTGTAACATACTCTTGTATGGGAGATGACTTGTCTGCTTGTGATCCAACCTCTTCATTAACCTGTGTACCTGAAACATCAACAACTTGTTCCTCCACAACATTTGAAGTTACCTTCACAATGTCTGGATTAGTGACAGGCATATAAGTTAAAGTCCTTGATAGAGGTTCCAAGTCAAACAACCAATTTGGACCACTTTCAGGATCACTAGGTTTACTCTCTAAAAACCTAACATGTACTCTTTCAAGTATACGTTTTTCTTTTTAAGGTAAACCCTATATCCCTTGCTCTGCACTGAATAACCCATGAAATAGCCTTCATCACCTTTTGCACTAAATTTACCTAAGGCATCACTAGTATCAAGTACAACTACATGACAACCAAAAGGTTTAAGAAAACCAATATTAGGTTTTCTTCCCCAAAGTAACTCATAAGGTGTTTTGTTCTGTATCTTGTTGACCAATGCTCTATTCTGAACATAGCATGCTGTATTCACAGCCTCAGCCCAAAAAGCTATAGGAAAGTGAGCATCAGCCAACATAGTTATGGTTGCTTCAATTAGGGTTCTATTCTTTCTCTCAGCAACACCATTTTGCTGTGGGGTTCTGGCAACACTAAACTGCCTAGTAATCCCTTTCTTGGCACAAAAATCATCTAAAAGCTTATTTCTAAACTCACCACCATTGTCACTTCTAAGCATTTTAACTTCATTACCTGTTTTCTTTTCTATCTGATTAATAAAGTCAATTAAAGGGTCAGCAGTGTCACTTTTCATAGCTAAAAAGAAAGTCCAAGTAAACCTAGAAAAGTCATCTGTGATGACAAAGCAGTAGGATTTACCATTCAAACTCTCAATATTAGTTGGACCAAATAGGTCCATATGCAGCAAGTGAAGTTGTTTAGAACTAGAGTGCACCTGTTTAGACATAAATGAGACCTTGTGCTGCTTGCCCTTAAGGCATGCAACACAAGAGTGGTCATTGTGGAAAGCCTTTTTAGGCAAACCATCAACCAAGCCAAGTCTCACAAGCCTGTTTATATTCTTAAAGTTTATGTGCCCTAGTCTCTTGTGCCATAGATTACTCTCATCTACTAAAGCTTTAGCATAAAAACATGACATATTATTATTCATCCTAATTCCATTAAGATTCACATTATAGATGTATTTATGTCTAGGTGTTCTATAGTCAATATATTCTCATCTGGGAGTTTATAATCCTTGCTTAACACCAAGCATTCAGTATCAGTAAACAAAACTTTATTTTTGTTATCACAAACTTGTGATACACTAAAAAGATTGTAATCAAGTTCCTTTACCAGAAACACGTTCTCAAAACGCAAGTTCTTGGTGAGAAGAGTTCCTTTGCCTTTGATAGTTCCATATCCGCCTCCATAGTAAACCTTATCACCATCCTTAATGGGAGTGAAGTTAGTAAGATAATCTTCCTTCCCTGTCATGTGCCTGGAGCATCCACTATCCCAATATCCATAATCATTGACCTGTTTTTGAATGCCCTGCACATAAAGAAAACAAATTAGTTCTCTTTAGGAACCCAAGCCTGAGCAAACTTAGATTTATCTGGTTGTTCAACAAGAACAGGCTTAGTTCTCATAACAACCCCTTGTTCATCCCTTTTTGGATGAAATACCCAGTTAACCCCAATAGGTTATGTAATGACCTTTGAAATGTAATTAAATCTGTTGCAGGTCATAGAAATCCCATTATCATTAGGGTTTTGATCTTGCTTAGGTCTCCATGTCAAGCTTGAAGAAGCTTTAGACCCCTTACCCTGTGGTTGCAAATATTTAGGTCTGGCAACGTTTATGTCAGCGTTGGATTTGGTCTTGTCAACGTTGAAATTACCTTTGTCAGCGTTGAACCTAGGGTTTGCTATAGAAACCTATTGCCTCTTAGACCAAGTATTGGTCGTTTGAAATGGTCTTTGTCCATGAGTGTTAGACCCTCTAGTGAAGAAAGGGTCTGGTCTAACAACTTGTGTACTTTGCTCCACACAAGTTTTGGGTCTGACAACGTTTGACTTTTTAACAGTGTTGACCTTGGAAGCGTTGACACACTTATATGCTAAATGTGAAAAGCTACCACAAGTGTAACAGGCTTTTCTAGACACAACCCTAGGTCTAGAAGAGAAGAAGCATGTTCCATCATTACTAACTTGGCTTTTAGGTGACCTAGTATTCCTATACATTTCTGCATACTTGATGCTAGGTTTTCTAACAGTGTTTGAGCCAAGGTCAACAGTCTTACCAATGATTGGGTTTGTTACCTTAATAGGGGTTGACTCATTTGGACTTTGACACAATAAACCACCCTTAACAAACAAGGTAGGGTTGGCTTTCTTCCATTCATTCAAGTCAGTGAACTTTTGTCTATACTCTTCAACTGGGGTAATGACTCTTGGTGGAGGAATAAATTTCTCCTCTTGGAGTTCTGGTAAACTAGTCCAAGATAAGTCCTTTCTTTGGACTCCATAGAAGTCCCCAGCTGGTGGTGGAACAATAGTATAGTCTTTCATCTCAATCCCAGTCATGTCCTTAGGATCCCTTTGTTTATGAACACATTCTCCTAGGGTTTGTGTGGCCTTATCAAATCTATGAATTTTAAGGTTAAATGTGACAATCCGTCAATTTATGGTTGATATTTTATTCTCGAATATTATTTAAAAATATTATTTTAATGTTATAATATGAACTCACATATTTTTGGGAAGAAATTTGGATTTACGTCTTGAAGTAGCGTCGACTACGTTTAAACCGGAGGATTCAACGTTACGTGCTTACGTTTACATACACCGTCTTTGGTGACAGTCCGACATTTCAGAAAATAAATTTGTCCATGAATATTATTTTGGAGTTTTAAATTTGTGTTGGTTCATAAAATCACAAATTTACGAGAAGAGATTAGGACTTACGATTTTATTTTGACGTCCTTTACGACTAAACCGGAAACCTTAGGATTACGTATTTACGTTTTCGAACTCCGTTTTTGATGAGACAATTTTTATTAGATTCGTTTTGTGCCGTTGATTCATAATTTATAAAAACGTTTTTCGTAAAACGACCCGAGGGCACGCAAATCGAGGAAACTAGAATCGAGGAATACCCGTAAATAAATGGGGATGAGACAAGATAACTCTTGCCCCACCCCCATAACATGTGGAGGCCAAGCTTCCATAACACACCCTTGTGTGTCAAAATTAAGCTAAGTTGTGGACACTTGTCCTCCTAAGTTTACCAAAACCACCTAAGACTTAAAACTACTAACTCAAACAACACACACTCATTTCTTACATGCAAAACCATCTAAAATCTCTCTCTCACTCTCCCATGGTCGTTCATATCACCACCACCACCACAATAACCATCAAAAATTTACCATAAACAAAGGCTACAATCTACATATGATGATGTCCTTTTAAAGATATGAAGATTGGAGGTGATCTTAACTTATGAAAAGGAGTTTTCATTAGGTTAAAGGGCTGATTTCATGGAGTTCTTCATCCATCCATAGGACTCAAGAAGTTGCCTTGCTAAAGTTGAAGATTTGATAACAAGAACCAAGTCTTGTTCATCAAAAACCTCATCTTTTCATCACTAATGGTGGTATAGAGATTGTTCTTCCTATCTTTTTGTTATTTTGATTATGTAATCATGTATTTTCTTTCCTATTGTATATGTATATGATGATTATATGATGATAAAAGTATTGTGTGGGGATTTGGTGTTGATAAATATGATTAAAGAGATGAAAAACTATAAGAAACAAGGCTAAAATCTTGTTTAGATTGTTGGCTGTATAAAACAGTAAAGAAACATGTCATGGACTGATAAAATGATGAAGTAGAATCCATTTACAGTAAGCTATATGTCTTGTACACATGTGAGAGTTGGTCATGCAATGGAATCATTGTAATGAGTGAGATATGATCAAAACAAGTTTAAGGTACAAATCTGAGTTCACTGTTTTGGACGATTTTTAGAAAATACTTAGAAGATGATTCAACAGTAGCTATAGAAGAGTTAAATGTAGCACATATCATGTAGTTTATGTGATAAAAATTTGAGCTTCTATCTCCATATAGAACTCAAGATATGGCAGTTTTGGTGAAAGTGAAGATAAAAATCAGATTTTTGGAAATTAAAGTATAATACTATTATATAAGCACTCAAAATTTAATAGTATAAAATATAAATTAAAACCCACTAACTTATGGATTTTATTTATATAAGTATGTAAAAGGTTAAATAAGTGTAAATTTTATAAAAATGGTAACTTGTTATGTTTTATAAGATATAAAACCATAAACATGATTTTTACGACTTTTTCGGCTATTGCCGTAAAATTAACGTTTTTGTTAAATAAAACTTAGATGGTTGGACCCGTCTAATGAAAACTTTATAAAACTTATATACTGATATATAAGTAGCTAATACAAGTAAAAACCGATAAAACCCGAACTATAGGACAAACGGACATTAACGAGCTAAGTAAACATATTGGACTAATACTTGGACTAATAATTGGACTAAATAAGATAAAAACTTGTAAAAAGAACTTATTCGGCTTAACCCATTTGGGCCCAACATGGAAAGAATATATATACTGATAATATAGGCATAGGATGGATTAAAACAAGTTAAAGAACCTATAAAAGGCTTATTGGACTTAAAACGTGAAAATAGTTAAAACTAGTATAAAAGTTATCGACACATAACTCTAAAATGAGTAAACGAGAATATGTAAACCCACTTGATCATCATATATATATAATCATCATATGTATACATAATTGTTATTTTTATAAAGTCATTGGACATGAGTCTAAGACGAGTATTATTTGTCTAGGTTTCCGTGATTGAAGCACGTACCGTACGTCCGAATTGCCGATAACCCGCCTTCCCACATCAACGTGAGTTCATAGCCTCGCACTCTTTTAAATGTTTTATAAATGCTTTATAAACCGGCGAGTGAGATAACATGTTAGTTTTTATAAACTTAGGACACCATTTGTCCCGATTGTTTGTTTATTGATTTTTGGACCCGAATTATTGAATGACCCGATTGTATGACCCGATAAATGATTAAAGGACCCGATAGATGAAATTAAATGGATTATTAAAGTTAGGTTATGTCACTAAAAGTCCCATTAGCATGAATTGTGATCTACCGGGATTTGGTAGACGCTTATGCATTGAATAGTACTATTTGGGGACGATCACCCCAGTTCGCGCCTTGACGGTTGATCCCCGTCGTGCCACATTGATTGGTAAGCGAATTTATGTATGAGAAGATTTCCATAGCGTGACCTTTGTGACGACACGCTACTTTAGATGGGCAAAATTGGTATCGGGTTAGCTACCCGTTGTTGGTTTAGTAAGGTAACAATGTCACGCGGCTTATAATAATCCAAAAACTGACGAAATACTATTAGACGCTTCGAATTATGATGTATTGCCTGACTAGCAATACAGGGTCATACTATTGATATTATGTTTGTGTTTTGGTTTTCATAACCATACTCATATAACGGTTTTTATTTTCATACAACGTCGTAAGACGTATTGTATGACGTTTTTACGACATTGGCTCGTATAATAATTTTTAAGGCAAATGCATATACTATGATTTTGATGAAGATTTGTATAAAATGATTTTGGCTATTTCATGGCCTATCAAAACGATTTGTACAAAATGATTTTCAGTAATACTTTTATACAGATACTATATTGATGGATTATATTAAACTCTATGAATTCACTCGGCGTTATCGCTGACCTTTTCTTTTAACATGTTTTATCTCAGGTACTTGAAGGTAATTCTCGGGAAGACGACAAGAATTCATGGCCCGCACCTAAACAATATTTTCCATTCAAATACTTTGTAAAACTTTGTATGAAATATATAATGACTTGGGACCGATGTAACTTTGACGTTTATGAATGGAAATGCTTTATTAATAAACGACGCGATTTTTATGCGTTGTCTATGATGTGAGTAATGTGCTATCCCGTAACACCAACTAGTCTTCCGCTGTACTGAGTTGTATAAATTTGGGGGTGTTACAGTTTGGCATCAGAACTCTCGTTATAGAGAACGAAAGATTTTTAAAACCAAGGTTTTGAATAAAACATTTCAAAATCTTTTAACTATAAACATTTTTCTAAAAATGTCTAAAAATCTTTTGACTATAACGGTGCCGAAGAATTCCCGAGTTACCGACAAGGCCCAGACTGAGAAGTGTTATTTTAATATATATATATATAACTTGGATTATATATATATATATGATGTAATTTTATTACATGATTGTTTGATGATTATTTTGATTTTTATACGAGGTATTTATACGACGTAGATTGTCACAATGTACCCTAAATCCCCTAGTAAATTAATCGAAGCTATTCTCATAGGAATTCTAGCTATCCTAGATCTAAACCAAGTTGTAGATATTTATGATCCCAACAAATGGTTGATATTCGTAGAAATGTAGATATTAGTTGATTGTGACATTGAAGAAGAATTGGCAAAATTAAAACTGATATCGATGTCATGACGATCTTTTCTTATAGAGTGGAGTTTGACAAAACGTTACCACCTAGAAAGATGTCATCTGAGTCGTTGTCACCCAATTCTTAAATTTGAAATCGAAAGGGTGAATGTTGCACTTGAGGCTGTCAATGGAACCGTTACCCAAAAGCCTCACGCCATTAATACCTTTCCGAGAAATCTAGTTGAATGATCAAGTCATTTTATATTAATGACTCATTTGATAATTGTTGTTGTAAGAGATATAGGATTGGAAATTAAGTGTTGTTCATATCGAGCTTTTATTGCCTATTAAGGCCTAAGAATAAGATTGAAAGTATTGGAAAATGAGGTAGGATATCGAATTGAGTATAAAATTGGTTAAAATGTGAATAAAGTAAAATTTAACCCGTATGGAATATGAGATTGTCAATAGAAGTCGTTAAGTCCTGTGATTGAATTTTAAGGTTTTGATTGATTGATAGTTCGTGTTAAGGGTTGTTCCTAGACCATTGTCCACTAACGAGGATGCCCAGTGTCCAAGAAATAAATTGAAGAAATCTTCTTCTGAATTGAGACCGATGGATCTTTTGGGACATGTGGAACACCTAATGACTCTTGTAGATTAGTATTCATTGTGGTATCTTTTAAAAAAATCCCTAACTTAACTGAGATATCAGTTGGTAGGATGAGTTCTGAGAATTGTATGACATAGTGACACGTAATGTGTTACGGTACAATTTTGACTTGTTTGTAATTAATGAAAAGACTACCTTTGATTGCTAAATTCTACATGTATCGATGTTATCTATCTTTTATTGCTTCATCCTAATGTTCGCATTAGTGATGCAACCATTGAGCAAGTACTCATATCTGTTTGAGTTACATTGTGGATTAATCTTTTTGAGTGCCATCGAGATCATGAACCTCATTATTATTTGGCTAAGCTCATTTCCTATCATATCATAGTCAATTCTTGGTGAACAAACTCTTCATCACTCTTCTGCAGATCACACATTGTTTTTATAAAGTTAAAACAGTATCCATTGAGAAAAATTGAATTTCTATTACTATAAGGATTAATCAAATTAAGATTTATAAGTGATTGTTATCGAAATAAAGTTGATTATGAAATATCTTGGAAAAACTTAATTGTTTTCATAACAAGGAAAATCTTTGTAAATTTATTCTTGATTCTTATATAAGAATTAAGCATGAAAATGTTTTTACTACAAACATGGATGATAAAATTTTGACGAACTGAGTATTGCATCGTTAATCTTGAAATTGTATATAGTTGCGCGCCTACATACAATTTGAAATGGACCATGCAAGGCTGATTAGTAGTCACCATAAAACCAATGAATAAACACTATATTTTCTTTGAAGATTGTGAAATATTAAGTTTTATGAGATCTGCAAGAAGTGAAAAATAAGGACATAATGTTAAGGGACACCTACATATGTGCCTGTAGCATCTATTCTTCTGAGTCGAATTTACTCATCTGTGGAAATTGTCTTATTTGACAATTGACAATTCTTTCTTGTCTAATTCTCCCGTAGTGAGATTCTTAGGAAAAATATCTGATTACCGAGTGTTGATACCCGACTGGATGTATCGACGTTCTTATCATTTCTTATGATTTGATTTCATTTGAATGACCTGGGTAACGATCCAAGGAGCTTTCGAATGCGTACTCAAATTATGAAAACATGGGATATATTCATATTCGTTAAATGTTTTCGTTTGTATCTGATTTGAAATTATCTCGCGTAGATTATGCGTTGACCTTACTATTTTAATAGTAGTTGTGTATCCTAATATCCCTGAACTTGTGAAGGATTATGAGTTATTATTAGTCTTTTGAGAAGTTCACATCTTATCGACGGCAATAAAACTGAAAAGTTGATAGTGCCAGTAGAATGGATTGATTGATTATGACATGACGACATTGTCTTAATTGATGGGAACTCGAGTAGAATTCCCCTAAAAGATAAGATGTTGATTATCAAAAGTGATATAAATAATTCTTGGTGGATGACGATATCCTGTATTTAGACTTGAAATTATATTGTGAATGATTATGAATTAGACATAGATATTATAATCTAGAAAGAACCTAATATGAATTTATTAAAAGATGTTTTCATTATCTGAAACTTTAGGAAGTATTTGTTGAGGAATTACCTAGATTTTTGCCATTTAGGCAAGTTGAAATTGGTATTTGATTTTATTCCCGGTGCTGCACCTGTGGCTTGGGCACTGTATGTCAGCACCATCTAAATAAAGGAATTACCATACAACTGAGAGTTGTCGGAGAAAGATATTTCTATACCAAGCCTGTCATCATGAAGAGCTATGGTGTTATCATTCCTTATATTTATAGATTACTGTGACTGAGTAAATTGACAATCGAAAACGATATCCATAACTCGAAATGGAAGAATTGTTCGATCATTTACAAGGTTCTAGCAAAATTGATCCATAGCATGGTTATCATCAACTTCGCATCTGCGAAAGAGATTATCTTTTCCAATCACTACATCCGGTACTTGTAATGAACATTTATGAGCTCCCCGTGATGTCGTTTGGATTGACCAATGCACATGTAGCATTCATGAATTTGGTTGATCACGTGTGTAGGATGAAATTTGATAAATTCATGCGTGTGATCATTAAGGACTATTTGTTTGTATATAAGAATAAGAATGAAGTTAATAATTATTTATAGACTGTCCTAAATTGGCCGAACAATGAAAACCTATACCTTAAATATTTAACATAAGACTTAAGACTTAATCCTTTACATAAAATGACCATTGGATTAATAATGGTAAGATGTATGCATATAGACTCTTCAAAAATTAAGAGCCCTTTTAAGACTTTGGTTTTTTCCAAAAAGAAATGAAAATATGTTTTGACAAATGTTGTAACAAAGGATTTTAAGGGATTATTCCCTTATACACAAACCATTTAACTAAACTTCTGTTTAGGGGTAAATGTTTGTGTATACCTCAAGATAACTTAAGAAGGATTGAGTAAACCATTTATACCATGACTTGAAATTTGAAACGACACTTTTTGCTTTTCAACTAAGAAAATTTTGACCAAAGTATAAACCAAAGATTTTTCGAACAATTACGAAATCTTATTAATTATTTTCAATAAATCAACAAAAATCGTGTTAATTAAATTCAAATTTATTTTTAAACATTTTATATATTTGGTCGAACTAAGAAATTTAAAACTTTTACGTTTACGCTTCATAAAAATTAACTAATAATTATTTAATTAATTATAATAATTATCGACGCTTTAGACGATGGATTGAGTAAAACGGATAAGGATGATAGTTGAGAAGAAACTAAAACTCAGAAAATGTGAAGAAATAATTTTTGAATAAATATGGACATGATAATTATATCATCAGGAAAAATGAATATAAATACTGACACATTATGTAGAAAATATAAAGAACCAATTAGGATGTATTCCTTAATAATGAAGGTACAAAATAAATTGCCGAACAATATAAAAGAATAATAAAATAAACGATGTTTATAAAAAGGATAATATAGATAATAAAAGGGGTTCGCGGCTAATGTGAACCATCAGAATTGAGAAGCCGATAGCGTTAAATATTTTAAAAGGCCGTTTATGGTTGCCTAAATATGGAGATTATGAGATATAGTATGTTGGAATTTGTAAGTATAAGTATTCTATTTATGTCATTTATGACTAAAAGTATCTTCGTCTAAAGAAGTTGTACTAATGACAAATTATGAAGGCAGACATCGCCTCATACGTTAGTAAACGTTTAGCTATTGCAAAGGTCATCATCTGAATTTGATTCGATTTGGGTCATCGTCGACAGACTGACCAAATCTGCTAATATCATTCCCGTTAATGATAAATGCAAAAGAGTTATGTAAACATAGTGTGCCTGTATCGAACATCTAAATCAAGATCCTCGCTTCGCATCGAATTTCTAGAGATTTGCTCAGAAATCATTGAGAACGAACCTTGATGAGAGTACTATGTACCATCCCAAATCGAAGGGACGAGGTAAAGTAACGATACAGAGTAATATAAATGTTGTTTTATGTTTGAATGAATGACCTTTGGTAATAGACCGTATAATCGTTTTCCCTTGGAGAGATTATCCTTGATAACTATCGTATTAGGATCGAGATCGAATCTTGTTAGGATCTAAATATTAGAGCATCTGTAAGCAGGAGTTGAGATAAAGACACCCGACATACACCCATTGTGAGTTGGACATGTCTTTTAGGTTTAAGGTTTCCTATGATGGCGAACCTATCCTTGCAAAATACCCGACCCGCGAGATCTGAAATGATTGTTGAAATTAGGATTTTATTATTAACTGCCGATAGTGGGCAGGAGGATATGTGAATATGAAATGTAGATCTTGAAGTGCCAAATGGGTAGCGAAGTTATGCCACAATTTTTAACCTTGGAAAAATGAATTCATGATCTGACAAATCATGGGATATAAGTCCCCGATTGTATGGGACCATTGAGATGATGAAAAAGTTGGGATTGAAAGGCATATAAGCTGGATCTACCCTAGGACTTCAAAGACTGTGTGAATTATGTTTCGTATATCGAACTTGATAGAATATCTTTCAAGTTAAAATCTGAACTCTTCTTAATAGAGCTTAGATCGGCGAAAAGTTGCATTCATCAAAAACCCGTGAACATCATGGATAGAGAAAGTAAGTCAACATTAAGCCTAATCTTATTCCCGTAGTTATGTTTGATAGAACTCGCATATTATAATGAATTGCACTTGTGAGAAAAGACCGAATGTGGAGGAAATACCCACATGGCTTTACCTCTATAAGAAGCGAGTAGTAAGATGATCTTTGAGGACAAAGATCCTGTTTAGGGGTAAATACTATGACAATCCGTCAATTTATGGTTGATATTTTATTCTCGAATATTATTTAAAAACATTATTTTAATGTTATAATATGAACTCACATATTTTTGGGAAGAAATTTGGATTTACGTCTTGAAGTAGCGTCGACTACGTTTAAACCGGAGGATTCAACGTTACGTGCTTACGTTTACATACACCGTCTTTGGTGACATTCCGACATTTCAGAAAATAAATTTGTCCATGAATATTATTTTGGAGTTTTAAATTTGTGTTGGTTCATAAAATCACAAATTTACGAGAAGAGATTAGGACTTACGATTTTATTTTGACGTCCTTTACGACTAAACCGGAAACCTTAGGATTACGTATTTACGTTTTCGAACTCCGTTTTTGATGAGACAATTTTTATTAGATTCATTTTGTGCCGTTGATTCATAATTTATAAAAACGTTTTTCGTAAAACGACCCGAGGGCACGCAAATCGAGGAAACTAGAATCGAGGAATACCCGTAAATAAATGGGGATGAGACAAGATAACTCTTGCCCCACCCCCATAACATGTGGAGGCCAAGCTTCCATAACACACCCTTGTGTGTCAAAATTAATCTAAGTTGTGGACACTTGTCCTCCTAAGTTTACCAAAACCACCTAAGACTTAAAACTACTAACTCAAACAACACACACTCATTTCTTACATGCAAAACCATCTAAAATCTCTCTCTCACTCTCCCATGGTCGTTCATATCACCACCACCACCACAATAACCATCAAAAATTTACCATAAAAAAGGCTACAATCTACATATGATGATGTCCTTTTAAAGATATGAAGATTGGAGGTGATCTTAACTTATGAAAAGGAGTTTTCATTAGGTTAAAGGGCTGATTTCATGGAGTTCTTCATCCATCCATAGGACTCAAGAAGTTGCCTTGCTAAAGTTGAAGATTTGATAACAAGAACCAAGTCTTGTTCATCAAAAACCTCATCTTTTCATCACTAATGGTGGTATAGAGATTGTTCTTCCTATCTTTTTGTTATTTTGATTATGTAATCATGTATTTTCTTTCCTATTGTATATGTATATGATGATTATATGATGATAAAAGTATTGTGTGGGGATTTGGTGTTGATAAATATGATTAAAGAGATGAAAAACTATAAGAAACAAGGCTAAAATCTTGTTTAGATTGTTGGCTGAATAAAACAGTAAAGAAACATGTCATGGACTGATAAAATGATGAAGTAGAATCCATTTACAGTAAGCTATATGTCTTGTACACATGTGAGAGTTGGCCATGCAATGGAATCATTGTAATGAGTGAGATATGATCAAAACAAGTTTAAGGTACAAATCTGAGTTCACTGTTTTGGACGATTTTTAGAAAATACTTAGAAGATGATTCAACAGTAGCTATAGAAGAGTTAAATGTAGCAGATATCATTTAGTTTATGTGATAAAAATTTGAGCTTCTATATCCATATAGAACTCAAGATATGGCAGTTTTGGTGAAAGTGAAGATAAAAATCAGATTTTTGGAAATTAAAGTATAATACTATTATATAAGCACTCAAAATTTAATAGTATAAAATATAAACTAAAACCCACTAACTTATGGATTTTATTTATATAAGTATGTAAAAGGTTAAATAAGTGTACATTTTATAAAAATGGTAAATTGTTATGTTTTATAAGATATAAAACTATAAACATGATTTTTACGACTTTTTCGGCTATTGCCGTAAAATTAACGTTTTTGTTAAATAAAACTTAGATGGTTGGACCCGTCTAATGAAAACTTTATAAAACTTATATACTGATATATAAGTAGCTAATACAAGTAAAAACCGATAAAACCCGAACTATAGGACAAACGGACATTAACGAGCTAAGTAAACTTATTGGACTAATACTTGGACTAATAATTGGACTAAATAAGATAAAAACTTGTAAAAAGAACTTATTCGGCTTAACCCATTTGGGCCCAACATGGAAAGAATATATATACTGATAATATAGGTATAGGATGGATTAAAACAAGTTAAAGAACCTATAAAAGGCTTATTGGACTTAAAACGTGAAAATAGTTAAAACTAGTATAAAAGTTATCGACACATAACTCTAAAATGAGTAAACGAGAATATGTAAACCCACTTGATCATCATATATATATAATCATCATATGTATACATAATTGTTATTTTTATAAAGTCATTGGACATGAGTCTAAGACGAGTATTATTTGTCTAGGTTTCCGTGATTGAAGCACGTACCGTACGTCCGAATTGCCGATAACCCGCCTTCCCACATCAACGTGAGTTCATAGCCTCGCACTCTTTTAAATGTTTTATAAATGCTTTATAAACCCGCGAGGGAGATAACATGTTAGTTTTTATAAACTTAGGACACCATTTGTCCCGATTGTTTGTTTATTGATTTTTGGACCCGAATGATTGAATGACCCGATTGTATGACCCGATAAATGATTAAAGGACCCGATAGATGAAATTAAATGGATTATTAAAGTTAGGTTATGTCACTAAAAGTCCCATTAGCATGAATTGTGATCTACCGGGATTTGGTAGACGCTTATGCATTTAATAGTACTATTTGGGGACGATCACCCCAGTTCGCGCCTTGACGGTTGATCCCCGTCGTGCCACATTGATTGGTAAGCGAATTTATGTATGAGAAGATTTCCATAGCGTGACCTTTGTGACGACACGCTACTTTAGATGGGAAAAATTGGTATCGGGTTAGCTACCCGTTGTTGGTTTAGTAAGGTAACAATGTCATGCGGCTTATAATAATCCAAAACTAACGAAATACTATTAGACGCTTCGAATTACGATGTATTGCCTGACTAGCAATACAGGGTCATACTATTGATATTATGTTTGTGTTTTGGTTTTCATAACCATACTCATATAACGGTTTTTATTTTCATACAACGTCGTAAGACGTATTGTATGACGTTTTTACGACATTGGCTCGTATAATGATTTTTAAGGCAAATGCATATACTATGATTTTGATGAAGATTTGTATAAAATGATTTTGGCTATTTCATGGTCTATCAAAACGATTTGTACAAAATGATTTTCAGTAATACTTTTATACAGATACTATATTGATGGATTATATTAAACTTTATGAATTCACTCGGCGTTATCGCTGACCTTTTCTTTTAACATGTTTTATCTCAGGTACTTGAAGGTAATTCTCGGGAAGACGACAAGAATTCATGGCCCGCACCTAAACAATATTTTCCATTCAAATACTTTGTAAAACTTTGTATGAAATATATAATGACTTGGGACCGATGTAACTTTGACGTTTATGAATGGAAATGTTTTATTAATAAACGACGCGATTTTTATGCGTTGTTTATGATGTGAGTAATGTGCTATCCCGTAACACCAACTAGTCTTCCGCTGTACTGAGTTGTATAAATTTGGGGGTGTTACATTAAAATTATCCTTATTCTTAATGGACTCATCTAACTTAGCCTGTATATCAGCATTGACCCTTTTCATGATGTTTCTAATATCATTACTAGCATTTAAATCATGTTTTAAGATATTAATTTTATCTTTTAGATCAAATTCCATTTTCTTGTACTCCTCAACTGTCTTTTTTATTTTGAGTGAGAGAAATTTGGTAATTAGACAACTTGCATCTCTCAGTACTCACATCACTTAACAATCTTAAAACCTCTTTGTTAAGTTTCTCAGTATTTAACCTACAACCTTTACTACAAAAAGCATCATCGTATACCTCATTATCTGATGAAGAGGAGGAGTGTGCCATTAGAGCATATTGAACATGCTCTTCTTCTATCTCAGCAACCAAAGCTTTATCCTCTTCCCCATCCTTAGCCAAATAGCTCCAATCCCATCCAGTACCATCAATTTCTTGCACTGCAACCATGACCTTAGGATCCTGAGCCTTAACAATTTGGCTTGAGGGTTTGCCAGCATCAGATCTTCTTAGAGATCTGCATTCCCTCATGAAGTGCCCCATACGGTGACAATTGTAGCACTCAACCTTGAATTTGTCAAGTCCAGCAGTGTCCTTTGCATTAAAGGTCATCTTCTTCTTAAACCTTCTATTCCACCTGTTTACTCTTATACTAGCAAGAGCCATGTTCCACTTAATATCCATCTCTTCCAAGTGCTCATCACTTATTTGCTCAAGGTCCTCATATGTAATCACTGAACCATTAGGCAAAGAAGCAATGTAAACACACACAGTATCCAGATCCAAACCAGCAGGCTTAACTCTTGGTGAGTCACTTTTGTATGTGTCAGCGTTTGAATGTGAGGCGTTGACAGGATATGTTCCAACGTTGACACATGTTGATCTAGTAACTGGGTTCATGTAAGAGTCCTTCTGATCATATTGGCCTTCACTATGTGAGAAGAAGGCCATGTTGCTACTGGTAGACTTACTTCCATGCTCCAAAAGAGTTTCATTCTCCAACAGCCTCAGTTTGTTGTAGATATCATCAAAAGTAGAACTTTTGTGAGTGTTGTTGGCAAGTATAGATCTTGCCTCAATCTTCCACGCATCACCAAGGCTTTTAAGAAAAGTGCAATAATGTCAAAATCACCAACTTGTGTCCCCATGAAGGACAGCTAGCTTGTAATGTCAAGCAGTCTGCTTCTCACACTGCTAAGCTTCTCATTAGGTTGAGCCTTAAAAACAGCATACTCATGCATGAGTTGCTTCTTCTTCTCTTCCTTAGTATCATCATTGCCACCATATGCAACTTCAAGAGCTACCCAAAGGTCTTTTGCAGATTCATAACCTCTGTATTTATGCTGGTTCTCTTGTCCCAGAGAGAGTTTCAGAATGTTTAGGGTTATCATATCAACCCTTCTCTTTGCTATGTCTTCAGCAGACACAGCTCTACCATCACCAGGTTTTTCTTTCTTATCTGCTTCTGGACATCCAGCAACAGCAGTTCTTGTAGCAATGGCAGTAGCAATCTTTTCAGCTTTATTGAATGTGTTTCAATATTCAATAATCTCCCAGAGAGTGTAGTCAAAGATTCCCAGATATTGCTCAAAGTTTAACTTCCATAGCTCAAAGTTGTTTGCATCAAGCATGAGAATCTTGATGCTAAGGTTTGAGGTGGAGGGGTTTACTTCTGGATTAGACATGATGTTTTTAGCGTTTTGTGAAAATTAGGGTTTTGGTGATTTTAGGGTTCTTGTGTTCTTTAAGATCAAAAGTTTCTCAACAAGCTCTGATACCACTTATTGATCCCAAACTTAGATCGATTTAGCTTTATGTATACGAGATTAGATCAAGTTATACACGTAGAGAAACCTTTGTATATGTATATAGTAATCTAAGTGTTATGCGGAATTAACACTTAAACAATAACACACAAAGATGTAAACAAACTTTCACTTGATTAATGATAACAAACTTGCTTACAATGAAAGTGTTTAACGTATGAAAACTTATATTGAACAATAACCTAAAGGTCTTCTTTTATAGGCATAAGAAGCCTTGTACAAGAGTCTACGTATCAACTATTCTATGTAAAGATAATTATAGAAAATACAATGCTGAACTTATCTCTACTAGAAACAAACTAGAAACAATATATGCGTAGACTAAATCTTTCCATCAGTGCTTGTCTTCAACCTATCAACGCTTGACCTCTTCTTGTCAACGCTTGATCTGTCAGCGTTTGTTTTCTTCCTATCAACGCTTGTTTTCCTCTTGTCAGCGCTCAAGTGGACTGGCTATATTTTATTCCCAACATGTGTTACCTTCAAGACCTTAGACTGAGTCTAAGAGAAAGAATCGAGCATTCAGAGAGGCGAAGATCAATGAATGATGTAACTAAGACAAAGAAGAAGGTGATGGGTGTAGTGAGTTGTGCCAATAGACTCACTGAACCTCATACGATCTCCCTGAAGGAACAAGCATCCTCAAAGACTGAAGTAAAGGCGGGATAAGTTGAAATGTGATAAGATGTAGTACATCACACAGTTATCGTGACTTACCCCTTATAGGTTGGATAGTGTCACACCCCACCATGGCGGAATATGGGGCGCGACGTATGGATATCATCACAATAATAGCGTGTCTATAGAGATAACTAAATGATATAAGAAATGTCATAAAATGGTGACACAAATGTCATGACAATATCTCAACAATGCAGGAGTCTAGGTAAATAGGTAACAGTCCTACCATTTACCCGAGACAAACAATCAACACAAACAAATCAAACATATAGGTGCCAACATGTATCACTTATAAAAAAAACATAAAAGTAAACTAAGAAGGAACGGGGATCTCCTTTTATATGCAATCCTAAGGCATCCAAGTCTAGCCACTTCTATCCTCAAGCTTAACCACATTCACACCTGAAAGAGACACTAAAACACGTCAACATAATGTTGGTGAGATTCATAGGTTTAGACTCCAACGCCAAATCAGTTATAATAACATATGGACAATGCGCTACAATTATGCATTAACAACTAGCATTCAAGTTCAATCAATCATCACAATTCCAAGGCATCACGCCTTACCAACAACCACAATTACCAAGGAATCACGCCTTACCAACAACCATAATTTCCAAGGCATCACGCCTTACCAACAACCATAACTTCCAAGGCATCATACACAAACAAGAATCACATAACAGTTAATCACATAATGTACACACAAGTCCATCTCAAACCTTAAAAACATTCACAGCATCAATTTATGAACAACATAACACAGTGTCTCTTCCATCCCATTTGGAAGTCAAAATCAATAGTAAACATGGGACTATGAAACTCACCTGATTGCTTCTCCAAAAGTCCTCGCACTAGCAACAAGCTAACAAACCAAAAACACGAAATCAAAACATGAACCAATCACTAAGATGGCTCATCAACCTATGATGTAAATCTAACCTCCTCATATAAATACCCCATTTATAAACTCTAAACACCCCATTACCCTTCCCTAACAAGTCCTTAATTTGGTTAAGTTTAATAACTATCCTGTTCATATTTTACACAAAACAGTCCATATTTTAAGTCTCAAAACATTAAGTCAAACGTCCACTTAAACATACTCATGGTTTCTGTAAAAGGAATATTCATACCTTTACATATGTTAGCTATCACCTCCCACTTGTCCTAACCTTAAAGTTACTGTTAAGGCCCCGACATATATATATATACTTTTGTCATTCCAGTTTGACTGATTTTAAACATACAAAACGTTTATTACAATTAGGGGGTCTTACCCTAAACCACAACCTTAGACCAAATGCAGATACTTACTACAATATATAAACCATCTCTCATGTTCGTGAGAAGATCCCAATGCAACCCTATTACCCCAAACAACCCAAAACTTAAAAAGAAAACAGTCTGACTTCAAAACTGTTTTGACCTCCGACTGTTGTAATCGGTTTTTGACCCACTTCTCAACCTCCAATTTAGATCTAGTTTCTTGCATTGGAAAGCCACTTCAATTACCTTTTCAGGGATATGTGGATCGCAAAATAAGAGTTTATAGAACTCCAAATATGATCAAAACAATAACCCAAAAATTCTGCCCAGTTTTTAAAAACGGGTTTAATCAAATTAAACTAATTAATTAACCCTAACCCCACTAATTACAAACCCTAACTTATGTAATAATTATAACCTCATTATTATAAAATTAATTTACTGTTTTTTAATTAAACCCTAACCTAATTCCATCCTAAGATGATTAAACAAAACATAAAAACAATTAAATTAAAAAGGGGTTAAGAAGATTTACCTTTGATTTATGAAAACCGCAAAATTTTATGAAGAACCCTAATTTTTATATAACTCACGAATTTTCTTAACCTCCAGGAGAAAATAATGAATTTAGATTGTGATTAAAACAATATATAGGGTGTACATAAAATCCTAGTCCAAGAATAAGCCCACTTTCCTTTTTTTCCCTCTTTTTCCTTTTTTTCCTTCTTTTTTGCGTCCAAAACCGACCTAAACCCCTTCAAATTCGTTTTTTTAATTTTTATTACTTAATATTATGTTATTAATATTACCTTAATTTACCTTAATTTATTTCAGCTCCTAAAGCCTCCAAAACCTCAAAACCGTAAAACTAGTCAAATTTACGCGTTTTACCGTAAAAGTCGTAAAATATACACTTTTATAAAAAATCTCAAATTTTGAAATAAACTTTATAAATAAGTCCTAAATGACTTAAAACCATCCCGAAAAATATCCATATGACTAATTACCTCATCTGAGACCTCTAAATGCTAAACCGTAAATCGTAAAAATACGATTTTCTATAATACATATACGTATACGTAAAACCACTAAATAACACCATCTCATTTCATAGACACTACCATGTGAGCTCATGAGCATGAAATCATCACACATCGTTTCACTCACAAGGTACCCCGTACCGGAAACGATATCCAAACCACAATCTATACACACCAATAAGCACATAAACACATAAAGACACGTAACTAGCACAAAATAAAACTAAGTGACGAACCTCAAAACCAGGGTTGTCACATCACTCCCTCCTAATAGAAATCTCGTCCCGAGATTTACTCCTTAGGATCAAACACACAAACAACAAATCACATGAGGATACTTGTTCTAAACGAACTCCCCTCATTTCCACGTGAACT
This sequence comes from Glebionis coronaria, assembly GCA_025667525.1. NCBI lineage: Eukaryota > Viridiplantae > Streptophyta > Magnoliopsida > Asterales > Asteraceae > Glebionis > Glebionis coronaria. Next base: position 60,433,189 of record CM046880.1, on the reverse strand, counting down.
TTAGTTCAAGTTTCAAAATACCACATATACAACCCAAAAATAATTAAACTCATTGCCAAACTCTTGACCTCACAGTCAATAAATCTCACAGATGACTCTTTGATAAAACAAAGACTCTTATTAACACAAGTCTCGAATAACCGTACATGCAAAATGCATGAAATGTACCCATCCCAATACATGAAATGTATCACGTATACAACTCATTTCCCCCAGGTAATTCTATGCTCATAAGCTAATGGTCCGATCTTTCCAAAGATCATAAATGTACCTACAAAACTCTACATCAACTCTTCCATTTTACCAAAACGTACCACCCGTTACTATGGGTGAAACTTCCTATATAACTTTTTCACTAAACTCTAGTGGTTTCCTCCTTTTCAACATAGCATCCCTCGTTGCTCTCATTCTTTTCACAAACACTATTACCACATTAGTAGCCTCTTTTACCAATTCTAGTCCACAATGGGGACAACTCACCCTATCCTTTCATATAGTGCCCCAAATGACATTTATCGACTTCTAGTATGATAACCATCACTATATGAAAACTCAGCCATTGCTAATGAGTTTCCTAACTCCCTCTTAATAAATCACTCATGCCCCCAGTGTAACTCCTACGGTTGTATAAATATCTCACTTGCCCATCTTTTTCCCAGTTAGCTGGATATACTCATATCCAATCATGTTCATCAACTCCCTTCAGTCCCTATGTCATATCACACCTATAACTCCTCATCCACTCGATTATCGACACTAAGCCTCCCAAACAATCGGTATAGGTCAGTGCCATTTCCTTTTCCACACTACGACAGTATTAGCCTATGTTGTGCTTTATTCTACTCATTAAGCTCTACCAAAGTTTTACCTCCGGTTCCTATCTCGACGTGTTTCATTCATGCTTTGCTTCTATACACACTTCCTTCTTCCTCCTCAACTCATACCATACATCACGATGTGATGCTTCCCATCGTTTCTTCTCTTGCCATAATCCTTCATAATGCATTCCATACATATTAGGCTAACTTTTACGCAGAACCCTCTATTCCATCACTTCGGTACGCAATCCTTCCAACTTCTCAACTACGTGACTTCTCATTCCTCTTGAAATATGAGATGAATTAGTCTGTCTATCGACTATCACCCAACTCTTGTCGCACTTATTCCTCCACCCCAATATGTATCCCTTTTACCAACCTCGTCCTTACATTTCCCTTTCTAAGCTACTCCTATCTATGTAGGAAGTATAGTCTACGTCCTTTTTCTCATATGATTGTCCAAGCCACGCATCATACATGTTGACGCGTTCTCTGCTTTAGACAACTCAACTCGTGCAACCTACATCCTTCATCCAAACCACCCTAATACGTCATCCATATACTTCAAGTTCGTCTCAGCTTCACTTCATTCTTCTTATTCCATGTCTTGTCATCCATGCTTGCCTTTCCCAGATGGTACTTGGCCTTGCAATTTTCTTTCACCACTTCACTCCACCCATCACCTTTGTCAAATGTTCAATCAAGATGATTAAATATGTGTTGGAGACGTTCATGATCTGTGTAGATCATTCTCCACGTCTCGTACACCAAATTCCTCTAGCATTCTAGGCAGATATAACAGTCCAGCTCCACTAACTAAGTCTTATCTAGTTCTTCCAAATCTTCAGTTCCCACGACGTATAAGCGATCTCCTTTCTTTGTCGTCCTCGTACGCGTCCAAATACTTGCTCCACGTATCGTCATGCTTCACGAATTCATCCAGCCCTTCCGATAATGCCAAGATCGGCTCATTATCCAATCCACCTCTTCAGCCTCCAAAATGCTTCCTCATCCTTCTTCACTTCGCCCCTTGCTGGTTCCATGATATGCCATCATCTCTAACTACTCATCATAGTACACTTAATCCTACAACTCACACTTGAAAATCTCACGTATAATTCCCTTTCCTAACAACCCCAAACCAACTCATAATTTAACTCACTCTCTTTCTAAGATTTGAGTAGATCAAGATGTCGTCGATGCTCCTGATGACAACTCGTTTATACCCGTTCATGCACACTCGGTTCATTGACTCCATGAAATCCGCTAGTGCTTTGGCGAAGCCTGTATATCTGCATTGACCCTTTTCATGATGTTTCTAATATCATTACTAGCATTTAAATCATGTTTTAAGATATTATTTTTATCTTTTAGATCAAATTCCATTTTCTTGTACTCCTCAACTGTCTTTTCATTTTGAGTGAGGGAAATTTGGTAATTAGACAACTTGCATCTCTCAGTACTCACATCACTTAACAATCTTAAAACCACTTTGTTAAGTTTCTCAGTATTTAACCTACAACCCTTACTACAAAAAGCATCATCGTATACCTCATTATCTGATGAAGAGGAGGAGTGTGCCATGAGAGCATATTGAACATGCTCTTCTTCTTCTATCTCAGCAACCAAAGCTTTATCCTCTTCCCCATCCTTAGCCAAATAGCTCCAATCCCATCCAGTACCATCAATTTCTTGCACTACAACCATGGCCTTAGGATCCTGAGCCTTAACAATTTGGCTTGAGGGTTTGCCAGCATCAGATCTTCTTGGAGATCTGCATTCCCTCATGAATTGCCCCATACGGTGACAATTGTAGCACTCAACCTTGGATTTGTCAAATCCAGCAGTGTCCTTTGCATTAAAGGTCATCTTCTTCTTAAACCTTCTATTCCACCTGTTTGCTCTTATACCAGCAAGATCCATGTTCCACTTAATATCCATCTCTTCCAAGTTCTCATCACTTATTTGCTCAAGGTCCTCATATGTAATCACTGAACCATTGGGCAAATAAGCAATGTAAACACACACAGTATCCAGATCCAAACCAGCAGGCTTAACTCTTGGTGAGCCACTTTTGTATGTGTCAGCGTTTGAATGTGAGGCGTTGACAGGATATGTTCCAGCGTTGACACATGTTGATCCAGTAACTGGGTGCATGTAAGAGTCCTTCTGATCAAATTGGCCTTCACTATGTGAGAAGAATGCCATGTTGCTACTGGTAGACTTACTTCCATGCTCCAAAAGAGTTTCATTCTCCAACAGCCTCAGTTTGTTGTAGATATCGTCAAAAGTAGAACTTTTGTGAGTGTTGTTGGTTCTCTTGTCCCAGAGAGAGTTTCAGAATGTTTAGGGTTTTCATATCAACCCTTCTCTTTGCTATGTCTTCAGCAAACACAGCTCTACCATCACCAGGTTTTTCTTTCTTATCTGCTTCTGGACATCCAGCAACAGCAGTTCTTGTAGCAATGGCAGTAGCAATCTTTTCAGCTTTATTGAATGTGTTTCCATATTCAATAATCTCCCAGAGAGTGTAGTCATAGATTCCCAGATATTGCTCAAAGTTGAACTTCCATAGCTCAAAGTTTTTTGCATCAAGCATGGGAATCTTGATGCTAAGGTTTGAGGTGGAGGGGTTTACTTCTGGATTGGACATGATGTTTTTAGGGTTTTGAGAAAATTAGGGTTTTGGTGATTTTAGGGTTCTTGTGTTCTTTAAGATCAAAAGTTTCTCAACAAGCTCTGATACCACTTATTGATCCCAAACTTAGATCGATTTAGCTTTATGTATACGTGATTAGATCAAGTTATACACGTAGAGAAACCTTTGTATATGTATATAGTAATCTAAGTGTTATGCGGAATTAACACTTAAACAAGAACACAAAAATATGTAAACAAACTTTCACTTGATTAATGATAACAAAATTGGTTACAATGAAAGTGTTTAACGTATGAAAACTTATATTGAACAATAACCTAAAGGTCTTCTTTTATAGACATAAGAAGCATTGTACAAGAGTCTACGTATCAACTATTCTAGGTAAAGATAATTATAGAAAATACAATGTTGAACTTATCTCTACTAGAAACAAACTAGAAACAATATACGCGTAGACTAAATCTTTCCATCAGTGCTTGTCTTCAACCTATCAACGCTTGACTTCTTCTTGTCAACGCTTGATCTGTAAGCGTTCGTTTTCTTCCTATCAACGCTTGTTTTCCTCTTGTCAGCGCTCAAGTGGACTGGCTATATTTTATTCCCAACATGAGTTACCTTCAAGACCTTAGACTGAGTCTAAGAGAAAGACTCGAGCATTCAGAGAGGCGAAGATCAATGAATGATGTAACTAAGACAAAGAAGAAGGTGATGGGTGTAGTGAGTTGTGCCAATAGGAAAACAAGCATCCTCAAAGACTGAAGTAAAGGCGGGATAAGTTGAAATGTGATAAGATGTAGTACATCACACAGTTATCGTGACTTACCCCTTATAGGTTAGATAGTGTCACACCCCACCATGGCGGAATATGGGGCGCGACGTATGGATATCATCACAACAATAGCGTGTCTATAGAGATAACTAAATGATATAAGAAATGTCATAAAATGGTGACACAAATGTCATGAAAATATCTCAACAATGCAGGAGTCTAGGTAAATAGGTAACAGTCCTACCATTTACCCGAGACAAACAATCGACACAAACAAATCAAACATATAGGTGCCAACATGTATCACTTATAAAAAAACATAAAAGTAAACTAAGAAGGAACGGGGATCTCCTTCTATATGCAATCCTAAGGCATCCAAGTCTAGCCACTTCTATCCTCAAGCTTAACCACATTCACACCTGAAAGAGACACTAAAACACATCAACATAATGTTGGTGAGAGTCATAGGTTTAGACTCCAACGCCAAATCAGTTATAATAACATATGGACAATGCGCTACAATTATGTATTAACAACTAGCATTCAAGTTCAATCAATCATCACAATTCCAAGGCATCACGCCTTACCAACAACCACAATTACCAAGGCATCACGCCTTACCAACAACCATAATTTCCAAGGCATCACGCCTTACCAACAACCATAACTTCCAAGGCATCATACACAAACAAGAATCACATAGCAGTTAATCACATAATGTACACACAAGTCCATCTCAAACCTTAAAAACATTCACAGCATCAATTTATAAACAACATAACACAGTGTCTCTTCCATCCCATCTGGAAGTCAAAATCAATAGTAAACATAGGACTATGAAACTCACCTGATTGCTTCTCCAAAAGTCCTCGCACTAGCAACAAGCTAACAAACCAAAAACACGAAATCAAAACATGAACCAATCACTAAGATGACTCATCAACCTATGATGTAAATCTAACCTCCTCATATAAATACCCCATTTATAAACTCTAAACACCCCATTACCCTTCCCTAACAAGTCCTTAACTTGGTTAAGTTTAATAACTATCCCGTTCATATTTTACACAAAACAGTCCCAATTTTAAGTCTCAAAACTTTAAGTCAAACGTCCACTTAAACATACCCATGGTTTCTGTAAAACGAATATTCATACCTTTACCTATGTTAGCTATCACCTCCCACTTGCCCTAACCTTAAAGATACTGTTAAGGCCCCGATATATATATATATATATATATATATATATATACTTTTGTCATTCCAGTTTTACTGATTTTAAACATACAAAACGTTTATTACAATTAGGGGGTCTTACCCTAAACCAAAACCTTAGACCAAATGCAGATACTTACTACAATATATAAACCATCTCTCATGTTTGTGAGAAGATCCCAATGCAACCCTAAGTACCCCAAACAACCCAAAACTTAAAAAGAAAACAGGCTGACTTCAAAACTGTTTTGACCTCCGACTGTTGTAACCTGTTTTTGACCCACTTCCCACCTCCAATTTAGTTCTAGTTTCTTGCATTGGAAAGCCACTTCATTTACCTTTTCAGGGATATGTGGATCGCAAAATAAGAGTTTGTAGAACTCCAAATATGATCAAAACAATAACCCAAATATTCTGCCCAGTTTTTAAAGACGGGTTTAATCAAATTAAACTAATTATATAACCCTAACCCCACTAATTACAAACCCTAACTTATGTAATAATTATAACCTCATTATTATAAAACTAATTTACTGTTTTTAAATTAAACCCTAACCTAATTCCATCCTAAGATGATTAAACAAAACATAAAAACAATTAAATTAAAAAGGGGTTAAGAAGATTTACCTTTGATTTATGAAAACCCCAAAATTTTATGAAGAACCCTAATTTTAATATAACTCACGAATTTTCTTAACCTCCATGAGAAAATAATGAATTTGGATTGTGATTAAAACAATATATAGGGTGTACATAAAATCCTAGTCCAAGAATAAGCCCACTTTCCTTTTTTTCCCTCTTTTTCCTTTTTTCCTTCTTTTTTGCGTCCAAAACCGACCTAAACCCCTTCAAATTCGTTTTTTTTTTATTTTTATTAGTTAATATTATGTTATTAATATTACCTTAATTTAACTTAATTTATTTCAGCTCCTAAAGCCTCCAAAACCTCAAAACCGTAAAACTAGTCAAATTTACGCGTTTTACCGTAAAAGTCGTAAAATATACACTTTTATAAAAAATATCAAATTTTTAAATAAACTTTATAAATAAGTCCTAAATGACTTAAAACCATCCCGAAAAATATCCATATGACTAATTACCTCATCTGAGACCTCTAAATGCTAAACCGTAAATCGTAAAAATACGATTTTCTATAATACATATACGTATACGTAAAACCACTAAATAACACCATCTCATTTCATAGTCACTACCATGTGAGCTCATGAACATGAAATCATCACACATCGTTTCACTCACAAGGTACCCCGTACCAAAAACGATATCCAAACCACAATCTATACACACCAATAAGCACATAAACACACAAAGACATGTAACTAGCACAAAATAAAACTAAGTGACGAACCTCAAAACCAGGGTTGTCACATCACTCCCTCCTAATATAAATCTCGTCCCAAGATTTACTCCTTAGGATCAAACACACAAACAACAAATCACATGAGGATACTTGTTCTAAACGAACTCCCCTCATTTCCACGTGAACTTTAGTTCAAGTTTCAAAATACCACATATACAACCCAAAAATAATTAAACTCATTGCCAAACTCTTGACCTCACAGTCAATAAATCTCACAGATGACTCTTTGATAAAACAAAGACTCTTATTAACACAAGTCTCGAATAACCGTACATGCAAAATGCATTCTCAAACAACCTGTACCCATCCCAATACATGAAATGTATCACGTATACAACTCATTTCCCCCAGGTAATTCTATGCTCATAAGCTAATGGTCCGATCTTTCCAAAGATCATAAATGGACCTACAAATCTCTACATCAACTCTTCCATTTTACCAAAACGTACCACCCGTTACTATGGGGGAAACTTCCTATATAACTTTGTCACTAAACTCTAGTGGTTTCCTCCTTTTCAACATAGCATCCCTCGTTGCTCTCATTCTTTTCACAAACACTATTACCACATTAGTAGCCTCTTTTACCAATTCTAGTCCACAATGGGGACAACTCACCCTATCCTTTCATATAGTGCCCCAAATGACATTTATCGACTTCTAGTATGATAACCATCACTATATGAAAACTCAGCCATCGCTAATGGGTTTCCTAACTCCCAATTAATAAATCACTCATGCCCCCAGTGTAACTCCTAAGCTTGTAAAAAAATATCTCACTTGCCCATCTTTTTCCCAGTTAGCTGGATATACTCATATCCAATCATGTTCATCAACTCCCTTCAGTCCCTATGTCATATCACACCTATAACTCCTCATCCATTCGATTATCGACACTAAGCCTCCCAAACAATCGGTATAGGTCGGTGCCATTTCCTTTTCCACAGTACGACAGTATTAGTCTACGTTGTGCTTTATTCTACTCATTAAGCTCTACCAAAGTTTTACCTCCGGTTCCTATCTCGACGTATTTCATTCATGCTTCGCTTCTATACACACTTCCTTCTTCCTCCTCAACTCATACCATACATCATGATGTGATGCTTCCCATCGTTTCTTCCCTTGCCATAATCCTTCATAATGCATTCCATACATATTAGGCTAACTTTTACTCAGAACCCTCTATTCCATCACATCCGTACGCAATCCTTCCAACTTCTCAACTACGTGACTTCTCATTCCTCTTGAAATATGAGATGAATTAGTCTGTCTATCGACTATCACCCAACTCTCGTCGTACTTATTCCTCCACCCCAATATGTATCCCTTTTACCAACCTCGTCCTTACATTGCCCTTTCTAAGCTACTCCTATCTATGTAGGAAGTATAGTCTACGTCCTTTTTCTCATATGATTGTCCAAGCCACGCATCATACATGTTGACGCGTTCTCTGCTTTAGACAACTCAACTCGTGCAACCTACATCCTTCATCCAAACCACCCTAATACATCATCCATATACTTCAAGTTCGTCTCAGCTTCACTTCATTCTTCTTATTCCATGTCTTGTCAACCATGCTTGCCTTTCCCAGATGGTACTTGGCCTTGCAATTTTCTTTCACCACTTAACTCCACCCATCACCTTTTTCAAATGTTCAATCAAGATGATTAAATATATGTTGGAGACGTTCATGATCTGTGTAGATTATTCTCCACGTCTCGTACACCAAATTCCTCTAGCATTCTAGGCAGATATAACAGTCCAGCTCCACTAACTAAGTCTTATCTAGTTCTTCCAAATCTTCAGTTCCCACGATGTATAAGCGATCGCCTTTCTTTGTCGTCCTCGTACGCGTCCAAATCCTTGCTCCACGTATCGTCATGCTTCACGAATTCATCCAGCCCTTCCGATAATGCCAAGATCGGCTCATTATTCAATCCATCTCTTCAGCCTCCAAAATGCTTCCTCATCCTTCTTCACTTCGCCCCTTGCTGGTTCCATGATATGCCATCATCTCTAACTACTCATCATAGTACACTTAATCCTACAACTCACACTTGAAAATCTCACGTATAATTCCCTTTCCTAACAACCCCAAACCAACTCATAATTTAACTCACTCTCTTTCTAAGATTTGAGTAGATCAAGATGTCGTCGATGCTCCCGATGACAACTCGTTTATACCCGTTCATGCACACTCGGTTCATTGACTCCATGAAATCCGCTAGTGCTTTGGCAAAGCCAAATGCATAACCTTAAACCCAAAGCGTTCATACAACATCCTTAGCAGTTTCAACTATGTCCTCCTTGCATCCTCTATTAGCGGCAATACGAATAAAATCCCACCTCGTGCTACTTGCGAAATTCTACACGCATTTTAACAGACCAACACTTCCTCTCATCAGACCACTCAACCTCTTTCCACATCCCATCTACTACAAAGCAACTCAACTTTTATCTTGCATTCCTTGCAAATTTCTAACAACTCTTGGAAAGGAACTAACTACAACTCCTCTCACTTCTCCTACTTGCTCTATTTATGGTTCTATCTCAAAATAATAGGCAAACCTACTAAATTTCAGGAAATTTTCGGAAAACATACATGCCTTACGAACAATATCCCCTTCCCACACTCTGTATGGCACGTTGCTTGTGCCAATATCCATACGTTACACATACCTCTATTCATCTCCCTTGGCACTCCTAATAGACCTCATGACCACATTAGCTCGTCTATGAACCTCTTTCCTCCCCACTAAGGGTATTCCGACCGTTCTCTCATGGTCACCTACTCAAACGTGTAGGTGCGACCAAGTCTTTCATATGACTACCTCAACGCTCCCGAACAATACGAAACCAAAACCACATCCTGAGTCCATTAGATACGATCAACGAATCAAACCCACGGATAACTAACGACATTTCACGTGCACCAGTTAAAACAAGTCAAAACCATGAGACTCGAAAGAAAACTCAAACCCAAAACGTGTATCAATTCAAAATGACCCATGACAACGAAAAATAATCCAAGAAACACCCAATGGCAACCAAAAATATTACTCCCCTCGACATATTATTTAAACCGTGCAAAAGATCGACTTTTCCAAACAAAATATATATCTTTTTTTTTATTTTATTTATTATTACCTCCCACATCTATGTGACTCAAACAATCTACAAACAACCCTCTTGACGAACTCAGAACTCAACTCAAAAACTAGGTATCTCGTGCACCCAAATCATAAAAAAAATAAACTACTATTCAAAACTCAACCTTGAACCCGACACTTGTACAACAATTCCGACCAGTCCACTGACCTCCCATGACTATACTTTCTGAATATTTGAAAAGTACGTTCCGAGTACATAATTTTTGGCTTTTGAATCACTCAAAAAACTCTAAAAACGAACAAGTTATGACCAAAACAGTTTTATATTAATGAAAGATAAAATTGTATGTGAAATCTTCATAAACACAATTTAGCCTTGTATTAATAATTATAAATGACGTGTATCGGTTAAACCCAATTATATAAACTATGTAAGTAGAAATAATTTTACATCGCTTTATTTTAAAGAAAGTCTTTTAAAATTTGAAATAAATAAGTGTTGATTAAAAAGAAATCATATGTTACATCTTGTTTCAAACAGGACTCCAACTCCTTACCCTTATTTTACCGAATACAACCAACCATCTAACTCAATATATACCGACCAAAAGAAATGCAAGACCCAACACAAAAGATTTCATTATCTCAAAAGAAATCCCAAGTTATTTCAATAGGCTTGAAACCAAAACACCATTTTAAAACGTACACGTGAAATACGAAACTCAAAGAATACGCTACAAGACACACTTCAAAAGATTCAAAACTTCTTTGGAACTCCACCAAACTCGAGCTCTAATAACTTGTTTAAACACAAGAGAGTACTAGGTACGTTCAAGTTATAATAGCTACTGAACGACCGTAAATCATAACATAACACCTATTAGTATACATACATCCGCATATGTATACCTATCGAATCTCCCAAACATACTCGTTATCATACATGTCAAGTCAATCAATCGCTTTATACGCTCGTTTTTCCACACGAGTAATCACCATCTCACCGTGCCACAACAAGGCATAAAAACCCACCTCTAAAACCAAACCATATCGTGTGACCCCATAATCACACAACACAACTATAACCCAAAACATAAAACACAAAAATAACAATAGCCATCTCATAGGTAGCCGTTACATAAACCCATATATTATACGTATACCCAAATTCTACATCTCATCATATACAAGCATGTACTAACCCTCTTTCATGCAATCATACTTGAGAACCTATTGAAGTTGTGGTACTTGTATAACTATGTTGGCCACCATACTTATACAATTACCCTTTCCCCAATGTACTCTCTCCTATGATGACACTTATAAGAGTCAATACAACATATAACACATAAATCCATCTACTCACATAAGCTCATAACCACATAACCATATAGGTCCAAAACTCCATCTATTAAAATAACATAGTAAAACTCTTGAAATACATAAATCCATAGTCTAGCTAAAACAGCCTAGACTAAATCCAAAACAAAAACATAATCAGTTATAAGTCATATCGCCCATAAGAGTGAAAACAACTTAAAATCCTTCATATCCACCTACTCCTACTAACTCGAACCACCACATGATTCTTAGGGAACATGACTTAAACATCAAAGGAAAAATACTATACCCCAGGTACATAAAATAACCCAACAAAAGGTAGAAACTACCATGTACCAAATTATGTACTATAATGTACAATTTAAGCAAAATACAAGAATGACTAGCGTGGACGATTATGGTTCAACCCGCACTAGTCACAAACCCGAAAAGAAAATAACATGTGACTAAGTATGAACATACTACGGTTCAATTCATACTGGTCAAAACATCGCAATAAATAACATCCAAACACATCAATTAATATAAAATTCACACATACTCCTACGACGCCTATATGCAGGGACCCTTAAGCTATAGACTAGGCTACACGACTAGGCAACCTAATTCTCTATAACCATTGTCTCTGATACCATTCTGTCACATCCCACCATGGCGGAATATGAGGCGTGAGATATGGATATCATCACAACAATAGCGTGTCTATAGAGATAACTAAATGATATAAGAAATGTCATAAAATGGTGACACAAATGACAGGACAATATCTCAACAATGCAGGAGTCTAGGTAAATAGGTAACAGTCCTACAATTTACCCGAGACAAACAATCAACACAAACAAATCAAACATATAGGTGCCAACATGTATCAGTTATAAAAAAACATAAAAGTAAACTAAGAAGGAACAGGGATCTCCTTCTATATGCAATCCTAAGGCATCCAAGTCTAGCCACTTCTATCCTCAAGCTTAAACACATTCACACCTGAAAGAGACACTAAAACACGTCAACATAATGTTGGTGAGAGTCATAGGTTTAGACTCCAACGCCAAATCAGTTATAATAACATATGGACATTGCGCTAAAATTATGTATTAACAACTAGCATTCAAGTTCAATCAATCATCACAATTCCAAGGCATCACGCCTTACCAACAACCACAATTACCAAGGCATCATGCCTTACCAACAACCATAATTTCCAAGGCATCACGCCTTACCAACAACCATAATTTCCAACGCATCATACACGAACAAGAATCACATAGCAGTTAATCACATAATGTACACACAAGTCCATCTCAAACCTTAAAAACATTCACATCATCAATTTATAAACAACACAACACAGTGTCTCTTCCATCCCATCTGGAAGTCAAAATCAATAGTAAACATGGGACTATGAAACTCACCTGATTGCTTCTCCAAAAGTCCTCGCACTAGCAACAAGCTAACAAACCAAAAACACGAAATCAAAACATGAACCAATCACTAAGATGGCTCATCAACCTATGATGTAAATCTAACCTCCTCATATAAATACCCCATTTATAAACTCTAAACACCCCATTACCCTTCCCTAACAAGTCCTTAACTTGGTTAAGTTTAATAACTATCCCGTTCATATTTTACACAAAACAGTCCCAATTTTAAGTCTCTAAACTTGAAGTCAAACGTCCACTTAAACATACGCATGGTTTCTGTAAAAGGAATATTCATACCTTTACATATGTTAGCTATCACCTCCTACTTGACCTAACCTAAAATCTACTGTTAAGGCCCCGATATATATATATACTTTTGTCATTCCAGTTTTACTGATTTTAAACATACAAAATGTTTATTACAATTATGGGGTCTTATCCTAAACCACAACCTTAGCCCAAATGTAGATACTTACTACAATATATAAATCATCTCTCATGTTCGTGAGAAGATCCCAATGCAACCCTAAGTACCCCAAACAACCCAAAACTTAAAAAGAAAACAGGCTGACTTCAAAACTGTTTTGACCTCCGACTCTTGTAACCTGTTTTTGACCCACTTCCCAACCTCCAATTTAGTTTTAGTTTCTTGCATTGGAAAGCCACTTCAATTACCTTTTCAGGGATATGTGGATCGCAAAATAAGAGTTTGTAGAACTCCAAATATGATCAAAACAATAACCCAAAAATTTTGCCCAGTTTTTAAAAACGAGTTTAATCAAATTAAACTAATTAATTAACCCTAACCCCACTAATTACAAACCCTAACTTATGTAATCACTATAACCTCATTATTATAAAATTAATTTACTGTTTTTAAATTAAACCCTAACCTAATTCCATCATAAGATGACTAAATAAAACATAAAAACAATTAAATTAAAAAGGGGTTAAGAAGATTTACCTTTGATTTATGAAAACCCCAAAATTTTATGAAGAACCCTAATTTTTATATAACTCTCGAATTTTCTTAACCTCCAGGAGAAAATAATGAATTTGGATTGTGATTAAAACAATATATAGGGTGTACATAAAATCCTAGTCCAAGAATAAGCCCACTTTCTTTTTTTCCCTCTTTTTCCTTTTTTTCCTTCTTTTCTGCGTCCAAAACCGCCCTAACCCCCTTCAAATTCGTTTTTTTATATTTTTATTACTTAATATTATGTTATTAATATTACCTTAATTTATTTCAGCTCCTAAAGCCTCCAAAACCTCAAAACCGTAAAACTAGTCAAATTTATGCGTTTTACCGTAAAAGTCGTAAAATATACACTTTTATAAAAAATCTCAAATTTTAAAATAAACTTTATAACTAAGTCCTAAATGACTTAAAACCATCCCGAAAAATATCCATATGACTAATTACCTCATCCGAGACCTCTAAATGCTAAACCGTAAATCGTAAAAATACGATTTTCTATAATACATATACGTATACGTAAAACCACTAAATAACACCATCTCACTTCATAGTCACTACCATGTGAGCTCATGAACATGAAATCATCACACATCGTTTCACTCACAAGGTAACCCGTACCGGAAACGATATCCAAACCACAATCTATACACACCAATAAGCACATAAACACACAAAGACACGTAACTAGCACAAAATAAAACTAAGTGACGAACCTCAAAACCAGGGTTGTCACAGATAGGGTATCGACCTTGTAAAAGGACTTATGGCCTAATACCTAAAATAGGTTAAGACAAGATTCTTCACTGTACCAATAAGACAAGAATTACACATGGCAATTCTTTGTCATGTATCTACCCTTTGCTTCTATAAATAGGATGGTTGTAAAAGAGAGAACTCGAGTTTGTGCACTAAATGCTTTAGACATTCACAAACAGTTCTCTCTTCCAAACACGATCAAAAGCACTTGAGTTCTAAACTCCTGTTTTCTTAATCGTCAAATTTATCAATCGTTAGGATTAATTTAGTTTGTTAGTGAGGAGATCACAAACACACATTGTCTATTCAATCCCTATTTTACCTTCGCGTACAATAGGATATATTTCATTATATTGTCTTATGTATTTAAATTACTTTAATATGAGTTAGGTCTATACTTAGTATTCTTAAGTATAGCACTAATTACAAGGGACCAACACCATTCACCTTAAAATTTGGCCTATTTGGTTGAGCTAGCTGAATAGTGCCATAAGGAAAAATTTGGGCCACGATGAATGGACCGGACCAACGGCTCTTAAGTTTGCCTGAAAAGATTTTCAACCAAGAGTTAAAGAGTAAAACTTGATCGTCGACGTTGAACTCTCGGTTCTTAATCTTGGAATCATGAATTTAGTTAGTTTTCTCCTTATAGATCAAAGAATTCTCGTAGGCATTGTTTCTAAGCTCATTCAATTCGTTAAGTTCGATTTTTCTATGGTCGTCGACTTTGTTTAAGTCAAAATTAGCCTATTTGAGAGCCCAATAAGCCTTATGCTTCAACTCAATGGGGAGGTGGCACGCTTTCCCGTACACCAGGAGATAATGAGTACAACCGATAGGTGTCTTATAAGCGGTACAGAAATCCCACAAAAGCATCGTCTATTTATTCGACCGAGAAGCACGGTGCTCTCCCACGGTTCGCTCTAAGATTCTCTTAAGATCACGATTGGAAACCTTGGCTTGACCATTAGTTTGCGGATGATACACGGTGGAAAGTCGGTGATTGACACCATACTTAGCCATGACTCGTGCGAATTGATCATTGCAAAAATGAGTACCGCGATCACTAATAATAGCACGAGGATCACCGAATCGAGCAAACAATCGTTTCAAGAAGTTGACGACAGCTCTAGCATCGTTAGTAGGAAAAGCCTTAACTTCAACCAATTTGGAAACATAGTCGACGGCTACAAGGATGTACTTATTTACCTTAGATGACGGAAAAGGCCCCATAAAATCGATACCCCAAATGTCGAAGACCTCACATTCTTGAATGAAATTTTGAGGTGATAGTTGTAATTTTACACTTGTAGGAAAACTAGGTAATTAGGGTAAGTACGACGGTTTAGGAAAACCGTGCACAAATAACCCAAGGTGAGTTCGTTCTCAAGGAGGCTAGTGTGTTGTATGTTAAGACTTGATTAAATGTTTGTGATGAATATTAAGAAAGAAAGAAAAGAGAAATGATGACGGTTACGAATAAAACTAAACTACGACGAAAGACGTAAACGTAAAACCGTAAAACGTGACGAAATTTATAATTACCCTAAAAATTCCTAGAAAATTGCAATAAAACCTAAAAATGCAATTAGAGTTTACAAAAAATCAAAAATCACTCAAACCTTTTATTTAATTAAATAATAAATTTTTTTAATGCTAATTAAAGCCCAAAAAATAAAATTAATTAACAAAAAGCCCAAAATGAGATTTTTTAATTTGTAAACCTCTAAAATAGCTTAATTAAACTAAAAAGTATTTTTGAACAATTTAAAACTAATTAAAACTACTTAAAAATGATTAAAAACTATTAAAACATTAAAATAATCCTAGAAATTAATGAATTGATGAGAAAATTAATTTAAATGTTTTAAAATCCTAAATAATGTGTTAAACCTAGGAATAATGAAAAAGTTTCAAAAATCCTGGAATAATTTTTAATAATAAAATATTAATAAAAATTCAAAATTTATAAAAAATTATAAAAACTTACAAACTAGTATAATTTGACCTAATTAAACATAAAATGAACTTGAAATTACAAAGTTACCCCTAATGGGCCTCCAAATGGGCCAAACAGTAAAACAATCCACTAATTGGGCTTATTAAGGCCCAATAAGAAAAATGTTCACCAAAATGGCCCAAAATCACCAGTTAAGCTTAAAATTTGATATTAAACAAAATACTCTAAAGGCCCAAAAGCTGAATAAGTGCTTATCACACCTTAAATTAAAACAGCTTATTCTTAATGGGCTTTTTGGCCCATTAAGCTATAAGCCAATGCCATAAGCTGAAATTTTACACACGTCCTTCTCTTGACCTTAAACGATGTTTGTAAAAAGAAATTTTGAATAAGCCCAAGAAATAAGCCTGAAATAAGCAAAAGCTCTCTATACAAAACGACAAAATAGTCGTTTTCGAGTTCTAGACCAATTCAAGGGCTGATTCTTTTTGCAAAATGTTTTATATCACTTAACTAGCTTAATAATCAAAAATGTTTCAAATAAGCACAATGAAATAGCTAGAATAAGCAATAAGCGTTTGAAAAAGTCAACTAGTTTGTTTTCTAGCCAAACCTAAAAGTCAAAGTCTCAAATGCTCCAGAATAGTCAAATGGGTCAAATAAGGAAGATTGATTACCAAAACAAAGTTGCTGCACAATAAAATAAGCTATTATAGCTTATTGATAAGCTGAACACAAATTAACACTAGCAATGGCTAGTAGCAGTGGGAAAGGATTCCTACTGTTTGACTTAATTGACCTGTTGTTTTTAGTGGACTTTTGTTAGATTCAGTGGACAAACAGGGCACCCTTACAACCAGTGGGTTGTAAGGAGTCAATAACAAGCAAGAACACACAATTTCACCAAGCCAATTTGTATAGTTTAATCAAACAGTTACCAGATCTAGCACAGACATGAACAATAAGCAGTTTTGAAGATATAAGTTGTTTAAGTAAGATTAAGCCAACCAAATTTATCCAAAAGCATACAACAGCTTAAATAAATTTAAGTGAACATAAATCAACTCATATCAAACACTGATTCAATGATTAGAACTAGATTCAAGCATATGAAAGTTACTGATGAACATAGATGAACACAAGTGACCTATTTGCTGAACTACTTGACCACATATCCAAATTCAAAGCCACAAATCTGCTTCACTGGTTACATAAACTTGGTTTTAGCACTTGTTTACCCAAAATTAGCATACACTCTAAGTGTCCCCATATTTGTAGGCAAAATGACCTAAAACAAGCTTAATATGCCAAAGATTAGGTTTTGATGTTACAAAGCACAAGTCTTGCATATTTCAGCATACAAACACCTCAATGACAGATATAAACTCAAACAAACTTCTAACACCTAATCAATTCCAACCAAGTTGTATGATTCAATAAACCCAAACAGCCCTTTAACTTTTTAAATCAAGATTTAACAAAGCAAGTGTGATTTTCAGGTTAAACCAAACTCAAATAAGCATCATAACAACATTCTTATGCACTTAGAACAAGACTCAAGCCAAAAGAACACCACATACAACAGCAGAATCACAAAATCACTTAGAACCAGTTTTTAACAGATTTTTGGGAAAGAAAGAGTTCAAACCTCATGAATGTACATCCACACTCACGAATTGTTTGAGATTTTGTGGTAGCTTAACAACCACACGCTTACAATAAGCTACTAAGAACAACAAGGTTAGAAACAAACAGATTATATGAAAAAAATGGAAAATGAACAAGATTTGTTCCAACTTATACCCCACTCCTTGAATCTTCCCAAACCACAAGCCTCACAACCTTGATAATCTCCTTATCAGGAGGATATGATCAACGTATGATCCAAAAACTTCAAGTGTTTGTACACAAATTTGGAAAACAAATTAGATTTTGGAAAACTTTTTGAAACACTTGCATAAACTTCAAACCAAACTTTGAAACTTCATAAACACAAACTCATATCAGTTAACAATAACAAGAAAGTAAATTGGGACTTGGAATTCGTCACAAGATTCAAACTTTTTTCATTCACTTGAAAACAAGATTTATAGAACTTTGACCTAGGAAAACCAAAACAAACTGAAATTTTGTGAGCTAGTGGCTTTATATAGAGCCATACAAGTCCTACAATGATGAAAAATAAGTAGAAACCCTAATGTAGTGAAGTCCCAATTATGCCCTTGAGTTTAAATATCTTGACTGATCATGTGACTTCTTCTTGTTGTTTTGTGGATGGCCAACAGTGTAAAGGTAATCTTGGACGTCCATGTGAGCTTAGGATGTAAGCTAGGCATGTGGGTCATTGATTTGCTGCATGGTTTTTGTTTGAAGGTGAAAAGTGGGGCAGGGGAGGTATAAGGTGGAATGTGGGGTGATGGTGATGGGGGTTTAAGGGTTGGGTTATGTTAACTAAACCTTCAATCATTAATCTGGAGCTAATTGAGGTTTAATTCATCATGGTTAAGAAAAACCCAAATCTGGTGAAGAACACCAAGAACATGTGTTTGATCGGATTAGTATTTTAAAAAAAGTTTTATGGCGTGTAATTAATATAACTAATTAAATTAGTTATATTAAACCGGTGGTCGGAAGTGAGGTGACATAATAGTGTTGTGTGATTGGTGGAAAAGAGATAGTGGGGCACGTGGCAGGCCAGGATAGGTCTAGGTATCTTTCATGTCTTGGCAGTTTTCACCCTTCTTCTTTCTTCCTTATTTCATTTATGGTTTAATGATGAGATGGCATTTATACATGATCTCATCGTCCTTTTCGGGCTTTAAATGAAAAAAAATGTCATAAAATACCATATATATGCTTGTGTTTGTTTACTTGTGTATTTTAGGTATGGATATCGTGAAAAAGACAAAACATCACAAGAAACAAGAAAAAACGGACACGAGAAATGAAGCCGTACAAAGAACCGGGTCCTAATTCATGATTTATCCAACATTTATCCTTGAAGACTTGAAGATATGCAAGTTTGATCCTCAATGAATGAAGAAATGACACTTAAAACCCTTGTATGTTTATAATTACAAGTTTGGTCCTTTATGTTTGTCAAAATTACACAAATGGTCCTTCAACTTTGAAGAAATGACAAGTTTAGTCCCTCAACAATTTTAAATTATCATTAATGGTCCTTCATGAAGCCAAAGACACATTGAAGACCTTTGAAGATCAACAAAGTCCAAAGTCAGCCCTTGAATTATGCAAAAGTTCCATAATTAACCCTTGATTCCCTTTTTCCAAAGTTTGGTGCCAAAAATGCCAAGGTGTGAAAGTTATTAACAAAGGAAACACGTTTTGTTGCCAAATAAACTTTCTATACAACTTTCCCCAAAAACAAAGGACCGAAAGTGACAAGCTGAAACTTCAAACTCCTAAACACGCGGGTAACACTTATTGTTTGGATTTTTACCATCAAGAATACCTCTTTTACCCAGGATTAAAAAGAGGAAAACAAAGGGGAAAACAAAATTGGCTATACCAACGTGTGATTCACATCACCTCAATCAAATCCCACAACAAAAACATTAAATCCCACTACCAGAATGATACCCCCCATTCCCACTCACAACATGACACCTGGCATTTAATCATGACATGGCAAAATCAATGGTCTCAAGTCATTCCTTGGTCACTAAGCACCCAACAAACGTCCAGGATTCACCCAAACCAGCTGGCAACACGCCTAGAAGATTCTGCAAGGATAGAATAGGAAATTCAGTTGCTAGGGTTTGTGAATAGTGCTAGCATGTGCATTTGCCTATAAAAGGAGACCTCAACATGTGAGAGTCCCTTTGTTCCAGTTTTAGGCTATCAATCTTTGTAATTCCTTTTTAAGTTAATAAAACTTGAATTTCATAAAATTTTGAATTCTCTTTTGTGTTTGATTAAAAGTTGGTGTAAGAATAGCCTAAATCTGAGTTCCATTTGATTGTTTAGACCTTCCTTAATCTTGTGGTTAAGGCACGTCTTGGTTTATAAGGTTTTCAAGGTTCAAAATCCTTGAAATCCTAGTTTCTGATTTTGGCTATTATTGTGTACTAACCCTTAGCCATAAGCCTTAAGCTCCTTCAAGCTTGTTGAAACCAAGCCTGGGAAGAGTTCTAAGCCTTTGGTTGAGTTGTTTGCTGATTTGTGTTGAAGACATATCATAATCAAAGCCTTGTTCTACTTTGAACATCAGCAGGCTTTGATCTTCTTCTTTGAAGGACCTTGGTCTTGTTCTAGTTGTTGAACAAGGTCCAAGGAGCATAGCTGGCCCTCCTAGGATGTTGTGGAGGGCAGGTATAATCCCTTGATTAAGTTTCCTTTAAAAATTTCATGTTACTGCCTGTTTTGGATTTGGTGCTTTGATTTTGAGTTCTTGTGTTTAAGTTGGTGATTTTTATGTTTGGTTCTATTAGTTGTGATAAAGAGATTTTGCAATCCTATTTTTAACAATTAAGTTCATTTTTCCTCGACTCACTCGAATTTGATTTCCGGTTTAACGTATCGACTTAACTTGTTTTTGGTAAAGATAACTTTGGAATTTTTTGAACTAACTTAAATCTATTTAATTAAAAAAATTCAATTTAAAAAACTATTTAAAACTAATTTATATAAAAACTTTAAAATGAAATCTATTTTTAAATGAAACTTAATCTATTGTAAAAAACGATTTTTAAAAAAGAAAATTTTAAATCTAAATTTGAAAACTAAATAATTTAAACTAAAAACTTTATAATAAAAACAAGTTCAAAATAAATGAAACCAATGAAAATAAATTTTAAATTAAAATGAAAACAAATTTTAAAACTATTTAAAATAAACTCAAAATATTTTTTTTTACTTTTTTATCTTTTTATAAAACTGAATTAAATCAAAATACGATTTAAATACTTTTTAAATAAATTTTAATAAATTTAAAACTAAAAAAAACTTGTATTAATCTAATTTAACTAAAACTGCTAGTAAATGAAGATCCTATATTAATTAAGTGCAGTAAAGATAAACACGAATGAAGGGTTTAGCACAATGGTAAAGGTGACTGGGCGTTATGCGAGAGGTCTGGGGTTCGATCCCCAGGCCAGACTAAAATTTTGCTATTATTATTATTTTTTTCTTTTGACAAATTATAAAACAAACAGACAAAAAGTGTCTGTTGCTTTTATCTCAGCAAAGCAGAATTCACCAAACTAAAAAAACAAAGGCTGAAAACCAAACGAGCTATATTCAAAATAAGCTGAATAACCAAAATAAATAAGCTAGAACAAAAAGACTAATAAGCAGATAAAGCAAAAGTTAAATCAAATAAGCCAAATAAGCTGTTTATAAAAAGTAGCAAATAATAAGCAATAAAATCAACAGATATATTAATCTAATTAAACTATAAGCAGACACAACAAAATACTAAAGCAGATAAACATTATCAAATCCAAACAAATATTAAATAGACAAATTTAAACTATGCAGATTTAACAAAAACCAAAGTAGATTCAAAAAAAAACTTGAACATAAAAACATAAACAAATTAAAACCTTAAACTAAAACTTAACCAAAAATTAAAAGAGAAAAGAGATTAACACCTTTTTGGAGGAACCGTTGGGTCGAAGGTTGGCGCTGAGCCACCTTGTGAACCGAAGCACATATCACCACCTCAATTCATCAACATTAACTCGAACATCAACAAGTACCAAGCCAAAAATCTCTTCGAACAGTGACTAATATTATTCCGAACAGTAACGTTTATATATATATATATATATATATATATATATATATATATATATATATATATATATATATATATATATATATATATATATATATATATATATATATATATATATATATATATATATATATATATATATATATATATATATATATATATATATATATATATATATATATATATATATATATATATATATATATATATATATATATATATATATATATATATATATATATTTTATCGAATGAAATAACAATTATTATAACAAAATAGTGTTCAAAAACAAAACAGTAATCGAAGAATATAAAGACGAATAGAAATAAACAAAAGATTAAAGATGAGACTGAATTTAATAAACTATAAAACTTTTCATTAATTAAAATCCAAATTACAATTACTGAAATTAAAAAAGATTACAAGAATAAATCCTAAACTAATTTTCAGAAAATTAAAACTATTTTAATCTACTCCTAAATTAACTAAAAAAAACTGAAAAAATAAAGTAAAAGCTTGATTCAAATTACATAAGTGAAGGGTTTTTATAGGCAAAACCCTTGAAACCCTTTTCCTTAGCTTCATCTTTAAGCAACAAATCCTAGCCCTTCTTTTCTTCATTCTTCTTTCTCTCTCTTGATCATCGGCTGAAAATAAGTCAACTGACACGGATTGCCAGGGTGGATTAAAATGATTGGAGGATTTGTATTGGTGATTTGTATCATCCAATCAAAATAAAGGAGGGATGGCACGTCGGTTGAGGAGATGAGGACCACAGATGGTGGATCTTGCGAAAAACTTGGGGATTTAATCCCCAAGTGTGTGAATTATTCATTTAAACAAAAAGCCCCAATTTTTATCTTGGTAATTTTTTTTGTTTTGATTAGGGTTTTTTTGATGGTGCGTGTGTTAGGGGAGGAGAAAAAGGAGATGGAGAGAAAACAGTAAATACTTAGTTATTAACGAAAAAATAAAGAGAGTGTGTGGAGAGTTGTAATTTATTTATTATGTTAGGTGAGGAGTGGTATACACGTGGGTAAGTAATATTCGTGTGTTTGTGAGGGTGTAGTGAAAGGTTGACTGTCCATGTATTTAGCAAATATTTTCATTCGTTCAATTTAAATCAAATGGGAAGATGTGGGTTGACCATTTCTTGTAAAGTTTGACCAATGCAAACTTTCGCTTCATTTTTTTCTTCTGATTGGGTTTGTGATAAACTTGGGCCCAAATGTAAAAAATTCTCATCCGTCCCATTTCATATTGGGCCTTTGTGGGTTTTTTTGTTAATAATCAAGAATCATTAAGCTTTCAAATGGGCTTTTGAGCCCATTAACCTAATATGCGGGACCCACAAGCCCATTAATCTTCATAAAAGATTATTTCCACTAAAAACGAGCTCGATTCCGACTTTCTTGAACATTTCTTCAAAATTAAGTCGACTTTGTCGGTTTTCGTGATCTTCGGCACGCTTTTGGTCTTTTGACTTTGTCTTCGTCTCTTTTTGGACTTTTCTTCAACTTTTGACCGTGAAATCCCGTGTTTTCTTTCCTTTTGATCATTTGTACCTATTTCAACACAAAAACACAAAACCATGCGTAATTCCGACTTTTATGACATTAAACCCATGATTCGGTCTTGTTTTTCCTTGATTTTAGTGGCAAAAGGATAAGTGTTTTCACACTTATTAAGTTGCTACCTAGGAAGTGTCTTTGATCATTAAAATCAGTAGGTTATTAGTAAAAATCACAAGTTACTTTTTTAAGTAGTTGATTAAGGGGTGTTTGGGTCAACTGCATGATTTGGATTTGTGGTTTGCTAAGAGGTGGTTTTGTGTTTGCAAGTGTTGGTATCTGTTTATTGGGTGCTATTGTTCATCTGTTTGCAGGTTTTGAGGTTTGAAACACATTGATTCATAAAAAGGGCTATAAAATCTTTGTTACTTGGTGAAATTGACTGAAATTTAGGGGACACCTAGATCTAATCAAAGACTAGGGTTAACAAGTGTTAAATCTAGGTTAACTACACAGGGAAGTGGGATTTGAGGCTTGAATTTGGATCTAGTGTCAAATAGATCAACAAATAGTTTCTGCATATGCACCTTGTTCATCAGTAACTTTATATGCTTTGATCTTGTTGTTTCCTTTGATTCAGTGGTTGATTTAAGTTTATTTGTGCTTATTCATAGTTTATATAGCTTGTGTATGCATCCTGTTGAGTTTGGTTGGCTTATTCATGCTAAAACTGCTTATTAAGTGCATAGCTGCTTATTTCCAAGTTTGTGTATGATCTGGTGACTGTTTGATCATTTGTGGCTTATTGTGTGAACCAAATTTTAATTTTCTTGTTGCTATTGACTCCTTGTGATTCACTGATCACAAGGGTGCCCTTGTTTCCAATGGAATCCAACTAAATCTCTCTAAAAAGCTTGGTCAAATAGTCAAAGCAGTGGGAACTCCTTTCCCCTACTAGTTACCACTGCTAGTGTTAATTGGGTTTTAGCTTATCATTAAGCTATAATAGCTTATTTTAACCAGCAACAACTTTGATTTTGTAATAGGTGCTCATTATTTGACCCATTTGTTCATACTGGAGCATTTGGGGGGTTGACTTTAGGGTTTGACTAGAAAACCAACTTAATTGACTTTTTCATAAGTGCTTGTTGGCTTATTCTGGCTTATTGTTTTTGCTTATTGGAATTTTGTTGATTGTTTTGGCTTATTGAGTTCATTTGTGATCTTTTTCAAGTTGAATCAAGTCCTGAGGTGCCTTATTTCTCAAAAACGACTATTTTGTCTTTTAGTGAAATATTACTTTGCTTATTTCTGGCTTATTGAGTGTGCTTTTTCAAAATTTCTTTTTACAGATCTCATATGCATCCCAAAAGAAGGTTGTGTGTCAAATTAGAGCTTATGGCATTAGCTTATTGCTTAATGGGCTAAATAGCCCAATAAGGATAAGCTGTTTGCTTATTAAGCTGTGATAAGCTCACGTTCAGCTTTTGGGCCTTTAGATTTTTGAGTTTAGATTTAAATTTTGAGTCAGATAGGGCTTTTCCAAGTCAATTGGGCCAAGTTTGACTTTTTGGGCTAAAAAGCCCATTTGTGTTGACTGAATTTGGTTTTGGCCCATTTGAGGGCCCAATAGGGGTATTCTTGTCATTTCACTTTGATTTTCTGTTTATTTAGGTTAAAATAAACTAGTTTGCAAGTTTTTAGAATTTTTTATAACTTTTAAATTTTTAATAATATTTTAATATTATTTTATTATTATTTTTCAAATTTCACATTTTTCAACTTTTTACATTTTTCTTAGCTTAAATACATTAAAATAGGAATTTAGCAACTTTTAGAATAATTTTATCACTTTTATAATAGTTTTTATAATTATTTTAAGTTTTAATAGTTTTTAAATCATTTTAAATATTTTTTATCAGTTTAAAAATTTCTAAAAATAGTTTTTAATCTTTTTAGGTCATTTTAGAGGTTTACCAATTGAAAAATCTTTATTTGGGCTTTTTTATAATTTATTTGATTTTTAGGGCTTTAATTAGCATTTAAAAATTGAATATTTAATTATTTAAAAGGTTTGAAAAAGTTTTGATCATTGGTGAACTCTTAGTTTATTTAATTTGATTTTTGGTGAATTTTTGGTAATCTTTAGAATTAATTTTTATTCTTGTAGTTTTTACGGTTTTACGTTTTATCATTGTAGTATTAATTTCACGTCTTCGTCATCTTCTTTTCTCATCCCCTTCTAAACCAAATATTAATCACAAATTATTTACATCTTAGTCACACACATATACCTCCTTGGGAAACGAACTTTCACCTTTGGGTC
Organism: Glebionis coronaria; assembly: GCA_025667525.1. Taxonomy (NCBI): domain Eukaryota; kingdom Viridiplantae; phylum Streptophyta; class Magnoliopsida; order Asterales; family Asteraceae; genus Glebionis; species Glebionis coronaria. The sequence goes on along the minus strand of CM046880.1, from coordinate 60,407,182 downwards.
ATTAGTGCTTGATTTTCCTAAATCATCACTTAATACTTACCGCTCATATACGCTCCTTTTCCTAAAGGACGTATTTTACCACAATCATTTTGGCGCCGCTTCCGGGGAGGTGTGTCGTGATTAATTTGCATTGTTGTTTTTAATATTAACCATAAATAGTATTTGTATTAGTAGAAATCTACTAATACGTATTATCTGTTTTCTTGGTTTTTCTTGTGAAATTATTATTACTATATTGTATTAAGTATCACAACAAATAAACAATATCTCCAAAAGTGTGAAAACACAACCTTAATTGGGATTTGATCTCCTAATTATTGTATTCGAATATCAAACAAAAAGAAAAAGGCAAAAATAGATAAATACTTTCGTGAAGCTCGTTTTTGAAAAATACGAACTATAAGGTGGGTATAAGGCGGGTATTATAAAATATACCCTAAGTAAAAAGGCTCTTAAGTGCTTCGCGCCGCCTCGTTTCCCCGCTTGCTTGTGAGTATTTTAATATTGAAAGCTAATCGAGGGTTTTGCAGCCCAAAGTATTATTACGTATAATATATTTGCTTGGTTTCTTTGTGATTAAACCCTCTTGAACAATTTGGTTTTCACCAAAGTTCTAAAGTCATTCGAAGGCGTTCACTCCACGTGATCGTTTTCATTCCTTTTAGGCTTCTTTAATCAAGAGTTTGATTCGAGGAGAGATTTTGTAGATTGTTGTCTACGAAGATACACCAAAATCCAAACAAATTAAATACAATCAAAAACACCAAAAAAAATTTGAAAATTCACAAAACACCCAAAAAGAATCTTCTTTTATCACTTCCCATTCTTCGTGAAGTTTATGATCACTCGTAATCAAGCAAAACGAGATCGTAAACGTCTTCAAAAGCAAGCCAATCAAGAGACATTGATTGTTGAACAACCTCCAATTGTTGAACCTATTGTAGAACAAGAAGTCGTCATGGCTAATCGTACTATGATGGAGTTGCTACAAGCACCCACCAAGGGTTTTGGAGAGGCCATTGTGATTCCCGCCATCCTTGCGGAGAATTTCGAGATTAAGACGGGTTTAATGTCGATGTTGCAAGCAAATAAGTTTAGAGGTCATGAGAAAGACAACCCGCATTATCACATAAGGAATTTTAACCGTCTCACCGCTACTAGCAAGTTTAAGGATGTTCCACATGACGCCATTAAGATGATGTTGTTTCCATACTCGTTAGATGGACCCGCTAAAATTTGGCTTGAGAAAGAACCGCCAAATTCGATTTTGACATGGGGTGATCTGGTTTCTAAGTTTGTGAACAAGTTTTTCCACCATCTAAAACAACACATTTGAAAAATGAGATTTCACGATTTGTTCAAAGAAATAATGAAAGTTTTTCAATGGCATGGGAACGCTTTAAAGAAATGTTACATGAATGTCCACACCATGATTTTTCGGAATTGCATCAAATTGATACTTTTTATAATGGGCTTAATGATCATGAACGAGATTACTTGAATGCCGCCGCGGGTGGTAATTTTTTGTGCAAGACGACCAATGAGGCTTTGAAAATCATCGAGAATAGATCTAAGGTTTATAGCCCTCGTAACACACCGAGTGTTGCTAATTTGGGTTCGTCATCGTCGTCATCGTCTCGTAGTATTAATGCCTTACATGATGAAGCTAATGAGGAAAATTGGTTTTTTGATAGATTTGCCAATCTTATGTCCCATTGGAAAGCTCAAGAAGCTTCAAATTCTGCTTCGGTTAAAGCGGTTGCTAAGAGTTGTTTGTCTTGTGGTGGATCTCATGATCTTTTTGAGTGCATTACCGCGGATGGTAACACTTCGAGTTCTTATGTAGCAACGGGGACTTACAACCAAAACGGTCAAGGTTCCCGCCCAAATCAAGCTCCACCAAATCAAAATGCTAATAACTATCAAAACAAAAACCAAGGTGGTAATTATCAAGGCAATTCACGTAACTACAACAAAGGGAATTATTAAAGTGGGAATGGACAAGTGACTAATCAAAACAAAAACCGTGATTTTCAAAACACTACACAAGGTTTTCAAAATGCTCACACTAAAAATCTTCAAGGATAATTTTTGGATTATGCTAAAGCAAATGATGCTAAATTTGATAACATGCAACGTGAGATGATTAGCTTAAGATCCGAGTTGAAAAACAAGCTTAAAAATGAACTTGCTAATAAACTTAAAACTCATGCAAATAAAATGGAAGGAAATGTCCAACGTCTTAAACAAAATCAAAAAAAGATGGAATTAGGACAACATGAGATTAAGCAAGAGTTGTTAAAAGCGGATGCTAGGCAATCAAAATTTGAGGACCGAATGGTTAAGATGTTTGAAGCAATCATGTGTAAACCCTCTTCCTCGAGTGGTCTTCCTAGTTATACCATTGCAAACCCGAAGGGAGAAATGAAGGTTATTACTACTCGAAGTGGTAAAACTTTCAAGGAACCAATCTCTCGTCCAAGTACTTCTACGGAGAAGGAAATCGAGAAAGAACCCGAGGTGATGGTCTAAAAGGAGCACATTACAATCCCACGAAGTACCGATCACACCACACCTACGGTTGAACCAATACCAATTGTGGAACCCGAGATTCCAAGGTCGTTGCCAAATGTTCAACCTACACCACCATTACCTTTCCCTTCGAGACGAAACAAAGAGAAATTGCAAGAACGTAACAAACAGCAAATCGAGCTTTTTATAAAAATGTTTCAACAAGTGCATTTTGATGTGAGTTTAGCCGACGCGTTGTTGTATATGCCTCGTTTCGCTCCCACTTTTAAAAGTATGATGAGCGATAAGGAAAAGCTTTCTAAGCTTGCTAATTGTTATTCGGTTTATCTTAACCGCATACCGGAAAAAGTTGGTGACCCCGGAAAGTTTCTCATTCCTTGTGACATACAAGATATGAAAGAATGCCTCGCCTTGGCCGATCTTGGTGCGAGCATTAATTTGATGCCATTTTCCATTTGGAAATCGCTTTCGCTTCCGGCTCTTATTCCTTCGAACATGTCTATCGAGATGGCCGATCATTCTACGATTTTAGCATGTGGAGTAGCCGAAGATGTTTTCGTGAAAGTGGGGAAGTTCTACTATCCCGTTGATTTTATAGTAGTTGACATCCCCGCGGATCCTCAAGTTCCTCTAATTTTAGGACGTTCATTTTTAGACACTTCGAGATCGCTTATCAATGTTCATGCAAGAACTATCACTTTGAGATTCAACGAAGAGGAACTTGTTATAAACGCTACTCAAAACTCGAAACCTTCTCATGTTTATGCAATCGCTACCATCAATCACATTGACATCGTTGATGTGGTTTGCGATGAGTTTTCACAAGAAGTGTTAGGTTTTTTCGATAGCTCGTCAAGTGGCAATCCCACTATTTTAGATCCGATTCTTGCTAATTCTACACCAAATCTCACTCCATTCCAAGGAGGCGATCTCACTTCAAATGAAATCGACAATGAAGATGAGGTGTTGATTAGTGATGATACTTCTATTCCACCGTTTCTTTCGCCGATGGAAGTTATGAGTGTTGAACCAAAACCTTCAATCGAGGAACCACCTATCCTTGAATTGAAAGATCTTCCTTCTCACCTTGAATACGCATTCTTGGAAGGTGATGACAAGTTGCCGATTATTATTGCAAAAGGTCTTGCTAATGATGAAAAAACCGAGCTCTTGAAAGTTCTTAAAGCTCATAAAGGGGCAATTGCTTGGAAAATTTCCGACATTAAGGGTATTGACCCGAAGTTTTGTACTCACAAGATTTTAATGGAGGAGGACTACAAACCCGCAATCCAAAGTCAAAGAAGGGTGAATCCCAAAATTCACGATGTCATTAAAAAGGAAGTTTTGAAACTCCTTGACGCGGGAATGATTTATCCTATATCCGATAGCCCATGGGTGAGCCCAATCCATTGTGTCCCTAAAAAGGGAGGAATGACCGTTGTGCCTAATGAAAACAACGAGTTAATTCCCACTCGTGTTGTGACCAGTTGGAGGGTGTGTATTGACTATCGAAAGTTATATGACGCCACTCGTAAAGACCACTTTCCTTTGCCCTTCATGGATCAAATGTTGGAGCGACTCTCGGGAAATGAATTCTATTGCTTTTTAGATGGTTTTTCCGGTTACTTTCAAATCCCTATCGACCCTCGTGATCAAGAGAAGACTACTTTTACGTGTCCTTATGGAACGTTCGCTTATCGTAGGATGCCTTTCGGACATTGTAATGCACCGGGTACGTTTCAACAATGTATGATGGCGATTTTTCACGATATGATCGAGAAGTCGATGGAAGTGTTTATGGATGACTTCTCGGTGTTTGTCAATTCGTTCACGTCGTGTTTAACTAATCTCGAGCAAATGTTAAAACGTTGTGAAGAAACCAATCTTGTGCTTAATTGGGAAAAATGTCATTTTATGTGTAAACAAGGAATCGTCTTAGGACATAAGGTGTCGAAGGCGGGGATTGAGGTCGATAAAGCTAAGGTAGACGTCATCACCAAGTTACCTCATCCCAAAACCGTTAAGGGAGTTAGGAGTTTCCTAGGCCACTCGGGCTTTTATCGTCGTTTCATCAAGGACTTTTCGAAAATCTCTCGACCTATGACACACCTTCTCGAGAAGGATGCTCCTTTTAACTTCAATGAGGATTGTGTTAGAGCTTTCGAAACTCTCAAAAGGAAACTTACCGAAGCTCCCATTCTTGTTGCTCCTAATTGGGAATTACCCTTTGAAATCATGTGCGATGCAAGTGATTATGATATAGGGGTCGTCTTAGGGCAACGTTATGACAAACATTTCCGTCCTATCCACTATTATAGTAAGACGATGACCGAGGCTCAATTAAAGTACACTACAACGGAAAAGGAATTCCTTGCCGTGGTCTATGATTTTGAGAAATGCCGAAATTATCTCGTCTTGACTAAAAGCATCGTGTATACCGACCATTCGGCTATCAAGTTTCTTTTAGCTAAGCAAGATGCTAAGCCGAGATTGCTTCGTTGGATGCTCCTCCTCCAAGAATTTGATGTCACCGTGCTTGACAAAAAAGGAGCCGAGAATCTAGCGGCCGATCATCTCTCTCGTCTAGAAGATCCTCACAAAGATGTTTTCGAGAACAAGGAAATCACCGAAACATTTCCTCTTGAGACTCTCGGTGTAGTGAATTCTAAAGACACCACCACATGGTTTACCTACATTAGAAATTACCATGCGGGCAATTTCATTATCAAGGGTATGACGACACAACAAAAACGAAAATTCTTTCGTCACGTCAAGTTCTATTTTTGGGACGACCCTTATCTCTTTCGGGCTTGTGCGGATCAACTCGTTCGACGTTGTGTGTTTGGTTCCAAAGCTTCTAATATCCTTAGAGCTTGTGACGAGGGACCCACGGGTAGTCACCATGGTGCTAATCTCACGGCTAAGAAAGTGTTCGATGCCGGCTTCTTTTGGCCTTCTATCTATCGTGATGCACACGCACTTGTGAAGTCGTGTGATTCGTGCCAACGTCAAGGAAAATCGTTTCAACGTGAAGAAATGCCGCAAAACATAATTCAAGTGTGTGAGATTTTCGACATATGGGCAATAGACTTTATGGGGCCGTTCCCATCGTCTCATGGCAACAAATATATCCTCGTCGCGGTGGACTACCTTTCTAAGTGGGTGGAAGCTAAGGCTTTGCCTACTAATGATGCTCGTGTGGTAGTGAAGTTTTTGATGCAACTATTCTCTCGGTTCGGAACCCCTCGTGCTATTATCAGCGATCGTGGAACCCATTTTTGTAATGAACAATTCGAAAAGGTTTTAAAGAAATATGGAGTTACTCATTGTCTTTCTACGACTTATCACCCGCAAACGAGTGGGCAAGTCGAGGTTTCGAACCGAGCTTTGAAGAGGATTTTGGAAAGGTCGATTGGAGAAAACCGTTCTTCATGGTCTGACAAACTCGATGACGCTTTATGGGCCTTTCGGACCGCTTATAAAACACCTATCGGTTGCACTCCTTATAAGTTAGTCTATGGGAAGAATTGTCATTTGCCCATTGAATTGGAGCACAAGGCATATTGGGCCCTTAAGCATGCAAACTTTGACTTGAAGACCGCGGGAGATCACCGGAAAATACAATTGAATGAATTGGATGAATTAAGAGATAATGCTTATGAAAATTCATTAATTTTTAAAGAAAAGACTAAAAAGTTTCATGATTCAAAGATTAAAAATCGGGTTTTTAACGTTGGTGATCAAGTGTTACTTTTTAACTCTCGACATAAGATATTTTCCAGGAAATTGAAATCACGTTGGTCGGGTCCGTTCACCATTACACAAGTGTTTCCTTATGGGACCATCGAGGTAGCTCAAGATGATGTTCCTAACTTCAAGGTAAATGGACATAGGCTTAAGCACTACTTTGGTGGGGAAATTCCTTCAATGGTTGCCCTCGACCAAGTCACCTTCCCCAATGATAATTAGCATTGAGGGGATCGAGTCGAGCTCATGACTCGGTAATAAAAAACGAGGTGCCTCGTGGGGGAGATCCCATGCTTATCCTTTATGCTAACTATTCACTAATAAGGGGACTTGTACCCTTTCAACGCGTTGTCTCGTGGTTGTTTGTGATTGTGTTATCTAGATCATCATTATCATCTACGATTGAAGACTCTCGTGTTCGTTTACGTGAGCCTCCATCGTTTGTTTGAAGAAGTTTTTCACAAATCCATGACATGTCCTTTATTGTTCTAACAATTATCTTTTAGCATACTTAATAAACGGCTTTAGATATATTGTTGATCACCCTTTCCATGCTAGATCCTAAGCATTCGATTCTTCGTCTCTAGTATGGGGGTGCTCCACCTTTAGACTCGAAACATTGAGGACAATGTTTACTTTTAGTATGGGGGTGAATAGATACTTGCTTTGCTACGCCCTCACGCTTTCCAAGTTTCAATGTTTTGTTTTTGATGTTAATAAGGCTAAAAATGGCCAAATTTTAAATTTTTTCTTAGTTTTAATAAGTGTTTTTAAGGCATGAATGTATATTTTCTGTTGGGTAGAATAAGAGATAATTTTTGACTTGATGGGCATTTGGAGCCATTTACATTCCTTAACCCGCTCAATTCAAGTTTTGCTAGACTTTTATATAGGGAGTTTTAAAACGCGAAAGTCTTAACTCTTACGGGTTAAGAACAAGAACTTTCCGCAAGTTCCTATAATTGATCCTAGAAAGTCACTTATCAAGGGAACTATAAAACGCATTCTCTAAACTTGAAAAAGTCCAAGAACGTGCAAGATCCTATAGGTGGCTTGAAAACCCAAAACTTTGATTTGATATAGTCCTAATAAAAGCTAATCCAAATTTGGCTTAATTTTGACTTGCATGGCTAAGTATTCACGAGTATCTTTAAGTAGAGGTCTTTATATAGTGAAGAACGAGAAATGATAGAGTTAGACAAGTGATCATGCTAAACGTAGAACATGAAAATGTTCTTTCAAAAACTCATATGTTTTTAATTGTGGTTTTTTCTTCCCATAAGATCAATGTATTAGGAATAAATCATAATTGCAATAAGTAAGGTCGTACGATTGGAAAGGTTACTTAGCCTCTAGCGCAAGATCGTTTAAAAGTTGCTCGGGGTTGAATAGAGTTTATAGCCAAGGCATAACTTATTGAAGCGGGACGCGAAGATTGGCGATCATCCAAAAAGGCCCTAACAAGGCATGAGGAGCCCTATTTTGTTGCAAAAGATTCAAAGATGATGTGAAGTATCATTATTCCTAAATCAATATGAAGGATCGAGACACACGACGAAAAGTAATTACTCCCCTAAAGATCATGGAGAAAGTCTATCCAAAAAGACCCTTACAAGGTATGAGGATAAATATATCCAAGTCCGAAAAGGAGGCGGATCGTTGTATATCAAAGTCCAAAGTAAAGATTGAAGAAAAATGATGAAGTCGTGGTCCAAATATGAAGAATCTCTCAAAAACGTCAAGTGAAGAAATTCCAAATATATGAAGAGAAGACCATAATTTCAAGAACGTCTTCCCAAGATTTGAAGTATGAAGTACATGCCAAATATCGGTCCGAGAAAGGTCTCAAATTGTGAAACGAGTTATGCCAAGATATGAACTTAAGGAGATACACGAGAAGCCGTTTTAAAAGATTTTGTCCTTCGGCTAACTATCGATCCAATCGTGCTACTTTGCTTTCGGACTAATACCTACTCAAATAAGTCAATATGAATCACTTGTGATCCATGACAAATAGTTATAAAATGCTAGTAACCCATTTCTTTTATAATAACTAGGATTGCGGGGAGAAAAAGTATTACACAATTTTGACGTATGAGTAGTGTTAGCATTGTGACTTGTACCAACAATGATCTCGTTTTTGCACTTAGCATGGAATGTATGACAATCAAGGATGACGAAGTTTACTCTAAGGGACATTTGCTTGTTTCTATTCTTTGACCCTAAAAGTCACTTTCGTGATGAAAATCATACATTATGTCTTTACACATCTTCATAGTATGTTGCAAGTCTTTTACTCTTCAATACAGGTTAATAAAATTGAACTTTGGTGATGCTTAGATACTTTATTCTATCATTGCGTGAGGGCACGACAATGGCTTAGTATGGGGGAGTGATGAGATGGCATTTATACATGATCTCATCGTCCTTTTCGGGCTTTAAATGCATAAAAATGTCATAAAATACCATATATATGCTTGTGTTTGTTTACTTGTGTATTTTAGGTATGGATATCGTGAAAAAGACAAAAGATCACAAGAAACAAGGAAAAATGGACACGAGAAACGAAGCCGTACAAAGAACCGGGCCCTAATTCATGATTTATCCAACATTTATCCTTGAAGACTTGAAGATATGCAAGTTTGATCCTCAATGAATGAAGAAATGACACTTAAAACCCTTGTATATTGATAATTACAAGTTCGGTCCTTTAAGTTTGTCAAAATTACACAAATGGTCCTTCAACTTTGAAGAAATGACAAGTTTAGTCCCTCAACAATTTTAAATTGTCATTAATGGTCCCTCATGAAGCCAAAGACACATTGAAGACCTTTGAAGATCAACAAAGTCCAAAATTAGCCCTTGAATTATGCAAAAGTTCCATAAATAACCCTTGATTCCCTTTTTCCAAAGTTTGGTGCCAAAAATGCCAAGGTGTGAAAGTTATTAACAAAGGAGACACGTTTTGTTGCCAAATAAACTTGCTATACAACTTTCCACAAAAACAAAGGACCAAAAGTGACAAGCTGAAAATTCAAACTCTATACACGCGGGTAACACTTATTGTTTGGATTTTTACCATCAAGAACACCTCTTTTACCCAGGATTAAAAAGAGGAAAACAAAGGGGAAAACAAAATTGGCTATACCCACGTGTGATTCACATCACCTCAATCAAATCCCACAACAAAAACCTTAAATCCCACTACCAGAATGATACCCCCATTCCCACTCACAACACGACACCTGGCATTTGATCATGACATGGCAAAATCAATGGTCTCAAGTCATTCCTTGGTCACTAAGCACCCAACAAACGTCCAGGATTCACCCAAACCAGCTAGCAACATGCCTAGAAGATTCTGCAAGGATAGAATAGGAAATTCAGTTGCTAGGGTTTGTGAATAGTGCTAGCATGGGCATTTGCCTATAAAAGGAGACCTCAACATGTGAGAGTCCCTTTGTTCCAGTTTTAGGCTATCAATCTTTGTAATTCCTTTTTAAGTTTATAAAATTTGAATTTCATAAAATTTTGAATTCTCTTTTGTGTTTGATTAAAAGTTGGTGTTAGAATAGCCTAAATCTGAGTTCCATTTTATTGTTTAGACCTTCCTTAATCTTGTGGTTAAGGCACGTCTTGGTTTATAAGGTTTTCAAGGTTCAAAATCCTTGAAATCCTAGTTTCTGATTTTGGCTTATATTGTGTACTAACCCTTAGCCATAAGCCTTAAGCTCCTTCGAGCTTGTTGACACCAAGCCTGGGAAGAGTTCTAAGCCTTTGGTTGAGTTGTTTGCTGATTTGTGTTGAAGACATATCATAATCAAAGCCTTGTTCTACTTTGAACATCAACAGGCTTTGATCTTCTTCTTTGAAGGACCTTGGTCTTGTTCTAGTTGTTGAACAAGGTCCAAGGAGCATAGCTGGCCCTCCTAGGATGTTGTGGAGGGCAGGCATAATCCCTTGATTAAGTTTCCTCTAAAAATTTCATGTTACTGCCTGTTTTGGATTTGGTGCTTTGATTTTGATTACTTGTGTTTAAGCTGGTGATTTTTGTGTTTGGTTCTATTAGTTGCTACCTAGGAAGTGTTTTTGATCATTAAAATCAGTAGGTTATTAGTAAAAATCACAAGTTACTTTGTTAAGTAGTTGATTAAGGGGTGTTTGGGTCAACTGCATGATTTGGATTTGTGGTTTGCTAAGAGGTGGTTTTGTGTTTGCAAGTGTTGGTATTTGTTTATTGGGTGCTATTGTTCATCTGTTTGCAGGTTTTGAGGTTTGAAACACATTAATTCATATAAAGGGATATAAAATCTTTGTTACTTGGTGAAATTGACTGAAATTTAGGGGACACCTAGATCTAATCAAAGACTAGGGTTAACAAGTGTTAAATCTAGGTTAACTACACCAGGGAAGTGGGATTTGAGGCTTGAATTTGGATCTAGTGTCAAATAGATCAGCAAATAGTTTCTGCATATGCACCTTGTTCATCAGTAACTTTATATGCTTTGATCTTGTTGTTTCCTTTGATTTAGTGGTTGATTTAAGTTTATTTGTGCTTATTCATAGTTTATATAGCTTGTGTATGCATCCTGTTGAGTTTGGTTGGCTTATTCTTGTTGCTATTGACTCCTTGTGATTCACTGATCACAAGGGTGCCCTTGTTTCCAATTGAATCCAACTAAATCTCTCTAAAAAGCTTGGTCAAATAGTCAAAGCAGTGGGAACTCCTTTCCCCTGCTAGTTACCACTGCTAGTGTTAATTGGGTTTCAGCTTATCATTAAGCTATAATATCTTATTTTAACCAGCAACAACTTGGATTTTGTAATAGGTGCTCATTATTTGACCCATTTGTTCATACTGGAGCATTTGGGGGGTTGACTTTAGGGTTTGACTAGAAAACCAACTTAGTTGACTTTTTCATAAGTGCTTATTGGCTTATTCTGGCTTATTGGTTTTGCTTATTGGAATTTTGTTGATTTTTTGGCTTATTGAGTTCATTTGTGATCTTTTTCAAGTTGAATCAAGTCCTGAGGTGCCTTATTTCTCAAAAACGACTATTTTGTCTTTTAGTGAAATATTACTTTGCTTATTTCTTGCTTATTGAGTGTGCTTTTTCAAAATTTCTTTTTACAGATCTCATAAGCATCCCAAAAGAAGGTTGTGTGTCAAATTAGAGCTTATGGCATTAGCTTATTGCTTAATGGGCTAAAAAGCCCAATAAGGATAAGCTGTTTGCTTATTAAGCTGTGATAAGCTCACATTCAACTTTTGGGCCTTTAGAGTTTTGTGTTTAGAATTAAATTTTGAGTCAGATAGGGCTTTTCCAAGTCAATTGGGCCAAGTTTGACTTTTTGGGCTAAAAAGCCCATTTGTGTTGACTGAATTTGGTTTTGGCCCATTTGAGGGCCTAATAGGGGTATTCTGGTCATTTCACTTTGATTTTCTGTTTATTTAGGTTAAAATAAACTAGTTTGCAAGTTTTTAGAATTTTTTATAATTTTTAGATTTTTAATAATATTTTAATATTATTTTATTATTATTTTTCAAATTTCACATTTTTCAACTTTTTACATTTTTCTTAGCTTAAATACATTAATATAGGAATTTAGCAACTTTTAGAATAATTTTATCACTTTTATAATAATTTTTATAATTATTTTAAGTTTTAATAGTTTTTAAATCATTTTAAATATTTTTATCAGTTTAAAAATTTCTAAAAATAGTTTTTAATCTTTTTAGGTCATTTTAGAGGTTTACCAATTGAAAAATCTTTATTTGGGCTTTTTGATAATTTATTTGATTTTTAGGGCTTTAATTAGCATTTAAAAATTTAATATTTAATTATTTAAAAGGTTTGAAAAAGTTTTGATCATTGGTAAACTCTTGGTTTATTTAATTTGATTTTTGGTGAATTTTTGGTAATTTTTAGAATTAATTTTTATTTTTGTAGTTTTTACGGTTTTACGTTTTATCATTGTAGTATTAATTTCACGTCTTAGTCATCTTCTTTTCTCATCCCCTTCTAAACCAAATATTAATCACAAATCATTTACATCTTAGTCACACACATATACCTCCTTGGGAAACGAACTTTCACCTTTGGGTCATTAGTGCTTGATTTTCCTAAATCATCACTTAATACTTACCGCTCATATACCCTCCTGTTCCTAAAGGACGTATTTTACCACAATCATTTAATCAAGAAAAACTAAAAATCCCTTGTTAAATAAGTTTTGTTTTTTAGACTTTGGCCACAAAACTTTTGCAATGGTATTTCAAGGACTTGTTTTGTAATATCTTGATATTTGACGGGCTGATTTTGGCATTTCTTCATACTTTGAGGTCTTCACTTGTATCTTTGTCTTCATGGAGGACTAAAAGTGACAAATCTTCAAATTTAAGGGACCATTCTTGCCAATTCTTCAAAGTTAAGGGTCCTTTTTGTAAATTTGACAAACATTAAGATGTTGATCCCAAACTTACATCGATTAAGCTTTGTGTATACGAGATTAGATCAAGTAATACACGTAGAGAAACCTTTGCTTATGAATGAAGTAACTAAGTGTTATGCGGAATTAACACTTAATCTAAAACACAAAGATGTTAAACAAACTTTCACTTGTATTAGAATAATCGAACTTGATTACAATGAAAGAGGTTTAACTTGTGAAAACTTATTATAACTGATAATCAACATTAACCTAAAAGATCTTCTTTTATAGATTAAGAAGTCTTGTACAAGAAGCTACGAATCAACTATTCTAGGTAAAGATAATAATGGAAAATACAATGTCGAGTTTATCTTTACCATATACAAACAAAAGGAACAAAAGATTCGTATAAGATAACTTCCATCAGTGCTTGTCTTCAAGGCTATCAGCGTTGACTTTCCTAACTGTCAACGCTTGGCTGTCAGCGTCCAATGTCATCTTATCAGCGCTTGAACTCTTCTTATCAGCGTCTAGTGAACTGACCCATAATTTATTCCCAACAATCCTCCCCTAAACTTGATATCTATTCCAATGATCAAGTTTCTGAATAAAAACTTAAGGCTTAGGAGGAATCTTACAAAAACTTCTTATGTTGGTGATAAACATATCTAATCAAGTCCTTGGCCACGTCACTAGTGTAATCAATCTCCAAGGGTGTCTCCTTCATCTTCTCCAATACTTCTTTGGACAAGAAATAGTCAGCATCCACAAGTAGATACTCTGAAAACTTTGTAGAGCTCAAATGAAACACACCACAAGTAGAATAAAGCCTCCAATGAAGACCACTGAGGTCATCTTCAAGATCCTTCCATATAGCAGGATCTGCTTCCCTTGGACCACACAAAGTCAAAAATGTGTGCCATAGTCTTATTCCATTTGCTGAAGTAGGTGCTTCAGCCGTATACTTGGCCTCTATCAATCTCCATAGATGCACCAAGTCTTCCCTGTCTATGCTTGCAAAGATAGAAATAATTGAAGCGAAAGTGTGTACCTCCTTCCCAAATCTGCCAATCTTCCAAAATCCACACTCATCTTCATCAAAACTTATGATTGGATTTTTGGCATCTAGAGATACTACATTAACCAAATCTGATGCTTCCAATGGAGAAAGCTTGAGATGCTTCCTTATGACAGTTTCATTTGGATAATACACATCCATATCTTTGGGAAATTGTAGAGGATCTCCTTTCTTCACTGGTCTTTGAGCAATCCTCATCTCCTTTTGAATCTGCATTTCCTCAGCAAGCTCTTGTTTCCTTTCTTCTGAAAGAAACTGTAAGACATTATTTTCTTGCACATGCCTCCAAATAGGATGTGCCCTGTACTCTAGCTCCTCAAAAGATAAAGCCAGCAACTTCTTGTATGTCCATCCAGGTTGATGGCTTCTAAGCAACTTGTAATACAATTGCCTTCTATCTCTTTTAAGCCAAGTCTTGACCTCTTGTGCATTATACCTCAAAATCACCTTTATATCATCTTGTACCCTGAGAAGAATTTCCAACCCCCAAATTTGATCTGACAAACTCATCCCTGGGTTGTCCATTACCTTATCTTCCCAAGCATGGAACATTCTGGTGATTTCTGGAAGGTCAAAATCAACCTGCTTCTTCAAGTCACTCAACCTTTCTTTTGCCAACTCATCCCCATATTCAAGTCTTTCTGGATCTTCAATGATTTGAACACTTGAATCTGAGCTAGCTCCTTCTTTTTCATCATCACTCTCTTTCTCACTCTCAGAAGTGGCAGCAAATGGTGATCTACCACTCCTATTCAAATATTCTTCCAAAAGTTGTGCAGCCAACTGTTCATCAAATGCAATTTGTGCTGCATCTTTCTTTGGAACATCTTCTTCAACCATAATTCCTTTACCTTTGTCTTTTGGATCAATTATAGGTAAAGTAGATGAAGATACTTGTGTAGACACATCTTTGATGATTGTTGATGACTGGAATACATCAACACCACCTGCAACATTGTCAGCGTTCAAGTTACCTTTATCAGCACCCCGATTACCTTTGTCAGCGCTGGATATGTCAGCGTTCAAACCTGTATCAGCGCCCATTGTTGCTGTGAAAGATCCTTCCAAGTTTAATGGAGATACCTTGGATGTATCAATGACAGGGTGCTTCTTCAAGTTGGTGAGTGCTTCAGCAACATTTAAAGATTCACTAAATTGTGAACTCTTCTCACTGGCTGTATGAATCAGCTCATCCTCTTCATCCTCCCCTTTGGAAGATTCCTCCATTCTACTCCTGCTACTAGGATTCTCCAAAACAGTTACCCGCTCCCTCAATACTTGGAGTTCACGGCCCTGATTATTGACAATTTGTACAAGGCTGACATTTTGCTTTTGCAAGCTAATGACAGCAGCCGTCAATTCATTCAATGTCATAGGTTCCAATCTGCCCTCAGCTAGAATGGGGATTTGACCTCCCAAAATAGAATCATGGGGCATGGATGAGGTCTTAATGATGTTGGGACTGTCTTGACCAGCATCTAAGCTTGTGTCAATAGCCCCAGCCTCATCTATGTCACCAGCCACACTTGTGGAGGTGGTTCTCTCTGCAACAAGGCTAGGACCACTAGAGGAGAACACTCCAGTAGTCCTTTGGCGTTTATTCAACCTAGATTGTAATGGGGTGGAAGATGAGGTAGATTGTGTGGGTGTTGGTTGGTTAAGGGGTGTTTGGGACTGTTCAGGGATGTCATCAGCGTTGGGATTGGCTGTGTCAGCGCCAACATTTTGAGTGTCAGCGTTGACATTGGCTTGGTCAACGTCCATGTTTTCAGGTGAAGGTAATGGTTCAAGGATAGGCTCAAGTTGAGGGGCAGGGTCTGGTTGTGGTTGGGCAGCCTGAATTACTTCAAGCATGGCTTGGGTGAGAGGTATAGGTCTGTTTGTGGAGATCATTTTGTCAAAAATGGTTTTCTTTTGCTTAGGGATCTCATAAAAATGGTCATGATCCCTAGTACAATATTCTTGTAAATCAAACACCATTTGCAAAAATCTTGGGTAAGCCAAAGTTATTTTACTTCCCTTATTTTTACACATCCCTTCAAAAATCATTTTTGAAAAATTATACCTAAGCCCACGTGACATACAAACCAAAGCACTTGCAATGGACCTGTTTATTTAATTAAAAGCAGTACATTTTGGACTTAAGCATTGAAGAAGGACATGTATCAAATATTTCCAATCTGAGGGAAATTCCTGCTTATGATATTTATTTAAAGTTTTACCAGCAGGAATAGGATAACCCAATTCCCTAAGACCTTGTTCTATTATTGCAATGGCAAGGGTAGTCACACCATCAACGTCATTAAGACGCAAAGCTTGGCGAACCAAGGCTTCAGTGACCACCCATGTTCGTCCATGAACAGTAGATGTTAATGTAGTCACTCCATTAGCTGTTGTGGAACTTACATTATTCCAAAACTGTCTAATGTGTGCGACAGGGACTAGTGGTTCATGAGAAAGTGCATACCTTATGGAGGATGCATTTAAAAATGCCACCATTTGTGAATACTGAGGGAACAAATCATTATCAGCGGCCAAGTAAGCTACCATATTATGTTGGCTCTTGAACTCCAATGTCAGATTGTTTGAGTTGAACTTTGGTGCCATATTGAAAGTTGTTTAGGTTATGTGATATGGGAAAAATCTAGGAGACAAATGTTAGACAAGAAAATATGAATACCCAGAATGAAAAGTTAGCCAAATTTATAGGAGAGATGCATGATTATGATTGGTCAAAAATGAGGCAGTTATATTCAAAGAGTAATGATGAAAATATTGAATCAAATATAACTTATCTCATGCATTAATTAAAAGTAACAACTCCCCAAAATTATGGCCAAAGATTAGTCAAAAATAACAACTGGGTAGGGCCCACTAGGTGTCAACGGTCAAAAATAGGCCATCAACGCCCAACGGCTATATTTTCTTGTCAGCGTTTGCCTAAAGCCTTGTCAGCGTCACGATTGGTCGTAACAGCGTTTGGAGAAAAACTTGTCAGCGTCTAAAAATAAAAATATTTAAAAAGAAAAAGACCTTAACAAAGTAATTTATCCTAAGGGAAATATCTTGCAAGTTGATAATAATTACTGGGCGGCAAGCACTGTCCACTTATGCACACTTGCTTAAGCAAGATAGACACAAATGTCCTCAAGTGTCCCTTGCTAACCAAAATACTTACCAACAAAGTTATTTCATAAAATCCTTTGTAACTCCCAGGTAAACCCATAACAAAAATATTCCCAAGTCTCCCAACAGACCACAACCAATTCTAGGCCAAAAATGTCTTGGCAGTATGCATAGTTTGTCAACTTTGCATGCTACAGTGCCTCATGGTTTAGTAAAACTAACCCATACTCACCTGTGGACACAATCTAGAATTGTGATAAGAGTATTATAAGAATACCCAAGAGTCCTAAAGGTTCCTTAAACCTCCCCTTAAACTATGATACATGAGTTTCTCAAAATATATATGAACATTAAAAACTTATGTCAAGATAGGAATATAAATATTCCAACCATCATCCATAAACAAAAACATGTCCAAATAGCTCTTCAAAGATCCATAAGCAACTCTGTATCCAATGGCATAAAGCTAACACCACCTACACATTTAGATTGAAAACCACAAAACTAACATTGTTGCTGACAGCGCCCCGACAACACTTATCAGCGTTGAAGGAACTCTTGTCAGCGTTAGACGATAATATCTCTAACAACGGCAAAATAACACTTGTAAGCGTTACATTTACCTTTGTCAGTGTTAGAAAAATAAAGTGGAAAAATTTAAATCATCACAAAGACCAATAACAATGCATTATCCTGTACATACTTTTACAAAAAGGGTTCCAAAACACACATTAAGTGAGATTAACCATTCCAATATTTGTTACCAAATATTGAAATCTTCCAGTATCAAAAGGTTTAGTTAATAAATCAGCCACATTATCTTCTGTGTCTACCCTATCTGGTTGTATTAAACCTTTCTCAAAGCAATCTCTTATAAAATGATGCCTAATTTCTATGTGTTTGGTTTTAGAATGATGTACAGGATTTTTAATAATGCATAAAGTACTGTTATTGTCTACAAAAATCTTGGTATGCATGAAATTATACCCATAATCCAACAGCTGGTTCTGAATCCATAAGACTTGTCCACAACAAGCAGCTGCAGCCACATATTCTGCTTCAGTTGTAGAGTTTGCCACCACTGTTTGTTTCTTGCATTGCTAAGATATCAGTCTACTCCCAAGAAATTGACATCCACCAGTTGTGGATTTCATATCAAACTTGTCACCACCATAGTCACTGTCCGAATATGCAACAAGCTCCAATGGAGAATCTTTTGGGTACCATAAGCCAAGATCTGGATAACATCTCAGGTACCTAAAGATTCTTTTCACAGCAAAAAGGTGACATTCTTTGGGATTCACTTGATGGCGTGCACAAGCACACACAGCAAACATGATGTCAGGTCTTGAGGCTGTAAGATACATCAATGAACCAATCATTGATCTATAGTGCCTAACATCCACATCTTTTCCAGCTCCAATTTTTCCCCAAGGGTGTTCCCTATCCATAGGAGTGGAAGCACTCTTTTCATGTGGAGAAAAACCAAATTTCTTCAAGATTTCAGCTACATATTTGTCTTGGGAGATGAAGATACCATCTTCTTTCTGCTGAACTTGTAATCCTAGAAAGAAGTTCATCTCACCCATTGCACTCATCTTGAATTTATCTGTCATAAGCTTGGAAAAGTCTTCACTCATCTTTGGATTTGTGGATCCAAAAATGATATCATCAACATAGACCTGAACAAGTAAGACATCCTTACCTTTCTTCTTTGTAAACAATGTCTGATCTATGGTGCCCCTTTTAAAACCATTTTCCACCAAGTAGGTGGACAATGTACCATACCATGCTCTTGGGGCCTGATGAAGTCCATACATAGCTTTCTTCACTCGATAAACCTTGTCTGGATTCTCAGGATCTTCAAAACCAGGAGGTTGCATGACATATACCTCCTCAACAATTGTTCCATAGAGGAAAGCACTCTTCACATCCATTTGATAAACAGTGAAGTTCATACAAGAGGCATAAGCTATGAAAATTCTTATAGCTTCAATTCTTGCAACATGAGCAAAGACCTCTTCATAATCTATCACTTCCTCTTGTGTATATCCCTGAGCTACCAAACATGCCTTGTTTCTTACCACAATACCCCTTTCATCTTTCTTGTTCCTTAGAACCCATCTTGTCCCAATTGGTCTCACATATCTAGGACAATCAACCAGCTCCCAAACATCCTGTATAGCAAATTGGTGAAGCTCATCCTGCATTGCTTCCACCCAACTAGGTTCTTTGAGAGCATCAAAAATCTTCTTGGGTTCCTGTTGTGACAGAAAACAGGCAAACAAACATGTTTGTACAAGAGGGGTATCAACCTTCTTGTGGATATTAGCAATGAAGCTATCATGAGTCTGGTGAGATCTTCTAGTTTGAACAGGAGTCATGATATTCCCAATGATTTGAGAGGGAGGATGATTCTTCAAGGTAGATCTAGGAATTCCATTTTCAAGAATTCTGTTGTCTTCAATATCATCCTCCATGTTGCTAATATCTTCTTCAGACTCTCTTCCATCTTGAACCTCTTCATTTATTCTTGAAGGTTCACCTTGTTCAAAAGTGGAAGATACGAAATGCTCATAAGTGTTGTCAACGTTGGAATTTTGCTTGTCAGCGCTGGAATTACTTTTGTCAGCGCCAGAATCATTGTTGTCAACGTTTGAGCCATCATCGTCTGAATTGGTCTTGTCAGCGCTAGAATTGTGCTTGTCAGTGCCTGAATGACCATGCATGTTATCAACTGGTGGTATTGAAGAACCACCTTTAACCTTTCTAGCAGCAGCAGCAGCAGCATAATACTCATCTGTCCATATAGGAAATGTAACATATTCTTGTGTGGGAGATGACTCAACTGCTGGTGGTCCATCCTTCTTAGCAACCTGTGTACCTGAAACATTACCAATTCTCTTTTCCAAAACACTTGAAGTTACCTTCACAATGTCAGGATTAGTAACAGGCATATAATTTAAAGCTCTAGATAAAGGTTCCAAGACAAACAACCAATTTGGACCACTTTCAGGATCACTAGGTTTACTCTCTAAAAACCTAACATGTACTTTTTCAAGTATACGTTTTTCCTTTTTAATGTAAACCCTATATCCTTTGCTCTGCACTGAATAACCCATGAAATAACCTTCATCACCTTTTGCATCAAATTTACCTAGGTCATCACTAGTTTCTAAAACAACTACATGACAACCAAAAGGCTTGAGAAAGCCAATATTTGGCTTCCTTCCCCAAAGTAACTCATAAGGTGTCTTATTATGTATTTTGTTGACCAATGCCCTATTTTGAACATAACAAGCTGTGTTAATAGCTTCAGCCCAAAAGGCTATAGGAAAGTGGGCATCAGCCAACATGGTTCTGGCTGCTTCAATTAGGGTTCTATTCTTTCTTTCAGCAACCCCATTTTGCTGTGGGGTTCTATCTATGCTAAACTGCCTAGTAATCCCTTTCTTGGCACAAAAATCCTCTAGTAACTTATTTCTAAACTCACCCCCATTGTCACTTCTAAGAATTTTGACCTCATTACCATTCTTCTTTTCAATCTGGGTAATGAAATCAATCAAAATCTGGGCAGTTTCACTTTTCTTAACTAAAAAGAAAGTCCATGTAAACCTAGAGAAGTCATCAGTGATGACAAAGCAGTATGATTTACCCTTCAAGCTTTCTATATTAGTTGGACCAAAGAGGTCCATATGCAATAAGTGAAGTGGTTTAGAACTAGAGTGCACCTGTTTAGATTTGAATGAGACCTTGTGCTGCTTGCCCTTAAGACATGCAACACAAGAGTGGTCATTGTGGAAAGCCTTTTCAGGCAAACCATCAACTAAACCAAGTCTCACAAGTCTATTGATATTTTTAAAGTTTATGTGCCCTAATCTCCTATGCCAAAGATTACTTTCATCTACTGAAGCTTTAGCATAAAAACATGACATCATTTTATTATTCATCTTAATTCCATTAAGATTCACATTATATATGTCTTTATGCCTTGGTGTTCTAAATTTTATGTATTTCTCCTCAGGGAGCTTGTAATCTTTGCTTAACACCAAGCACTCAGTATCTGTGAAAAGAACCTTATTTTTGTTATCACACACTTGTGATACACTAAACAAATTATAATCCAGTTCTTTTACCAGGAATACATTCTCAAAACGTAGATTATTGGTGATAAGGGTTCCTTTTCCTGTGATGGTGCCGTAGCCCCCTCCAAAGTATACCTTATCACCATCTTGAATAGGAGTGAAGTTCGTCAGATAGTCCTCCTTTCCTGTCATGTGCCTTGAGCATCCACTATCCCAATATCCATAATCATTGATCTTCTTTTGAATGCCCTGCACATAAAGAAAACACATTAGTTTTCTTTGGGAACCCAAGTCTCAGAAGACTTGGATTCATCTGGTTGTTCAATAAGAACAGACTTAGTTCTCACAACAACCCCATTCTCATCCCTTTTTGGATGAAATGCCCAGTTAACCCCAATTGGTCTTGACATGACCTTTGAAATATAATGAAACCTGTTGCATGTCATAGAAAGACCACTAGAATTAGGGTTTTGGTCTTGTTTTGGTCTCAATGTTAAGCTAGTAGAAGCTTTAGACCCATTTCCCTGTGGTTGCAAATACCTAGGTTTGGCAGTGTGTCTGTCAGCGCTGAAATTGTTCTTGTCAGCGCCCTGATTGCCTTTATCAGCGTTGAACCTAGGGTTTGCTACAGGAACCCATTGCCTATTGGACCAAGTGTTTGACTTTTGGAAAGGTCTTAGGCCATGTGTGTTAGACCCTCTAGAAAAGAATGGGGCTGGTCTAACAACTAGTGAACTTTTGTTCACAAAGGTTTTGGGTCTGACAGTGTTTGACCTATGTTGACTTTTGTCAGCGCTGAAATGGTTCCTATCAGCGTTGACATTTGAAGCGTTGACACATTTGTATGCCAAATGTGAAAAGCTACCACAGGTGTAACAAGCTTTTCTAGACATAGTCTTAGGTCTAGAAGCAAAGAAGCCTGTTCCATGGTTACTAACTTGGCTTTTTGGTGACCTAGTATTCCTATACATCTCTGCATACTTAACACTAGGTTTTCTAACAGTTTGTGAGCCAAGGTCAACAGCTTTGCCAGTGGTTGGGTGTGTGATTTTAATAGGTGTAGGATCATGGCTCGTGATTGGTGTGGGCTCATTTGGACTTTCACACAACAAACCTCCCTTAACAAACAAAGTGTGGTTAGCTTTCTTCCACTCATCTAGGTCAGTCAGTTTTTTATTATACTCTTCAACTGGGGAAGTCACTCTAGGTGGAGGAATGAATTCCTTCTCTTGGAGTTCTGGCAAGCCAGTCCAAGATAAGTCCTTTGATTGGACACCATAGAAATCCCCAGCTGGTGGTGGAACACCAGTATAATCTTTCATCCCAATCCCACTCATGTCCTTAGAGTCTCTTTGTTTACTAACACACTCTCCTAGGGTTTGTGTGGCCTTATCAAATCTCTGGATTTTAAGACTCACATTATCTTTATTTTTGTTAGCCTCATCTAACTTAGCTATCAAATCAAGATTAACCCTGTTTTTGATATCTTGAATATCTTTACTTTGATGTAACTCATGATTTAAGATATTTATTTTATCTTTTAGATCAAACTCCATTTTCTTATACTCAGCTACTGTCCTTTCTGTTTGGGTGAGAGCAATTTGATAATTAGATACTTTGCATCTTTCAGCACTTGCCTCATCTAATAATTTTACTATCTCTTGATTTAGTTTTTCAGTATTTAAACGACAACCCTTAGAACAGAAAGCATCATCATATACCTCATTATCTGAAGAAGAGGAGGAGTGTGCCATGAGAGCATATTCAACATGCTCTTCTTTAACTTCAGCAACCAATGCTTTGTCCTCTTCCTCATCCTTAGCCAAAAAGTTCCAGCTCCAGTCCCATCCTCCAACACCATCAATTTGTTGAACAGCTACCATGGCCTTGGAATCTTGGCTCTTAACCATTTGGCTTGAAGGCTTGCCAGCATCAGATCTTCTTGGAGATCTACATTCCTTCATAAAGTGCCCCATACGATGACAATTGTAGCACTCAACTTTGGATTTGTCAAATCCAGCAACATCCTTAGCATCAAAGGTCATCTTCTTCTTGAACCTTTTATTAAATCTGTTTGCTCTTAAACTTACAAGAGCCATAGTCCACTTGATGTCCATCTCTTCCAATTGCTCATCACTTATTTGCTCAAGATCCTCATATGTAATCCTTGAATCACTGGGCAAAGAAGCAATGAATGCACACACAGTATCTAGATCTAAACCAGCAGGTTTAATTCCATCAGCGCCAAAGTTGTGAGTGTCAACGCTTGAGTATGAGGCGTTGACAGGATATGATCCAGCGCTGACAGAATGTGTTCCAACGCTGATAGGATGTGATCCAGCGTTGACACATTGAGATCCAGTGACTGGATGTCCATAGGAGTTCATGGAATCAAATTGACCTTCACTTTGTGAGAAGAAGGCCATGTTGCTACTGGAAGGTTTATTATCACTCTCCAAAAGCCATTCATTCTCCAACAGTCTTAGTTTGTTGAAGATGTCATCAAACCTAGAGGTTTTGTGTGTGTTATTGACAAGAATGGATCTTGCCTCAATCTTCCATACATCACCAAGGCTTTTGAGAAAAGTAGCATTCAAGTCAGGGTCATCAATCTGTGTTCCCATGAAGGAAAGTTGACTTGTAATGTCAAGCAGTCTACTTCTCATACTGCTGAGATTTTCATTGGGTTGAGCCTTAAAGACAGCATACTCATGCATGAGTTGCTTCTTCTTTTCTTCTTTTGTGTCAGCATTGCCACCATGTGCTACTTCAAGAGCTTCCCAAAGCTCTTTTGCAGACTCAAAGCGTTTGTACTTGTGCTGATTCTCATGACCCAAGGCGTGTTTCATGATGTTCAAAATTTTCATGTCCACCCTTTTCTTGGCTATATCTTCAGCAGATACAGCTCTTCCATCTTCAGGCTTTTCCTTCTTATCAGCTTCAGGACAATTAGGAACAGCTGTCCTTGTGGCAATAGCATTAGCAATCTTTTGAGCTTTGTTGAATGTGTTCCCATATTCAACAATCTCCCAAAGAGTGTAGTCATGGATGGCTACATATTGCTCAAAATTGGACTTCCAAAGCTCGAAGTTCCTGGCATCAAACATGGGAATTTTGATACTAGGGTTTGTGGTGTTGCTTTGTAGCAAAACAGGAGCAGGAGGTTGTTCTGAGCCAGACATGATGTTTTTAGGGTTTTGAGAAATTTAGGGTTTCGTTGTTTTAGGGTTTTTGCGTTACTTAAAGATCAAAAGTTTCTCAACAAGCTCTGATACCAGTTGTTGATCCCAAACTTAGATCGATTAAGCTTTGTGTATACGAGATTAGATCAAGTAATACACGTAGAGAAACCTTTGCTTATGAATGAAGTAACTAAGTGTTATGCGGAATTAACACTTAATCTAAAACACAAAGATGTTAAACAAACTTTCACTTGTATTAGAATAATCGAACTTGATTACAATGAAAGAGGTTTAACTTGTGAAAACTTATTATAACTGATAATCAACATTAACCTAAAAGATCTTCTTTTATAGATTAAGAAGTCTTGTACAAGAAGCTACGAATCAACTATTCTAGGTAAAGATAATAATGGAAAATACAATGTCGAGTTTATCTTTACCATATACAAATAAAGAAACAAAAGATTCGTATAAGATAACTTCCATCAGTGCTTGTCTTCAAGGCTATCAGCGTTGACTTTCCTAACTGTCAACGCTTGGCTGTCAGCGTCCAATGTCATCTTATCAGCGCTTGAACTCTTCTTATCAGCGTCTAGTGAACTGACCCATAATTTATTCCCAACATAAGAACCAAACTTGTAATTATGAATATACAAGGTTTTAAAGTGTCAATTCTTCAATAGTGTAGGACCCTTCTTCTACAATCTTCAATTATTTAAGGACTTTTCTTGGAAAATCAACTCTAGGCCCGGTTCATTGTGCGGCTTCGTTTCCCGTGTTCGTTTTTGCTTGTTTCTTGTTATCTTTTGCCATTTTCTCAATATCCGTACCTAAAAACACATTGAACAAACACAAGCATATATTTGGCACATGTTGGAAATACGTTTTTACGTATTTAGGAAGATTCGGTCACTCCGACAATAGATTAAATAGTAGCTCGTAGTTCTTGTTATTAAGTTAAACAAAGTTAGCAAAGCCTAGTCCACAAAGACTAAGGCTACGACCCAATGTAAGCCCAAGCCCATCTCATGGGCTTGGGTATATAAACCCTTTCCTTAGATGGAGAGGGTGTGGATTCATCATAATGTTACACATAGTTCTTTCATTTCTCTCTCTAGAAGTGTGTTTGATTCTACCAAGTTTCTATCTCTTTCTCTCTCTAAAACATAAGCTAGATTTACATATCCTACAAATGGTATCAGAGAGCTATGGGATGATTGTTCGGTTTTTGTATTTGTGTTCTTGATTCTCTCGCCCATTTTGATCCAAAATCACACGAACCAAATTTTTTTTGTGTTTTTATGACTTAATCTTTATATACTTCATCTAGTTACTTGTTATAGTGATTTGGTATTTGTATTTTGGTTAAAAACACAAAATTTTTGGGTGTTTGATTCATTTTTAGGCTTAGAATCTCGAATTTGTTGTGTTATTGTACTGTCCGAGAAAAGTGGGATTCATAGTACGATATGTGTATTGTGATCGCATAAACCTGGGGTTTCTACTTGTGATTCAATAGCACGATCACATAATACGATCACTCGTTGCGATCACGAGTACGATCACTCGTTGCGATCACGAGTACGATCACTCGTTGCAATCACGAGTACGATCACTCGTTGCAATCTGAGTACGATCGTTGGGTACGATCAAACGAGTGCGATCAGAGTACGATCGTTGGGTACGATCAAGGTGTATGATCACTAGTACGATCTGAGTGCAATCATAGTGAGTGCGATCACCAGTACGATCTGAATACGATCGTTGGGTACGATCACTAGTACGATCCGAGTTCGATTCGAGTACGATCAAGGAGTGCGATCTGAATACGATCATAGAGTATGATCCACGAGTGCGATCTGAGTACAATCCCCACTGCGATCACGTGTTGCGATCCAACATTTTTTGATTTTTTGGTTTCTCGAGAACATAATTTAGGGGATTTCAACATTATTTCTCGGCTTTAACACACAACAACAAATACATTTACTTAACTTAACAAAATTTATAAATCTTAACTTATCGAAATTGAGTACAAATCACTTACGGACAAGTCCATCCTCTCGGGTACGGATAATCGTCCACCAATGTTGGAAAAATCTATGTACGAGGATTGGACTTCCCGAATGGAACTTTACATGTTGAACAAAGAGAATGGACATCTCATTTGGGCATCGGTGCTCAATGGACCATTAGATTATGGTACAGTGACGGAAGGTATGACTACTCGTCCTCGCACAACGGGTGAATTGACTGGAGATATGAAGATTCAAGACAAATGTGATAATTATGCTACAAACATCATTCTCCAAGCCCTTCCTCCAGATGTCTACAAACTCGTCAGCAAACATAAAGTTGCCAAAGAGTTATGGGATAAAATTCGTGTTCTAATGCAAGGCACCTCGTTAACTAAACAAGAACGTGAGTGTAAGCTATATGATACTTTTGATAAGTTTGCCTATGTGCCAGGGGAGACTCTCAATGACTAATATCTGAGATTTACCCTATTGTTGAATGAGCTAAATATCTATGTCATGGCAATTCCTACGTTTCAATTAAACACCAAGTATTTGAACACTCTTCCTTCAGAATGGAAAAAGTACGTGACGGATGTTAAATTGGCTAAGGACTTGCATAACACCAATATGGATCAACTTCAAACTTTTCTTTAACAACACGAATGCCATGTGATCGAGGCTCGGTTGTCTAAACCTCAAGTTCATGATCCAGTTTCCATGTATGCTTCTCAACAAAACATGGCTTATACTTATCAACAACCATCATACTTGCAGCAACCACCACCACACACCTATCAACAACCACAACAACCATCTTATCAACCACCAAGGATGCCACAACAAGTATTTCAACAAAGTGTTCGTCAACAATCTTTTCCACAACAACCACCAAATCAGACATGACCATCACAAGCCAACACTTCTCCAATGGGCTATACTCCTCAGCAAGGATATTTTCCAATAGAAGCACAACCAGCACAAGCTTTCTACACTAATGAACTTCCACCAATTCAAGCACCGGTCTTTACTCCAAATGATACGCCATCTGATGTTCTAAACCATCTCACTGCCTACTTGTCAAAACTTGTTGCAACTAGAGGATTTCCACCAACAAACAATCAGCTCCGCACCTCTTCAAATCCTCGACAACAAGCTATTGTTCAAGATGGTCAAGTAACAATGCAACCTATTCGGGGAAGGCAAAATTCATATGGACCTCCTACAAGGACTGTGAATGCTCAAGCTGTGAATTCTCAAGCTAATGGAAATGGAAGCCCTATTGGTCCTCAAAAGGTTGTGACTTGCTACAATTGCCGAGAACAAGGTCATATGGCTAGGCAATGCACTCAGCAGAAAGGAGAAGGGATGAAGCATGGTTTCTAAGGGAAAGATTTTGGATTCAGAGGAGTTAGCATTTCTTGCAGAACCAGGGGCAGCAGATACTGAAGGCATTGCAGTCGTTTCCACTTCTAATGCAGCTTATCAAGCAGATGATCTTGACGCATATGATTCGGATTGTGATGACATTCACTCTGCCCAAGCTGCTCTCGTTGTTAATCTCTCTCACTACGGTTCTGATGTCGTCAGTGAGGTACCCACCACAACCAATATTGGTAATGATGATAACCCACATCAAGTTGGGCATGAAAATGACAACCTCGAACAGCATTTGGGAACTAGTAACTCAACTGATGTGGTACCCAATCCTACACATTTGAGTGAACCTTAACCAAATGCTACGACGGGTATGGAATCTTATACTCAACATGATTTGGTCATGGTGCCTAAACCTATTATTGATCAAATGCATATGGCTCTCAGACAATCTGTAGATACGAATTCCACCCTAACTGTTGAGCTTGCGTTGCATAAAGAAAAGGTCAAAACTTTTGAAATGGTCCCTCAAGCAGAGAAAATAACATGTTCTGAACTTGACCAATTTCGTTTTGAAAAGATTGAACACTTGAAATAAATAGAATCATTAAAAGCTAATCTTTCCAATGAATTAAAAGCAAAAGAGTCGGTTGTCAATGATTTTCAGAAACTTAAAATGGATTTCGAAACTCTCGAGTCTAAAAAGTTTGAATCGGAAATTAATGCTACCAAACTTCTTAAATTCAAAGAACAACAGCTTTTAAAACAATACGCTTCCACATAAAAGGTTCATCTTTTAACTAAATCATTTAAAGAACTCGAACTTAAGCGTCTTCAAAATTTACCACCTAATCCCGTTTATGCAAAACAAGCTCAGGAATATATTCCCGGTCTTTATGATATGACCATAATTGGCAAATCGAAAGAAGCACCTTATGTTCGTAGTTCTAAGGAGACACAGTTACTTACGGAAGAAACTCATTCTAAAACGTTTTCAAAATTCCATACGATTGATTATGATAAGCATAATAAAGATCAACTTTCTAAAAAGACACGTATTCGCTTACAAAAGGAATTAGCTGAACTAACAGTTCTTGTGCCCCAAAGTTTGTCAAATGAAAACCCTCCTAGTACGTCTCCTACACTCGTCAAAACGGATTTAACGAAGTTACTTCCACCGGTAAGTGATGAGACTGCTTTTATACATAGTCTCATCGTCCAAATAGGGCTTAAAATGCATTAAATATCATCAAAATAACCAAATATATGCTTGTGTTTGTTGCTTGTGTATTTTAGGTACGGATATTGAGAAAATGACAAAAGATGACAAGAATCAGTCAAAAACGAATACGGGAAACGAAGCCGCACGATGAACCAAGCCCTAATGAAGAATTTTCCAAGAAAACCCTTGAAGATTTGAAGAATTATGAAGAAGGGTCCTCCAAAATGGAAGAATTGACACTTTATACCCTTGTATCTTCATAATTACAAGTTTGGTCCCTAAAGTTTATCAAAATTACAAAAAGGACCCTTAACTTTGAAGAATTGGCAAATTTAGTCCCTTAACAAAACTAAATTGTCAATATTGGTCCTCCAAGAAGTCAACAAACAAGTCAACACCTTGAAGTATGAATACATGTCACTGAAAGCCCTTGAAGATTGCCAAAATTGCACTTTTAGTCCTTATTCAAAGTTTATAAAACCATTGTGCCAAAAATGACAACTGCCCAAAAGTTGTCATGTGTAATTTTGGCGTTGATAGCCATTTAATACAATATGAACAAAGAACGAAACACGGGGGTCCTTTTCTGCCAAACAACCTAAGACAAACCCACCACTCACAAGCCTTCACGTCACCAACCTTAAACTCTCCACCAATCATACACTCCCTCCTCTCCACGTCAGAATCCACCCAACCCTTTTATTTAATCAGTTTTAAACTAATTATAAATATGAGGGAAACACGTTTTTTGAAAATTAATCACCCTTAACCCAATCAAACCCCACCCTGCTATCACTAATCCACCCATAAACCCTAATCCTAAAATCTACAAAACAAAGGGTTTTTGCTCAAATCCTTCCAGTTTGCTGATTAATCACACCCTAATCCTAACCCAATCCCCAGAAAAGTGTCACTCTCACTCACATGATCAATCCAACCTTCCCCTGACCCACAAAGGAGCTTGAAGACAAACTGAGCCAGTCCATCAACGAACCACACCTTTTCTTCATTTATACGCATTGTTGGGAACCCTTGGATCACTACTACATCACTGGCATCTTCACAAACTGCCAAGATCATCACATGGACCTTCAAAAATTCAAATTATTCAAAGGGCATTTTTGGATTTTCAAACCATTAGGGTTTTATGTTTATATTATTTTATTCCTGTCATCTAGATAGTTCTATGAGGGCCTATATAAGAAGGATGCGGATTGTGCATACCTCTTGTTCTTGTTTTTCTCCTTGATCACAACTTTGTAAAGTCCAGTTTTTTATTGAATGAAAAAAGGGTTAAAGTTTGTTGATGAGAAGAAAAGAGCCATCTTTACTTTTATGGTCTGAAGTTTGGTTAAGTTTTATTGTTGATTCACTTGTTTTAAAAGCTTTTCAGTTTTCTTAAGTTTTCAAAGTTTCTGTTTCATTTCAAGGTTTTCTTAAATTTTAAATTTTCATACAAATCTGATAATATGGTGATGAGAGGTGTTAGTTTGATGGTGTTTGAGCTTGTGTATGTCCAAGACACCATGGCTTGTTCTGGTGTAGTGGGTACCCAAGCTTAAATAATCCATTTGTTTGGTCATTTTTTTAAGCTTATCATAGTCTTACCCATAAGCTAAGGCTCTCTTCTAGCTTAATCTATAAGCTAGGGGCAAGCCCTTAAGCTCTTACACAGCTTTGTCCCTTCTCTCTTAGTAGATTCAAAGAGGAACCATTTTTACCCATTTCTTGTTAAGCAGTCCCTCATAAGCCCATCAACAAAGTTCTGCTCAGGCCCCAGCCTGATTGGAGGTGACTATTCAGTCACTGTTAGACCTGGATGTAGGCCCAACAAGGTAGCTTACTTGACCCTTTTTTTTCAGTTTTCAAAAAATATTCAGATTTATGTGATTTTAGATGAATTTTGGTGAAACTGCTTGTTTGTGTGTTTAATCAGCTTGAGTAGGTCTTTTACTTGTTATTATGCATGTTTAGATTGGTTGGAATCATTTTGCTTAAGTTTTGTTAAGATTTAGTTTGAAAAATTGATTTTTAGTAATTTAAAGGGGTGTTTGGATTAGGGATTAGGTGGGGATTAATGTGTTAAATCTTGGCTTAAAACTAGTTTAATATACTCACTAGGTAGTTGTTAGTGTTATATGCTCTTGTTATTCAGTTTGGTAGGATATTGAACACTTGTGCATGCTAAAAATTGGACAAACTTAGCCTAAATCAGTAACTGCATTAGGGGTTGGTTTTGTGAAAATTTGTGCTTGAAATCTTGTCCATTGATGGATAATAGGTTGTTTAAGGTTTGTATGTTGCTTGTATGCCATGACATTACTTTGTGTGCAAGTTATTAGGATTTGAAATTCACATTTGTGCCAAGTTTATCAGCATAATCATCTCAGACCTACATAAGCTTTTTCAGAAACTTTTTGGTGTAATTTTGTGCTTGATTGTGTGTACAACTTGCTTGTTTTCTGTTTTACTTGACTCCCTACACTCCAACTGAGTGTAGGGGTGCCCATTTGTCCAGCAATCATCCACAAAAACTCACAAAATCAAGTCCTCTTGATTCTCTTCACAAGTGAAGATTACACCTTGTGTTCATCAAAAACACACTTGTAATCTGGGCACGTTTTTGCTTTCCTAAGCTTTGAATCTTATCATTTGGATTAGTATTTGTGTTTTAGAGTAAATTAAGTTACTGTGCTTGAGTTTTAAAAGTTAAAAAAAAAAAATTCCAAAAAGGACTGGCCAGGACTCGAACCTGCGCCATCCTCCTCACAACACTCACAACTTACCAGCGTGCCCTAGGGTCTTTGACTGCTAGGTTCTCTTTTCATTATTTACTTAAGTGTTATTTGTTTTATAGCTTATTTACATAGCAGCTTATTAATAAGCTTTTTCTAGCTTATTTCTTTAAGGTTTTTACTGTTTAGCATTATTCTTAGGTTCTTGTTAGGGTTTTTGACTTTTCAGTCCAAAAAGTTTATTTTTCTCTTGTTTAATTAATTATCTAGGATTATTTTTAATTTAAATTTTGAAAAGTAATTTAAAAATAGAAAAAGGTAGTTTAAAAATCTGAAAAATAGTTTTTAGGTTTTTATCATAACTTTGAGGTTTTCAGCTATTTAAGTTTTCAATTTAGCTTATTTTTGATTTTATTGGATTTTAGGGTTTTTAACCAACTTTAAAATTTAATATAAAATTATTAAATAGGTTTCAGAAAATTTTAATTGCATTTTTATCTTAGTTACATTATTCTAGATTTTAGGTAATTTTTTAGAATTTTTTTATGAACTTTGAATTTTTTTGAATATTTTAATATTATTTTATTATTAAAAATTGAAGTTTGATTTTTTTAGTTTTTACATTTTCCTAGGTTAAGGACACTTAATTAGGAGTTTTGTCACTTTCTAAATATTTTTTGGACATTTCATTTATTTTCTAGAATTAATTTAAGTTTTAATTGATTTTAATAGTTTTTAAGTATTTAAAAATAGTTTTATTCGGTTTTAAAATTTTTAAAAATACTTTTTAGCTTAATTAGGAGATTTTTGAGGTTTACAAACTTTAAGATCTTGTTTAGGGCTTTTTTAATAATTAATTGTGATTTTTAGGGCTTTAATTAGCATTAAAAAGTCATTATCTAATTAATTAAAAGGTTTTAACAAGTTTTGATTTTTTGTAAACTCTTAGAATATTATTGTGGATTTTTAGTAATTTTTAGGAATTTTTAGGTTAAAATTTTAATTTTGGCACTATTTACGGTTTTGCGTGATCGCCTTTTTCGTCTTAGTTTAATTCGTTTTCGTAACCGTCTTTATCTTCTAATCCCATTTCTTTCTTTCTTTCTCAATCATATAATCACAAATCATTAATCAATTCAACACACAACGCACTTTCCTCCTCGAGAACGAACTCACTTAGGGTCATTCACACACGGTTTTCCTAAATCGTCGTGCACACTTGCCCTATTTATTGCTCTTTTCCTCAAGAGTAGTAAAAACTCCAACATCATTTTGGCGCCGCTGCCGGGGAGGCGTGTTGTGTTTTGATTGAACCATTGTTGTTTTTTTATATAGCCATAATTAGTATTTGTATTAGTAGCACTCTACTAATACGTATTATCGTTTTTTCGTTTTTTGTGAATACTATTACTATATTGTATACGTAGAACAATAAATTTACAAGTACTCCAAATACGTGAGAAATCACAACCTTGACTTGGGAGGTCATTACCCAATCATTGTATTCGAATCTCAAACCAAAGAAAAAAGGCAAAAATAGATAAATACTTTCGTGAAGCTCGATTTTGAAAATACAAAATATAAGGTGGGTATAAGGCGGTTGTATTTCACGACCTAAAGGAAAAAGACTTTTAAGTGCTTCGCGCCGCCTCGTTTCCTCCGCTTGCTTGTGCGTATTTGATTTTTAGAGTGAATCGAGGGTTTTGCCGCCCAAAGTATTACTAAGTATCATATATATTTTCTTGGTTTCATTTGATTAAACCCTCTTGAACGATTTGGTGTTCCACCATCGTTCTAAAGTCATCGAAAGCGTTCACTTCACGTGATCGTTTTCATTCCTTGAGGCTTCTTTAATCGAGAGATTTGATTAAGGAGGAGATTTGTAGATTTGTGTCTACTTAATACATTCCAAAAATCCAAAAAAAGTTAAAAACAATCAAAAACCACAAAAAAATTGAAAAAGTAAAAACACCAAAAAGAATCTTCTTTGCTCACCTTCTCGTTGTACGTGACGTTTATGTAAACTCGCTATAAAGCAAGACATGCTCGTAAACGAAAAAACAAATCCATCACTCCTACTAGTGAGGAGTCTCCTATTGACGAACCCATTGTAGTGAAAGAAGCACCCAAGGCTAATCGAAGTATGATGGAGTTGCTTCAAGCACCCACCGAGGGTTATGGAGAAGCGATTGTGATTCCTGCTATCCTTGCGGAGTATTTTGAGGTTAAGACGGGTTTGCTGTCCATGATTCAAAACAACAAGTTTCGAGGTGACGAAAAAGACAACCCTCATAACCACATTCGCCAATTTAATCGTCTCACCGCCACATGCAAGTTTAAGGACGTCTCTAACGACTCGATTAAGATGATTCTTTTTCCGTATTCCTTAGCGGGGCCCGCAAAAATTTGGTTAGAGAAAGAGCCACCTAATTCTATATTGACGTGGAAGGATCTCGTTTCAAAATTCGTGAACCAATTTTTTCCGCCCTCTAAGACTACCCATTTGAAAAACGAGATTTCAAAGTTTTCACAAGAGTATAATGAGAGTTTTTCAACGGCTTGGAATAGGTTTAGGAAATGTTGCACGAATGTCCTCATCATGGTTTTTCCGACTTGCATCAAATTGACACGTTTTACAATGGCTTGAACGATCATGAGCGTGATTATCTTAATGCCGCCGCAGGTGGTAAATTTTTGTGTAAAACGGTCGAGGAAGCATCTTTAAACATTGAGAATAGGTCTAAGGTCTATAGTCCTCGTAGCACGTCGAGTGTTCATAAGACTTCGTCTACACCTTCGCCTTCATTGTCACATACCATTGATGCTTGCCAAATCGAGGCTAATTTGGAGAACAAGATTTTTGATAAGTTTAAAGGATTGTTAATTGAGTTTAAAGTTGGTGAATAACCCACTCCCGCTACGATTAAAGCGGTTGAGGTTTCTTGTATGTATTGTGGTGGAGCTCACGATTATTCCGAGTGCGTTACCAACGGTGGTAACACTTCGAGTGCCTTCGCGGCCGCGGGAACTTATAACCAAAACGGTCAAGTTCCCCGCACTAATCAATTGACTCCACCGGGTTTTCCACCAAATCAAAATGCTAACAATTATCGAAACAATCAAGTTGGTTACCAAAGCAATCAAAGGAACAATTTCAAGGGTAATAACAACTATGGGAATCAAGGAAGTAGTAGCCAATTGCAAAATCAAAATCAAAACCGTAATTTTCAAAACACAAGTCAAGGTCTTCAAAATGTTTACACTAAAGAACTTCCAATGGACTTTGTGAATTACGCCACGACAAATGATAAGATTTTGGAAAACATACAAGAGCAATTGGCTAGTCAAGCTAGGGACACGGCTAAAAACACCAAGGAGTTGGCTAATTTTGTGAAGGAAAATCTTAACATGAGAAATGAGTTGAAAAATGATTTTGCTAATCAAATTAGAGGTCAAAACAATAAGATTGAACAAAGTCATGCTAGGCTTGAACAAAGAATTGACCAAAAAGCCGCTAGTCAAGATTTGAAGTTTAATAGTCAAGATGCTAAGCTTAATGCAATTTTAGAAGCCGTCATGGGAAACAAAGCCTCTACTTCGGGTGGTCTTCCTAGCAACACCATATCAAACCCGAAGGGAGAGATGAAAGTGATTACCACACGAAGTGGTAAGGCACTTAAAGAACCAACTCCTCAACCAATTACTCCAACGGTGGAGGAAATTGAGGAAGAACCCGAGGTGGTGGTCGAAAAGGAGCATATATCAAGCCCACAAAGTACCGCTCATGCAACACCTACGGTCGACCCTTTACCAACATTGGAACCCGAGATTCCAAAGGCTATGCCTATGCCCCAACCCACACCACCCTTGCCTTACCCATCGAGACTTAGGAAGGAAAAACGACAAGAGCGCGACAACTACCAATTTGAGCTTTTTATGAAAATGTTTCATGAGTTGCACCTTAATGTGAGTTTCGCCGATGCTTTGGTCATGATGCCTCGATTTGCGGCTAACTTTAAGAGTATGTTGAACAACAAGGAGAAATTGCATCAATTGTCTAGTTGTTCGTTGATTTATATTAATCGCATACCTCAAAAAGTCGGTGATCCCGGAAAATTTTTGATCCCTTGTGCAATCCAAGATATGGAAGAATGCTATGCCTTGGCCGATCTTGGTGCTAGAATTAATTTGATGCCACTTGCAATCTTCAAGTCGCTCAATCTTCCTAATCTTAATCCTTCCCTAATGTCTATTGAGTTGGCCGACCATTCCACGATCCGTGCATGTGGTTTGGCGGAAGACGTTTTTGTGAAAGTGGGGAAGTTCTACTATCCCGTAGACTTTATCGTTGTCGATATCCCCACGGATCCTCAAGTTCCTCTTATTTTCGGTCGTTCGTTTTTAGATACGTCTATGGCTTTAATTGATGTGCATGCTAGAAAGATCACCTTACGTTTCAACGGTGAGGAACTTGTTATAAACGCAACTCAAAATTCTCAACTTTCTCATGTTTATTCCGTTGCTACCATAAACCTCGTTGATATGATCGACGTGGTTTGCGAGGAATTTTCACAAGAAGTTTTAGGGTTTGGTGATGAAGAAACTAGTGGCAATCCCACTATGTTAGATCCAATTCTTGATAATTCGACACCAACCTTCACTCTATTTGAAGGTGGTGGTTTTACATTGGAAGAATGCAATGTTCCACGTACTTGTGACGAAGACCTCGACAACGATGAGGACTTCTCGATTATCAAGGATTTTCTCAACGATTTCCCATTTCCTCCACCCGAGGAGGTTATGAGTATCGAGCCCAAATCTTCACTTGAGGAACCACCTATCCTTGAGTTGAAAGATTTACCTCCTCACCTCGAATATGTCTATTTGGACGAGGACGACAAGTTGCCGGTTATTATTACGAAGGATCTTTCGAATGATGAAAAAACCGCACTTGTCGATGTTCTAAAGGATCACAAAGGGGCGATTGCGTGGAAGTTATCCGACATTAAGGGAATCGATCACAAGTTTTGTACCCACAAAATCTTAATGGAGGAGGATTTCAAGCCCACAATCCAAAGTCAAAGGAGGGTGAACCCCAAAATTCACGACGTCATCAAAAAGGAGGTCCTTAAACTCCTTGACGCGGGAATGATTTACCCTATTTTCGATAGCCCTTGGGTGAGTCCTATCCATTGTGTCCCTAAAAAGGGAGGGATGACCGTTGTGCCAAACGATGCCAACGAGTTAATTCCCACTAGACTCTTGACTGGATGGAGAGTGTGCATTGACTATCGAAAGTTGAATGAAGCCACTCGAAAAGACCATTTTCCCTTGCCCTTCATGGACCAAATGTTGGAGCGTCTTGCGGGAAACGATTTCTATTGCTTTTTAGATGGTTTTTCCGGTTACTTCCAAATTCCCATCGATCCTCGTGATCAAGAAAAAACTACGTTTACGTGTCCATATGGAACGTTTGCCTATCGTAGAATGCCATTCGGACTTTGTAATGCACCGGGAACCTTTCAAAGGTGCATGATGGCTATTTTTCATGATATGATCGAGAAGACGATGGAAGTCTTCATGGATGACTTTTCCGTGTTTGGTGATTCTTTCACTTCGTGTTTGTCGAACCTTGAGAGAATGTTGAAACGTTGTGAGGAAACCAACCTTGTGCTCAATTAGGAAAAGTGTCATTTTATGGTTAATAGTGGAATCGTCTTAGGGCACAAGGTCTCGAAAGCGGGGATTGAAGTAGATCAAGCTAAGGTAGACGTCATCGCCAAATTACCTCATCCCAAAACCGTCAAGGGAGTTAGGAGATTCCTAGGCCACGCGGGCTTTTATCGTCGATTCATCAAGGATTTTTTGAAGATTTCTCGACCCATTACACATCTTCTTGAAAAAGAGGCACGTTTTGTCTTTGACGAAGATTGTGTACGAGCCTTTGAAATCCTTAAGAGGAAACTAACCGAAGCTCCCATTCTTGTTGCTCCCAATTGGAACCTCCCCTTTGAGCTTATGTGTGATGCTAGTGATTACGCTATCGGGGCCGTTTTGGGGGAACGTCATGATAAGCACTTCTTGCCTATTCACTATGCTAGCAAGACAATGACCAAGGCTCAACTAAAGTATACTACAACGGAAAAGGAGTTCCTTGCCGTGGTATATGCATTTGAGAAATTCCGACCTTATCTCGTCTTGATGAAATGCATAGTGTATACGGACCATTCGGCTATTAAGTATCTTATGGCAAAGCAAGATGCTAAGCCTAGATTACTTCGTTGGATTCTCCTCCTTCAAGAATTTGATCACACCATCGTTGACAAGAAAGGAGCCGAGAATCTAGCGGCCGATCATCTTTCTCGTTTGGAGACACTTGGTGTAGTGAATTCTAAGCTTGATTCTTCCACCCCATGGTTTGCGGATTTTGCAAATTACCATGCGGGTAACTTCATCATTAAGGGTATGACGACTCAAGAAAAACGAAAATTCTTTCGTGACGTCAAGTTCTACTTTTGGAACGACCCTTACTTGTTTCGAACTTGTGCGAATCAAATCATCCGACGTTGTGTATTTGGCACCGAAGCTTGTAACATCCTTAGAGCTTGCCATGAGGGACCCACGGGTGGTCACCACGGTGCTAATCCCACGGCTAAGAAGGTGTTTGATGCCGGCTTCTTTTGGCCTACTATTTACCGAGATGCACAAGATCTTATGAAGTCGTGTGATGCATGCCAACGACAAGGAAAAGCCTCACAAAAAGATGAAATGCCACAAAATATAATCCAAGTGTGTGAGATCTTTGACGTTTGGGGTATAGACTTTATGGGGCCTTTCCCATCATCTCGTGGTAATAAGTACATCCTTGTTGCGGTTGACTACCTATCTAAGTGGGTAGAGACCAAGGCCTTGCCCACCAATGATGCTCGTGTGGTAGTCAAGTTTTTGAAGCAATTGTTTTCTCGGTTTGGAACCCCTCATGCTATCATAAGCGATCGTGGAACCCATTTTTGTAACGACCAATTTGAAAGGGTTCTAAGGAAATATGGGGTTACACATCGGCTTTCTACGGCTTATCACCTACAAACGAGTGGGCAAGTCGAGGTTTCAAACCGAGCGTTGAAGAGGATCTTGGAGAGATCCGTTGGAGAAAACCGACAAACTTGGTCGGATAAGTTAGACGATGCTTTATGGGCCTTTAGGACCACTCATAAGACACCCATTGGGTGCAATCCCTATAAGCTTGTGTATGGAAAGAATTGCCATTTGCCTATCGAGTTTGAACACAAGGCTTATTGGGCCCTAAAGCATTGTAATGATGATATGGAGACCGCGGGAAAACACCGGAAAATGCAATTGAATGAATTAGATGAATTAAGGGATATTGCTTATGAAAATTCATTGATTTACAAAGAAAAAACTAAAAAGTTGCATGATTCTAAAATTAAAAACCGGGTTTTTAACATTGGGGATCAAGTTTTGCTTTTTAATTCAAGATTGAAAATCTTTTCCGGTAAATTGAAATCCCGTTGGTCCGGTCCATTCACCGTGACTCAAGTGTTTCCATATGGGACCATCGAGCTAGCTCAAGATGATGGTCCTAACTTCAAGGTGAATGGACATAGGTTGAAGCACTACTTTGGCGGGGAAGTTCCATCCTTGAACTACCTCGACCAAGTCACCTTCCCCAATGATAATTAGTATTGAGGGGATCGAGTCTAGCTCATGACTCGGTAATAAAAAACGAGGTGCCTCGTGAGGGAGTCCCATGCTTATCCTATGTACATATTATCGCTTTCTAATGTAGCTTACGTGTGGGGATTTGTGCCTTTCCAACCTTTGTTCCGTGGTTGTTTGTGAATTGTGAACTTTAGATGATCATGATCTTCACGATTGGAGCCTCTCGTGTTTGTTTTATAGGAGCACTCGATCGTTTTCTTTGGAGACATTTCTCAATATCCATGATATATCCTTTGATGTTCTAACCTTAGGTTTATAGCACACTTCATAAACGGCTATTAATTTAACGGTTACACCCTTTCCATGCTAGATTAGGCATTCGACAACGTCTCTAGTATGGGGGTGTTTGCACCCCTAGACTCGAGACATTGAGGACAATGTTTAACTTTAGTATGGGGGGGGTGAATAGATACTTGCCTTGCAAAACATTCACGCTTTCCAAGGTTTATCCTTTTTGTTATCGTTTTGTTGCAAAATAAGGCTAAAAATGGCCAAATTTTAAAATTTTTCTCATGTTTTATAAGTGTATGAAGACACGAATGTAGATTTTCTGATGGCGAGAATAAGAGTAATTTTTGCCTCGACCGTGCGTGTTGAGCACTTAGCTTTGATTCCTTAACTACACATTAGGCTAAGTCTCTTAAATGAGGACGAGAAATGATAGAGTTAATTATAAGTTACTATGCTAAACGTAGAGTACTCGTATTCTTTCAAAAACTCATGTGTTCTCGTTGTTTGCTTATTCTCCCTTCGCATGTAAATATTTTTTGCTTAATAAATATTGACTTAGCGGTTTAGTTAGGATTGTTGGGTTTCTAGTCTTTTCTAGTAGCTTCCGTGTAATTAAATTGGGGAGACATTAAGGTATCGCCAGCGTCACGGTTTTGAAGTATTAGCACCCGAATAATCGAAAGCTTCACCCAATAATAAGATTTCAAGTGCTCACCTAAATCTAGCAAACAATTTGAAGCCCCACAAGGCCGAAAAATCTATGCAAAATTGAAAGTGAATCAAGCCTTAATCTTCGAAGCTTTAAAGATCCAAAATTCGCCTTAGCGTGAGGATATACGTCTTTGGCTAATAAAACCACCGATGAGGCGGATAATAAAAGGCAAGGCAAGACCGAAGTCATAATAAAAGCTTCATGGAGAAGTTGAATAAAAGATGGAGGTAAACCAAAGATAATAAGGCCCTTCCGTTAGGGGGCGTATAAAAGTCTTGGTAATAAGTCTCATGTTCAAAACCGTTATAAAATCGTGTTTATCGATTCTTCTTGTCAACTCAATTTTTTAACATTGTTGTCTATTAGGAGGGGTTATTAATTTGATGGTCTTAGTTACACCGTTAGGACTCTATTTTTAGACCTAAATCTCTATTATCGCATAAGTCAACAATGTATCCTCGTGAAACATTCAAGACAAAATAAAATATAAGAGATACAACTTAGGAATAATGGGAGGATAAGTACGTGATTAGGGCATATGAGTAGTGTTAGCATTACTAACTTATAATGACAATGATCTCGTTGCACGCTTGTCATGGAATTTGAGTGAAAATCGAGGACGACGAAATTATTTCTAACGAAGCATTCACGTGTTCTTATTCTATGAACCTAAACGTCCCATTTTGCGATGAAAATCATACATTATGTCTAAAACGCAAGTAGTAATAATAGTAGTAGTGTAGCTAGTTTATCATTCCAATAAAGTAAATAAAAATGAATTTTGGAGGTGCTATGATACTTTATTCTAGCATTGCATGAGGGAACGACAATGGTTTAGTATGGGGGAGTGATGAGACTGCTTTTATACATAGTCTCATCGTCCAAATAGGGCTTAAAATGCATTAAATATCATCAAAATACCCAAATATATGCTTGTGTTTGTTGCTTGTGTATTTTAGATACGGATATTGAGAAAATGACAAAAGATCACAAGAATGAGTCAAAAACGAACACGGGAAACGAAGCCGCACGATGAACCAAGCCCTAATGAAGAATTTTCCAAGAAAACCCTTGAAGATTTTAAGAATTATGAAGAAGGGTCCTCCAAAATGGAAGAATTGACACTTTATACCCTTGTATCTTCATAATTACAAGTTTGGTCCCTAAAGTTTATCAAAATTACAAATAGGACCCTTAACTTTGAAGAATTGGCAAATTTAGTCCCTCAACAAAACTAAATTGTCAATATTGGTCCTCCAAGAAGTCAACAAACAAGTCAACACCTTGAAGTATGAAGACATGTCACGGAAAGCCCTTGAAGATTGCCAAAATTGCACTTTTAGTCCTTATTCAAAGTTTATAAAACCATTGTGCCAAAAATGACAACTGCCCAAAAGTTGTCATGTGTAATTTGGGCGTTGATAGCCATTTAATACAATATGAACAAAGAATGAAACATGGGGGTCCTTTTCTGCCAAACAACCTAAGACAAACCCACCACTCACAAGCCTCCACGTCACCAACCTTAAACTCTCCACCAATCATACACTCCCTCCTCTCCACGTCAGAATCCACCCAACCCTTTTATTTAATCAGTTTTAAACTAATTATAAATATGAGGGAAACACGTTTTTTGAAAATTAATCACCCTTAACCCAATCAAACCCCACCCTGCTATCACTAATCCACCCATAAACCCTAATCCTAAAATCTACAAAACAAAGGGTTTTTGCTCAAATCCTTCTAGTTTGCTGATTAATCACACCCTAATCCTAACCAAATCCCCAGAAAAGTGTCACTCTCACTCACATGATCAATCCAACCTTCCCCTGACCCACAAAGGAGCTTGAAGACAAACTGAGCCAGTCCATCAACGAACCACACCTTTGCTTCATTTCTACGCATTGCTGGGAACCCTTGGATCACTACTACATCACTGGCATCTTCACAAACTGCCAAGATCATCACATGGACCTTCAAAAATTCAAATTATTCAAAGGGCATTTTTGGATTTTCAAACCATTAGGGATTTATGTTTATATTATTTTATTCCTGTCATCTAGATAGTTCTATGAGGGCCTATATAAGAAGGATGCGGATTATGCATACCTCTTGTTCTTGTTTTTCTCCTTGATCACAACTTTGTAAAGTCCAGTTTTTTATAGAATGAAAAAATGGTTAAAGTTTGTTGATGAGAAGAAAAGAGCCATCTTTACTTTTATTGTCTGAAGTTTGGTTAAGTTTTATTGTTGATTCACTTGTTTTAAAAGCTTTTCAGTTTTCTTAAGTTTTCAAAGTTTCTATTTCATTTCAAGGTTTTCTCAAATTTTAAATTTTCATACAAATCTGATAATATGGTGATGAGAGGTGTTAGTTTGATGGTGTTTGAGCTTGTGTATGTCCAAGACACCATGGCTTGTTCTGGTGTAGTGGGTACCCAAGCTTAAATAATCCATTTGTTTGGTCATTTTTTTAAGCTTATCATAGTCTTACCCATAAGCTAAGGCTCTCTTCTAGCTTAATCTATAAGCTAGGGGCAAGCCCTTAAGCTCTTACACAGCTTTGTCCCTTCTCTCTTAGCATATTCAAAGAGGAAC
Source organism: Glebionis coronaria (assembly GCA_025667525.1). NCBI lineage: Eukaryota > Viridiplantae > Streptophyta > Magnoliopsida > Asterales > Asteraceae > Glebionis > Glebionis coronaria. The sequence goes on along the minus strand of CM046880.1, from coordinate 60,364,371 downwards.
CATTTTTACCCATTTCTTGTTAAGCAATCCCTCATAAGCCCATCAGCAAAGTTCTGCTCAGGCCCCAGCCTGATTGGAGATGACTATTCAGTCACTGTTGGGCCTGGATGTAGGCCCAACAAGGTAGCTTACTTGACCCTTTTTTTTCAGTTTTCAAAAAATATTCAGATTTATGTGATTTTAGATGAATTTTGGTGAAACTGCTTTTTTGTGTGTTTAATCAGCTTGAGTGGGTCTTTTACTTGTTATTATACATGTTTAGATTGGTTGGAATCATTTTGCTTAAGTTTTGTTAAGATTTAGTTTGAAAAACTGATTTTCAGTAATTTAAAGGGGTGTTTGGATTAGGGATTAGGTGGGGATTAATGTGTTAAATCTTGGCTTAAAACTAGTTTAATATACTCACTAGGTAGTTGTTAGTGTTATATGCTCTTGTTATTCAGTTTGGTAGGATATTGAACACTTGTGCATGCTAAAAATTGGACAAACTTAGCCTAAATCAGTAACTGCATTAGGGGTTGGTTTTTGTAAAAATTTGTGCTTGAAATCATGTTCATTGATGGATAATAGGTTGTTTAAGGTTCGTATGTTGATTTTATGCCATGACATTACTTTGTGTGCAAGTTATTAGGATTTGAAATTCACATTTGTGCCAAGTTTATCAGCATAATCATCTCAGACCTACATAAGCTTTTTCAGAAACTTTTTGGTGTAATTTTGTGCTTGATTGTGTGTACAACTTGCTTGTTTTCTGTTTTACTTGACTCCCTACACTCCAACTGAGTGTAGGGGTGTCCATTGTCCAGCAATCATCCACAAAAACTCACAAAATCAAGTCCTCTTGATTCTCTTCACAAGTGAAGATTACACCTTGTGTTCATCAGAAACACACTTGTAATCTGGGCACGTTTTTGCTTTCCTAAGCTTTGAATCTTATCATTTGGATTAGTATTTGTGTTTTAGAGTAAATTAAGTTACTGTGCTTGAGTTTTAAAAGTTAAAAAAAAAAAGTTTCCAAAAAGGACTGGCCAGGACTCGAACCTGCGCCATCCTCCTCACAACACTCACAACTTACCAGCGTGCCCTAGGGTCTTTGACTGCTAGGTTCTCTTTTCATTATTTACTTAAGTGTTATTTGTTTTATAGCTTATTTACATAGCAGCTTATTAATAAGCTTTTTCTACCTTATTTCTTTAAGGTTTTTACTGTTTAGCATTTTTCTTAGGTTCCCCTTGTTAGGGTTTTTGACTTTTCAGTCCAAAAAGTTTATTTTTCTCTTGTTTAATTAATTTTCTAGGATTATTTTTAATTTAAATTTTGATAAGTAATTTAAAAATAGAAAAAGGTAGTTTAAAAATCTGAAAAAATAGTTTTTAGGTTTTTAATCATAACTTTGAGGTTTTCAGCTATTTATGTTTTCAATTTAGCTTATTTTTTATTTTATTGGATTTTAGGGTTTTTAACCAACTTTAAAATTTAATATAAAATTATTAAATAGGTTTCAGAAAATTATAATTGCATTTTTATCTTAGTTACATTATTCTAGATTTTTGATAATTTTTTAGAATTTTTTTATGAACTTTGAATTTTTTTGAATATTTTAATATTATTCTATTATTAAAAATTGAAGTTTGATTTTTTTTAGTTTTTACATTTTTCCTAGGTTAAGGACACTTAATTAGGAGTTTTTTCACTTTTTAAATATTTTTAGGACTTTTCATTTATTTTCTAGAATTAATTTAAGTTTTAATTGATTTTAATAGTTTTTAAGTATTTAAAAATAGTTTTATTTGGTTTTAAAATTCTTAAAAATACTTTTTAGCTTAATTAGGACATTTTTGAGGTTTACAAACTTTAAGATCTTGTTTAGGGCTTTTTAATAATTAATTGTGATTTTTAGGGCTTTAATTAGCATTAAAAAGTCATTATCTAATTAATTAAAAGGTTTTAACAAGTTTTGATTTTTTTTAAACTCTTAGAATATTATTGTGGATTTTTACTAATTTTTAGGAATTTTTAGGTTAAAATTTTAATTTTGCCACTATTTACGGTTTTGCGTGATCGCCTTTTTCGTCTTAGTTTAATTCGTTTTCGTAACCGTCTTTCTCTTCTAATCCCATTTCTTTCTTTCTTTATCAATCATATAATCACAAATCATTAATAAATTCAACACACAACGCACTTGCCTCCTCGAGAACGAACTCACTTAGGGTCATTCACACACGGTTTTCCTAAATCGTCGTGCACACTTGCCCTATTTATTGCTCTTTCCCTAAAGAGTAGTAAAAACTCCAACATTAGTAAGTAAGGCGTCCGTTAACTTAAAAGCGGTACACCAACACTTAGCCGATTTTGACAAGGTCATTTTGGAACGTACGACGGCCACGGCCATAACGGAAGGTGAATGGAACTTTGAGCACACTAGAGCTGTGTTCCGAGACGAAATTGTTCCGTTTGTAAAGAATGTTAAAGCTTGTCTTAGTAATCTTGATCAAGATTTGCGTTTGGAAATAGAAGAAGTTAAACGTGTTTTCAATGAAATGGATGATACTTATGAAAACAGTTTCTTTGAAATAGAACGGGTTTCACGCCAAAATGATCAGCTTTTGAAGAAAGTGATGTCTCATGATATAGATTCGTCTGTGTGAATAAAAGTGTTGATAATGATTCTATTGTGCATAATGTTGAATCTGTGGACAATGTCGTAGATAGTACTGTCACGAATCTGACGCTGAATTTTTAAAGCTTCAAGATTCATATTCTTCGCTTTCAAAACGTTTTGATGAGATTCAAACACATTGTATTTCGCTTGAATGCAAGCAACAATTTATTCAAGAAATCTTTGAAACATCATTCAAAGGTGTTAATATCGATGATGCAAACTTTGAAAAGAATTTTCGATTGAATTTACAATCAAAACAGCGTCAGCCAAGTGACAAAGTTGCTAACTCTTTGCCGATAGACATAGAGAAATCTAAGGAGCTTAACTGTGTGAACTTACTTGAGGCCGCTGAGAATTTTAAACTTGATCTAGATAATTGAGTTTCCAAGATTTTGTCCAAAGTTGATAACTTAAAATAGAAAGATACACGACTCTTCGATTTAGTAAAGCCCGCATGTGTTAATACCACTGCACATAATCAATCATTGATTGAACAATTGAATCAGAAGTCGGTGGAAATATCTGATTTGAGGGAACAAATTTGTGATAAGAATTTGGCCTTGGTTGAGTTAAAGGAAACACTTCGTACTCTAAAAGGTAAGAATGTTGTGGATAACACAGCCACTGTCTCAGCATCGTCCTCTAGTGCAATCAAAAGGAACCTTATAGCCGTCACACCATTTAATAAGGGCCCTAGGACTAAACCATCTCAAACTTTGGTCACTAAAGATAAGGCGGAATCAAAACCAGCTTCTAATATTCCCGTGTTGCCTTCTACAGAAGTAAGCACCACTACTAAGGCTCAAAGATCTAAGCTTAAAAGAAACAAGAATAACGATTGGATCTTGCCTCCATATAGTAGTCTAGTGAAGAAGAAATTAGAAGCCCATCCTAGGAATGTTATTTCTGTTTTGAATAAAAAGAATCATGTAGCTAAACCTAAAGTCTCTACGTTTGTGCAGCGTTCTAAGCCTACTGTGAATTCTAATTTGAAATGTTGGAAATGCAATGAATGTATGTTTTCTAGTCGTCATGATTCTTTCCTTATTGACCATGTGAATGAGATGAATTCCCGGAAAAATAGATTAGAATGGAAACCGACTGGGAAAGTGTTAACCCAAGTTGGTTGGTTGTGGCGACCCACTGGTATAAGTTTCACTATAGTAGGAAATATGTGCCCTTTAACTAGGATCACTCCCACTAAAACAAAGAAAGCGTGCCCTTTAACTAGGAGTACCAAGGCTACCAAAACACAAGCGTGTCCTTTAACTAGGAACACTGACACTACTGAAGGAACCAAGTTCCCTTTAAATAGGTCTACTCCCACTATAGTGCCCGCGAATAAACCAAAACCTAAGACAGTTGGAACAGTAAAACCTGTTAGTGCTAAAACTCACAATAGAAAACGCAGGAAATCTAATGGTCACACAAATGCTAGCAATGCTGATAATCTTATATCTGTATCTGCTAACACTCCTGAACCAATAGTTTCTAATGTATTGTCTACTGTTGTTATTGAAAACAGGTGGTCCAAATTGTTCTCTGGTATTTGGACTCTGGTTGCTCCAAGCATATGACCGGAGATCGCTCTCAGCTCAGAAATTTCGTCAGCAAGTTTCTTGGTACGGTTCGATTTGGAAATGATCATATTGCAAAAATAATGGGCTACGGTGAATATCATATTGGGAATGTTATAATTTCAAGAGTGTATTATGTGGAAGGTCTCGGTCACAACTTATTTTCTGTGGGACAATTTTGTGATGCAAACCTAGAAGTTGCTTTTCGAGAGCATACTTGCTTCATTCGTAATTTGGAAGGGGTTAATTTATTGAAAGGTACTCGACGGAATAATTTGTATACTTTGTCTCTACAAGACATGATGGCCGCTTCTCCCATATATCTTCTCTCCAAAGCATCAAAGACTAAGTCATGGTTATGGCATCGACGGTTATCTCATCTTAACTTTGACGCTATTAATCATTTGGTGAAAAATGAACTTGTTCGTAGTCTTCCTAAACTTTCATTCACAAGGATCATTTGTGTTCCGCGTGTACAATTGGGAAAAGCACTAAGAAATCATACAAACCCAAGACTGAAGACACCAACCAAGAAAAACTTTATTTGTTGCATATGGATCTTTGTGGGCCAATGCGTGTTGAAAGTCTTAGTGGCAAAAAGTACATCCTCGTAATTGTCGATGATTACTCTCGGTTTACATGGGTGAAATTTCTTACAACAAAAAATGAGGCACCTAAATTCATCATCGGATTTCTCAAGATGATTCAAGTGCATCTCAACACTACTATCCGACGCATTCGTACAGATAATGGAACCGAATTTGTGAATCAAATCTTGCGTGATTATTATGAAGAAGTTGGCATATCTCATGAAACATCCGTTGCACTCACTCCACAACAAAACGGTGTCGTTGAAAGGCGAAATCGCACACTTATGGAAGATGCTCGAACGATGTTAATTTACGCAAAGGCTCCATTGTTTTTATGGGCAGAAGCAGTATCTACAGCAGTGTACACCCAAAACCGGTCACTAATTCGTAAACGCCATGGTAAAACACCTTATGAGCTTCTCCATGGAAAAGTACCATATTTATCATATCTTCATGTATTTGGTTCTCTTTGCTATCCAAATATTGATGGTGACAATTTGGGAAAACTTCAACGAAAGGCTGATATTGGTATTTTCATTGGTTACGCACCCGCAAAGAAGGCATACCTAATCTACAACCGTAACTCTCACAAGATCCTCGAAACTATGAATGTTGATTTTGATGAGCTGACAGCAATGGCTTCTGAGCAAAGCAGCTCTGCACCCGCACTTCATGAAATGGGACCCAGTAACATTAGTGCTAGTCTTGTCCCAAATAACCCTACTTCATCATCTTCACACTAGCTACTAGGAATGAATGGGATACTTTGTTTCAACCGTTATTTGATGAATTCTTTACTCCTCCAAGTATTGTTGCTCTAGAACCTGAGGTAATAGCTCCGGTCACCGAAGTTGTCGCTCCAGCAACCGAAGCACAATCAAACACATCTGCACCTACAATTGGTCAAGATATACCATCAACAAGTAATTCTCAACCAACACCTGTTTCAACTACCCATGTAATGCCTATTGATGATGAAGAGGATGATGATGATCACGATTTGGAATTCGCTCAAATGCGTGAACTTCCATTCTTTGGTGTACCAATTCTCGACCCTCATCAAGCTGGGTCGTCCACCTCAGAAGAAGCTCCTTTTACAGTCTACTCCAATCCACGGATTCGTGTACATGACAGTAAGTGGACAAAGGATCATCCTATAGATTCTATTATTGGTGACCCTAGTCGTCCGGTATCCACACAAAGTCAGCTACAAGAAAATGCAATGTTTTGTCATTTTGATGCGTTTCTCACTGAAGTTGAACCTAAGACATGGCAAGAAGCTTTTACTCAATCCTGTTGTATAGAAGCTATGCAAGAAGAACTTAATGAATTTATACGTCTTGAAGTATGGGAACTTGTCCCATGCCCGGATCAAGTGCAATTACTCACTTTGAAATGGGTTTACAAGGTGAAACTCGATGAGTTAGGCGGAATATTGAGGAACAAAGCTCGACTAGTTCCTCGTGGATACAACCAATTATTGGGCATCGACTTTATGGAATTCTTTGCACCTGTTGCCCGTTTGGAAGCTATTAGACAATTCCTCGCTTATGCAGCCCACATGAATATGATCGTCTATCAGATGGATGTAAAGATGGCATTTCTTAATGGTGAAATCAAGGAAGAGGTCTATGTTCAACAGCCGGATGGTTTTGTGAATCCTAATTATCCTAATTATGTATACTAGCTTAAGAAGGCTCTCTATGGGTTAAAGTAAGCTCCACGCGCATGGTATGATCTATTGTCACAATTCCTCATTACGCAAGGATTCGCTAAACGCAAGGTGGATCCCACGCTGTTCATTCAGAAACAAAGTAAATATATGATTATGGTACAAATATATGTTGATGAAATTATATTTGCAGCCTAGACCCAAACCTTATCCGATGAATTTGGGAAACTCATGTCTTCCAAGTTTAAGATGTCAATGATGGGCAAGGTATCATTTTTCTTAAGTCTTCATATATCTCAGAGTCCTAGAGTCATCTTTATCAATCAATCCAAGTATGCCCTTGAATCTCTTAAGAAATATAAGATGGAATCTTGCGACCCCGTGGATACTCCAATGGTGGAACGAACTAAGCTTGATGCAGATCCACATGGAGTTGTCGTTGATCCGACACTTTACCGTGGAATGATCGGTACTCTTCTGTATATCACAGCTAGTCGACCTGATCTTCAGTTTGCTATATGTATGTGTGCTCGGTATCAAACTAGGCCTACTGAGTTACACATAGCTACTGTTAAACGGATCTTTCGATATCTTAAAGGAACCATTAATCGGGGACTTTGGTATTCGAAGGACTCTTCTATTGCACTAATGGCATATGCAGATGCGGATCACGCGGGTTGTCAAGATACAAGGCGTAGCACGAGGGAAACATTGAAACTACCAGGAGATCGATTAATCAGTTGGGCATCGAAAAGGCATAAAAGTGCTGCAATTTCAAGTACGAAAGCAGAATACATAGCTATGTCTGGTTGCTGTGCTCAAATTTTTTGGATGAGATCGCAATGAACCGACTATGGTCTAGCTTTCAACAAAATTCTGATGTACTGCGACAACAAAAGTGCAATTGCCTTATGCTGCAACAATGTTCAATTCTCCCAATCAAAGCATATTGACATTCGCTACAATTTCATCAAGGAGCAAGTGGAAAATGGAGTCATCGAGCTTTACTTTGTCCGATCTGAGTATCAATTGGCGGATATTTTCACGAAGGCTTTAGATCGCGCTCGAATGGAATTTTTGGCCGACAAGCTAGGAATGAGAACCTTCTCGCCTAAGACTCTTAAGGAACTGGCAGATGAAGCGAAAGAATAGTGGTGGTAAAACTATTCTCCGTATCCTTGGTGATCATCTGTATATATTGTTTATATTTTTATCCACAAAAGCAAAATACAAAAATATAAAACCATATAAAAACTATAAAAGTTGAAAAATTCAGAAAAATCCAAAAATATTTTTCATTTTAAATCGGGCATGTCTTTTAGTACGATAATATTTACGGCCTTAGAAATGTCGATTAAAATTGACACGGCGCCATAAATAGAGTCCGTATAAAAGTTGTACATCTTTTAAAACATGCCCATTATGGCTTGTAGTTATTTATGACTACAACGCGTTTTTCACATTAAAGTCAAGTATTTCTTATGAAAGCTTTGGCTCATAACGGGAATTAATTTTCTCGGGCAAGGTCTACTTTAAAACCTTGTAAGGGATCAAGTTTACTTTATAACTTGGTCTAACACAAATATATGTACGCATCAGTACATTCATTTGTTAAAACAAGAGAAGTCTTGTTTCTATGAAGCTATCATCTCTACAACCATAGCTATCTACAATTGGTATCTACATACTCAACGATGCAACTACTCAACCGACGACTACAACTCTTTCAATATAACACTGGTCAACAATTGAGGGGGAGCAATTGTCACGCATTCAGAATCTTCGACGCTAAAAGTGCCAAGTTCACAAACTGGTGTCAAGACAACAATACCAGTTGTACACGTGGTGTCAAGAGATGACTTCAGACATGACGAGGCGACCAACATATGCTGACAAGAACCATTTGATATTATCATATGATGTTCTCATCAATCAGGTCCAACCTTGTCAATTTTTTCTAATATGGTGAATATGTGATCATGTTACAAATCGGTATCATATCTCATACATTTGATATTAAAACGGACTTGCATTTTTCTTCCCAAAACCTTTGTTAAAACTTCATTAAATCAATTGATATTAAAAACATCGATTGGGTTAATATTTTTAATATGGGGGAGAAAAGGTGATTTAATATGGGAAATTATCACAAATGGCTTGACGTAATGTGCTGTCTCATCCCGACATATGCAAAATGTTTTCGAATATCGTGGCATATGTTAAGGAAGAGCAAAACGGATTAGCATATCAAAATGGATTTTCATGGTGACATATACTTACCCAAAACCCATTTATTTCACGACAATGAAGATTGTGGTGACATAAGGATGGTAGGATAGGTTAAGTCCTATGATTCTTCCAGAACCGGAGGAATCTTCCCAAGGACATTTCATAGCTAGAAATAGTAGTCCTTAGGAAAGTTGGAGAAAAGATTGTGAATGTAGCTGAATGCCGACCAAGTACTTAAGTTAGCACTGAAACAATTACAACAAGGTGCTAGTTATGACGTATTGGTAAGCATTGAAGGGGTTGAAGAATGAAAATGATTTGTAAAGATAAAGGGTGTAAAGAAAGAATCCCCCCTTACAACCTTAGGCAGAAACCGGGTCAATACACATGCTACTTAGATCATTTTAAATGATGCTCGATATTGAAGTTAAGACATCATGGACCCAGTGATGCAATGCACAACCCATCCCAGCTAACTCATATATCTCTCAAAAGGTATTTGTTTTAATCACACGGATACAACACGTTATCTATCAATTTATTCACTCCGAATAAATAGGTATTGAAAAGGGTGGTACTCCTCTCCAGCCTCCGATCACTAAAATCCAAAATGCACGATCGAGTCTAGAGCCATTTGAGATCATCAAATATCTCATTAGGATACACTTCCATATTTCCTTTCTTCTTCACACACTGTGAAAAGTAAGGAAGATCTTAAGAGTCCTATGCAAAATCTTCATGATCTTGCCTGAACATCCGAGTAATACGAAAGTATTTACAATGAAGATGGAAATCCTTCTTGAGCGAATATCAAAAAGCTCATGGTAGGTGACTTGTGCGATTTTTTATGAATCAAACTTGTGATAACTGGAAAGCAACATTGGTTTAATTCTTAGTTGAACTTAAACACGTTCCAGGCCTCTATGCAATATCTTAGTGATCTTGCCAGAACACTCAGAGTGATACCTTAGTGTTCACAGTGATGAGTGGAAATCCTTCTAGTGTTAACCTCAAACAGCACTTGGGAGGTAACTTGAAAGATTCTATACGAATCAAGCTCGTGACAACTGGAAAGCAACGATGGTGCGGTTCTTAATTGCATTTCACTTGTTCTAGGAACATGAATTGACGGCTTCAAATCATGCGGATATTTTTATCCAAATGATTCACTCTTTATGTTCGCAGTCAGCTTTGGACGGTCGAATAAAGAGAACGGGTTTACCCGCGAAATCTTGTCAAGGAGGTTCTTAATTGAAACTACCTGTCACAAGTACGATATTTTTATATCGTCCAACGGTCTTCACCGACCGGAGGTAAAATGCTACCGAATTAGAATGAAATTTTCAAAGCCATTTCGTTCGTGTCTACTTATGTTGCGACATTTGAAGACGGTGGCGTTGTGGAATCCAAGAAGAAGTCGTCCCCGCATGCTTATACTTTATGCACTTAATATTTCATCTAATTCTAGAAAGCCTAAAAGTCAAGTCTTCCGCTGTATCGAACTCTGAAGCTTTCAAGAATTACAAAGGTATAAGTATGTGGGACGTGATGTCACGAAGAGGCAAAGATCACGAGTGAAGGATGCACAAGATTAAGGCAAGAGATTAATGCTAAAGATTGATATCAAAGATCACATCAGCATGTTCACCAGAAAAGAAAAAGAAAAGAAAGACGAAGACTACGAGCTCAAGACAAGCATAGTATGCTAGGTTTATTTTATTATTGTAACTTGGGTAATGCCCTTGTTTGGAGTGACCTCCCTTAGTGGGAGATTGTTGGAAATACGTTTTTACGTATTTAGGAAGATTCGGTCACTCCGACAATAGATTAAGTAGTAGCTTGTAGTTCTTGTTATTAAGTTAAACAAAGTTAGCAAAGCCTAGTCCACAAAGACTAAGGCCACAGCCCAATGTAAGCCCAAGCCCATCTCATGGGCTTGGGTATATAAACCCTCTGCTTAGATGGAGAGGGTGTGGATTCATCATAATTTTACACATAGTTCTTTCATTTCTCTCTCTAGAAGTGTAATTGATTCTACCAAGTTTCTATCTCTTTCTCTCTCTAAAACATAAGCTAGATTTACATATCCTACAACACATTTTATGATATTTTAACCATTTTAATCCCGTTTTTGACGATGAGACTATGTATAAAAGCAGTCTCATCACTCTCCCATACTAAACCATTGCCGTGCCCTCACGCAATGCTAGAATAAAGTATCGTAGCACCTCCAAAATCATTTTTATGCACTTTTATTGAATCATAAACTTATTATACTACTACTTGCTACTACTTGCGTTTTAGAGATAATGTATGATTTTCATCACAAAATGGGACGTTTAGGTTCATAGAACAAGAACACATGAATGCTTTGTTAGAAATAATTTTGTCGTCCTCGATTTTCACCCAATTCCATGCCAAGCGTGTAACGAGATAATTGTCATTATAAGTTAGTAATGTTAACATTACTCCTATGCCCTAATCACGTACTTAGACTCCCATTATCCTAAGTGGTATCTCTTATATTTTATATTTGTCTTGAATGTTCACAAGGATACATTTTTTTCTTATGCGATGATAGAGATTTAGGTCTAAAGATAGAGTCATAACGGTGTAACCAAGACCATCGAATTAATAACCCCCCCCCCCCCCCCCCCTAATAGACAACGATGTCAAAAAATTAAGTCAACAAGAAGGATCGACAAACACGGTTTTATAACGGTTTTGAATATGAGACTTATTACCAAGACTTTTATACGCCCCCTAACGGATAAGCCTTATTATCATAGGTTTACCTCCATCTTTTATTCAATTTCGTCATGAGACTTTTATTATGACTTCGGTCTTACCTTGCCTTTTATTTAACCTCGCCATGAGGTGTTTATTATGGCCAAAGACGTATATCCTCACGCTAAAGCTAATTTTGGATCTTTAAAGCTTCAAAGATTAATGCTTGATTCACTTTTAATTTTTGCATAGATTTTTCGGCCTTGTGAGCTTCATATGTTTTGCTAGATTTAGGGGAGCACTTGAAATATTATAATTGGGTGAAGCTTTCGATTATTCGGGTTGCCAATACTTCAAAACCGTGACGCTGGCGATACCTTAATGTTTTCCCAATTTAATTACATGGAAGCTACTAGAAAAGACTAGAAACCAACAATCAAGACTAAACCGTTAAGCCAATACTTATTAGCAAAATATATATACAAGCGAAGGGAGAATAAGCAAACAACGAGAATACATGAGTTTTTGAAATAATACGAGTACTCTACGTTTAGTATAGTAACTTATAATTAACTCTATCATTTCTCGTCCTCATTTAAGAGACTTATCCTAATATAAAGTTAAGGAATAGAAGATAAGTGCTCAACACTTACGGTCGAATAAAATATTACTCTTATTCTCTCCATCAGAAAATCTACATTCGTGTCTTCAAACACTTATAAAACATGAGAAATATTTTAAAATTTAGCCATTTTTAGCCTTATTTTGCAACAAAACAATAAACAAAAAGATAAACTTTGGAAAGAGTGAAGGTTTAGCAAGGCAAGTATCTATTCACCCCCCCATACAAAAGTTAAACATTGTCCTCAATGTTTCGAGTCTAAGGGTAGAATACCCCATACTAGAGACGTAGTCGAATGCTTAATCTAGCATGAAAAGGGTGTAACCATTAAATCAATAGCCGTTTATGAAGTGTGCTAAAAACCTAAGGTTAGAACATATAAGAATATATCAATTGGATATCGATAAATTCTTCAAAGCAAACGATCGAGGCTCACGTAAAACGAACACGAGAGGCTTCAATCGTGAAGATAATGATCATCTAAAATCCACCATTCACAAACAACCACGAAACAAAGGTTGGAAGGGCACAAATCCCCTCACGTAAGCTACATTAGAAAACGATAATATGTACATGGATAAGCATGGGACTCCCCTACGATGCACCCCGTTTTTGATTACCGAGTCATGAGCTCGACTTGATCCCCTCAATACTAATTATCATTGGGGAAGGTGACTTGGTCGAGGTAATTCAAAGAAGGAACTTCCCCACAAAAGTAGTGCCTCAACCTATGGCCATTCACCTTAAAGTTAGGACCATCATTTTTAGCTAGCTCGATGGTCCCCTAAGGAAACACTTGGGTAATGGTGAATGGTCTGGACTAACGGGATTTCAACTTGCCGGAAAAGATTTTCAATCATGAGTTAAAAATCAACACTTGATCTCCAATGTTAAAAACCCTGTTTTTAATTTTAGAATCATGAAACTTTTTAGTTTTCTCTTTATAAATCAATGAACTTTCATAAGCAATGTCCCTCAATTCATCCAATTCATTAAGTTGCATTTTCCGTTGTTTTTCCGCAGTCTCAATGTCATCATTACAATTCTTTAGGGCCCAATAAGCCTTGTGTTCGAGTTCAATTGGTAAGTGGCAATTCTTCCCATACACAAGCTTGTAAGGAGTGCACCCAATGGGCGTCTTATTAGCGGTACGAAAGGCCCATAAAGCATCATCTAACTTATCCGACCACGATTGTCGGTTCTCTCCTATCGATCTCTCTAAGATCCTCTTCAATGCTCGGTTTGAAACCTCGACTTGCCCATTCGTTTGTGGGTGATAACCCGTAGAAAGCCTATATGTAACCCCATATTTCTTTAGAACCCTTTTGCATTGGTAATTACAAAAATGGGTTCCACGATCGCTTATGATTGCACGAGGGGTTCCAAACCGAGAAAACAATTCCTTCAAAAACTTGAATACCACACGAGCATCGTTCGTGGGAAAAGCCTTGGCTGCCACCCACTTAGATAGGTAGTCCACGGCGACAAGGATGTACTTATTACCATGAGATGATGGGAACGACCCCATAAAATCAAATCCCCAAACGTCAAAAATCTCACACACTTGGATGATTTTTTGTGGCATTTCATCATTTTGTGAGGCTTTTCCTTGTTGTTGGCATGAGTCACACGACTTGACAAGTGCGTGTGCATCTCGGTAAATAGTAGGCCAAAAGAAACCGACATCAAATACCTTCTTTGCCGTGAGATTAGCACCATGGTGACCACCCGTAGGTCCCTCGTGACAAGCTCTAAGGATATTAGAAGCTTCGGTGCCAAAAATACAACGTAGAATAGTTTGATCCGCAAGAGTCTGAAATTGGTAAGGGTCGTTCGAAAAGTAGAACTTGACGTCATGGAAGAATTTTCGTTTTTGTTGAGTCGTCATACCCTTAATGATGAAGTTGCCCGCATGGTAATTTGCGATGTCCGCGAACCATGGGGTGGACGAGTCTTTCTTAGAATTCACTACACCAAGTGTCTCGAGAGGAAATGTTTCGGTTATTTCCTTGTTCTCGTACACACTTTGGTGAGGATCTTCCAATCGAGAGAGGTGATCAGCCGCTAGATTCTCATCTCCTTTTTTTGTCAAGGATTGTGACATCAAATTCTTGTAGGAGGCGAATCCAACAAAGAAATCTCGGCTTTGCATCTTGCTTAGCCAAGAATTACTTGATTTTCGAATGATCCGTATACACTATGCATTTAGTCAAGACGAGGTAAGGTCGGAATTTCTCAAATGCATACACCACGACAAGGAATTCCTTTTACGTTGTGGTATACTTAAGTTGAGCCTCGTTCATCTTCTTGCTAAAGTGAATAGGTAAGAAGTGCTTTTCATGACGTTGCCCCAAAATGGCCCTATGGCGTAATCACTTGCATCACACATGAGTTCAAAGGGGAGGTTCAAATTGGGAGCAATAAGAACGGGAGCTTCGGTAAGTTTCCTCTTAAGGATTTCAAAGGCTCGTACACAATCTTCGTTAAAGACAAAATGAGCATCTTTTTCGAGGAGGTATGTAATGGGTCGAGATATCTTTGAAAAATCATTGATGAATCGACGATAAAAGCCCGCGTGGCCTAGGAAACTCCTAACTCCCTTAACGGTTTTTGGGATGAGGTAATTTGGCGATGACGTCAATTTACCTTTGTCTACCTCAATCCACGCTTTCGAAACCTTGTGCCCTAGGAAGATTCCTTCTTTAACCATAAAATGACATTTTTCCCAAATAAGCACAAGGCTGGTTTCCTCACAACGTTTTAGCATTCTCTCATGGTTCGACAAACACGGAGTGAACGAACTACCAAACACGGAAAAATCATCCATAAAGACTTCCATCGTCTCATGTCATGAAAAATAGCCATCATACACCGGTGAAAAGTTCCCGGTGCATTGCAAAGTCCGAATGGCATTCTACGATAGGAAAATGTTCCATATGGACACGTAAACGTAGTTTTATCTTGATCACGAGGATCGATGGGGATTTGAAAGTAACCGGAAAAACCATCTAAAAAGCAATAGAAATCGTTTCCTGAAAGACGCTCCAACATTTGATCCATGAAGGGCAAGGGAAAATGGTCTTTACGAGCTGCATCATTTAACTTACGATAGTCAATACACACCCTCCAACCAGTCACGAGTCGAGTTGGAATTAACTAGTTGTCATCGTTTGGCACAACGGTCATTCCTCCCTTTTTAGGGACACAATGAATGGGACTCGCCCAAGGGCTATCAGAAATAGGGTAAATCATTCCCGTGTCAAGGAGTTTAAGGACCTCGTTTTTTATGACATCGTGAATTTTGGAGTTCACCCTCCTTTGGCATTGAATTGCGGGCTTGTAGTCTTCCTCCATTAAAATTTTGTAGGTACAAAATTTAGGATCAATCCCCTTAATGTCGGATAATTTCCACGTAATTGCACCTTTGTGAGTCCTTAGAACATCGATAAGTGCGGTTTTTTCATCATCCAAAAGATCCTTCGCAAAAATAACCGGCAACTTATCGTCTCCTTCCAAGAATACATATTCAAGATGAGGAGGAAGATCTTTCAACTAGATGATTGGTGGTTCCTCGATTGAAGATTGGGGCTTGATACTCATAACCTCCATCGGCAGAGGAAATGGGAAATCATTAAGAAAATCCTTGATAATCGAGAAGTCCTCATCGTTATCGAGGTCTCCGTTACAAGTACGAGGAACATTAAATTCTTCCAACATAAAACCACCACCTTCAAATGGAGTGAAGGATGGTGTCAAGTTATCAAGAATAGGATCGAGCATAGTGGGATTGCCACTATTTTCTTCATCACCAAAACCTAAAAATTCTTGTGAAAATTCTGTAGGATATTATAAATCTTGCTTATGTTTAGAGAGAGAAAGAGATAGAAAGATGGTAGATTTCACACACACTTTAGTCAGAGAAAGTGTAGAAATACAAACTTAACTATGTGTAAATTATGAGAAAACCACACCCTCTCCATCTAAGGAGAGGGTTTATATACCCAAGCCCATGAGATGGGCTTGGGCTTACAATGGGCCGCCGGCCTACACATGTTGTAGGCTTGGGTTGGCCTTGTTTGCTTAATATTAAGTTAACTAAACTATGAGCTACTACTTAGACTATTGTTGGAGTGACCGATCCTTTCTAATACTTTAAACGTATTTCCAACAATCTCCCCCTAAGGGAGGTCACTCCAAACAAGGGTGTTACCCAAGTTACAATAATAAAATAAACCTAGCATACTATGCTTGTCGTGAGATCATAGTCTTTGTCTTTCTTTTCTTTTTCTTTTCTTGTGAACATGCTGATGTGATCTTTGATATCAATCTTTAGCATTAATCTCTAGCCTTGATCTTGTGCATCCTTCAATTTTGATCTTCGCCTCTTCATGACTTCATGTCCCACATAATTATACCTTCATAATTCTTGAAAGCTTCAGAGTTCGATACAGCAGAAGACTTAACTTTTAGGCTTTCTGGAATTAGATGAAGTATTAAGTGCATAGAGTATGAGCATGTGGGGACGACTTCTTCTCGGATTCCGCAACGCCACCGCCTTCAAATGCCGCAACATAAGTAAACACAAACGAAATGGCTTTGAACATTTCATTCTAATTCGGCAGCATTTTACCTCCGGTCTGTGAAGACCGTTGGACGATATAAAATATCATACTTGTGGCAGGTAGATTTAATTAAAAATCTCCTTGACAAGATTTCGCGGGTAAACCCGTTCTCTTTACTTGACCGTCCAAAGCTGACTGCGAACGTAAAGAGTGAATCATTTAGATAAAGTTATCCGTATGATTGAAGCCGTCAATTCCGATTCCTAGAACAAGTTTGATTCATTAAAGAATCGCACCATCGTTGCTTTCCAGTTGTCACGAGCTCGATT
The DNA here is from genome assembly GCA_025667525.1 of Glebionis coronaria. Lineage (NCBI taxonomy): Eukaryota > Viridiplantae > Streptophyta > Magnoliopsida > Asterales > Asteraceae > Glebionis > Glebionis coronaria. The sequence continues at coordinate 60,347,401 of CM046880.1, read as the reverse complement.
CATATTGAATCTTGCAAGTTACCTACCAAGTGTTGTTTGAGGTTAACACTAGAAGGATTTCCACTCATCACTATGAACACTGTAGAGTGTCTCTCTGAGTGTTCTGGAAAGATCACTGAGATATTGCGTAGAGGCCTGGAACATGTTTAAGTTCAGTTAAGAATTAAACCACTGTTGCTTTCTAGTTATCACAAGCTTGATTCATAAAGAATCGCACAAGTCACCTACCATAAGCTTTTTGATATTCTCTCAAGAAGGATTTCCATCTTCATTGTAAATACTTTCGTATTACTCGGATGTTCAGGCAAGATCATGAAGATTTTGCGTAGGACTCTTAATATCTTTCTTACTTTTCACAGTGTGTGAAGAAGCAAGGAATTATGAAAGTGTGTCCTAATGAGATATTTGATGATCTCAAATGTCTATAGACTCGATCGTGCATGGACTTTAGTGATCGGAGGCTGGAGAGGAGTGCCACCATTGCAATACCAATTTATTCGGAGTGAATAAATCAATAGATAATGTGATACACTGATTTTGTATGGGGTTCAATTTTACTCTCGATATCCTCTCGAATTGATCTAGGTCTTAAGTGGAATGATTGTTCTTGGTTACTAAATAAAAGGGTTTGGTTTTCTAATCTAATAAGAAGTGGAAATGAAAATTTAAGTCAAAGACAATTACTTTAATTATGATTAACAAAGACTTGTATTAAACTTAAGATTAAAATCAAGAATAAAATTAAAATTGAAATTTAAAGTTCAATAAACACAAAGGAGCAGTTAAGCAAACAAACAGTAACCTAAAAGAAACATTGATTCGGAACTTTAACCTTTGTTCAGAACTTTCATTCATCCGGAACTTAAGAACTCATTCGGAACTCTCTGATTCGGAAGTTACTATTTACTCATTCGGAACTCACTGATTCGGAAGTCTGAAAATTGATTCGGAAGTTTTCTTGATTCGGAAGTTTCCGGATGAGGGGTTGATTCGGAAGTTTCCGGATGAAGGCTTGGTTCGGAAACTTCCGGATGAAGGCTTGGTTCGGAACTTTTTAAACTTCCGGATGAAGGTACTTGGTTCGGAAGTTTTGAGTTTGATTCGGAACTTTAGCTTCGTTCGGAACTTCTTGCTTGATCCGGAACTTATGCTTGATTCGGAACTTTTGGAAACCCAGAACAGTAGCAGGTAACGAAGAACACGGAGGCAATGTTTAATCCAAAATTCACCAAGTTTTTCACCAAAAACTAAAATAAATCAATCACAAAGCATTTACTAATCATAAACTACTAATCCCATCAATAAAAACACAAATCCCATCAACTTTTGAAGATCAAATCAAGAAAAATAAAAACTTAAGAACTTGAAGATAAAGATGAAGATGAACAAGATTAAATGGAAAGATTAAACAAAACTTCGTATTGAATGATTAATGTTTTAACAAGATCAAACAAGAATTAAAATAACAAGATTTAGAAAACAAAGATAAAAATCACCAATCACCCTAGTGGTGATGGTGATGAAACGGAACAGGAAGAAAGGAATGGGGGAGAAGAAGAAAACTAAAAAACTAAAAAACTGGATGTGTGTGAGGGGAGGGCTATTTATAGCCTTGTCTTTTGGTTGGTGAGTGGGCTTTCTCCCGTTCTTCTTGTCTTTTTGTCTTTTCAGAAAAGTTTCCGTTTTCGATTCTGATTCGGGATTTGTCGTCGATTAAATTCAACTCGTCTTTTAATTTCTTCGTTTAATAGACTTGAGTTTCTTCGACTTATATAAATCTTCCATCTTTGGTCCTTTTCTTCGATAAATCTTCGAATAGGCCCAGTGACTTCAAATCTTTTGCATCTCTTGGACAATAGACTTTATCTTGAGTCTTTTTCTTCAGTAAACCCGTGCAATCCCATGTTTTCTTCAGTATTCATCCGGTTGGCTCTGAAAATACAATAAACACAAAAACCACGCATAATTCCAAACAAATGATATTAAATACGTGTTTTGGTCTCGTTTTAGCCCGAATTAAGTGGTAAAAGGATGGGTGTTTACACACCTATCAAATCCCCTACACTTAACCATTGCCATGCCCTCATGCAATGCTTAGTGATAAAGCAAGTTTACACTTTTCTCATAATTAATCAACCTTGGCCTTATTTAAAATACTACTAAACAAAAATTAAAGTACTAAAGGGAATTAAGACTTTGAAGGAAACAAAAGGATAGAAAACTATTTTCACTTGAAAATAGCTATATGGAAATAACTTGCAAAGAAATCGATGACTTACATTAGGGCTTTGGTGCTGCGAAGATTTATCACCCTCAAGTTTCACGTTCCCCAAACTAAGCTTAAAAACGAGATCATTGTTATTATAAGTTAGCAATTCAAACACTTACACACATGGTTTAATTAAATGCTTAAACTCCCTTATTACTAGGTGTATCTCTTATATTTTATTTTTGTCTTAGAATGATCATGAAGATGCATTTTTGGACTTATTTCGATAATTTATTAGGGCTGAAAGCAAAGTAGGACGATTTGATCAATAGTTAGCTAAAGGACAAAATCTCTTAAAACTGCTTCTCGGGATATCAAAAAGTTCATATCTTGGCATAACTTGGTTCACGATTTGAGACCTTTCTCGGGCCGATATTTGGCATGTACTTCATACTTCATATCTTCGAGAGATGTTCTTGAGATAATGGTCTTCTCATCACAATAGAGTTTCTTCACTTGGAGACTTTTGAGGGGTACTCCAACTTTGTTGACCACGACTTCATGATTATTTCTTCAATCTCTAATTGGGATTTTGAGATACAACGATCCGCCTCCTTTTCGAACTTGGATCTATTTATCCTCATACCTTGTTAGGGTCTTTTCGGATAGACTTCTCCATGATCTTTATGGGGGTTGATTGCTTTTCGTCGTGAGTCTTGATCTTTCATATTGACTTTAGGAATAATGCTTTTCACATCACTTCGGATCTTCAGCAATAAAATTGAATCCTCATGCCTTGTTAGGGCCTTTTCGGACTCGCCAATCTTCGCGCCCCGCTTCATAAGTTATGCCTTGGCTATGAACTCTTATCATTACCGAGCAACTTTTAAACGATCTTGGGCTAGAAGCTAAGTAACTTTTCAAATCGTAAGACCTTACTTATTTCAGATAAATTATTAGCAAGTGATGGGAGAATAGGCAAATAATTACACCAAGTGAGCTTGCGCAAGAATACCGACTTATAATTGACTCTATCATTTCTCGTCCTCCACAATTTAAAATCTCAAGTAATGAGATTCGTGGATACTTAGCCTAATAAACCAATTAAGGTCTACATGGTTAAGGATACTAGCTAGAATAAACTTGGATAAGTCTATTCGGGTTGAGTCAAAATAAACGCAACGGGCCTAATATGTCAAAGACTTCTAAACTAGCTACACCACTTTGTTAATATTTTTGACTTTAGTGCGGGATATATACATATGAAAGCAACGATAAAAATTTAAAAATTACAACTAAATGGCCAAAGTTAATAAAAAATTTTGAAAAATGTTGAAAAATAGGATTTTCCGGTTAATTGAAGGCATTTTCATGGAAAAGACCACTTAAAACTTCGATAGAAGTCCCCCCTACACTTAAGATAAACATTATCCTCAATGTTTAAGCATGTGGGAAAAATCTCCCCTACACTTATGACATTGTGCACGTTGGTTAACTCAAGTTAAGGAAGAGACGACTAAAGTGATCAATTTCAAATGTGAGTATGAAGAAAATTGAATCACGATAGTTGAGAGATAGAATCGGATTTTGGATAACACGGGAGCACGGTTCTTTAAAAAACTTCCAAGAGTGCACTAATCCCTGTAATCACATCACCATACAAAGGCAAACACATATAGAAGTCCCCCCTACACTTAGGGGATTAAAACATATAAGGATAGATACTCGGGCTGCCTCCTGAGGAGCGCTTGTTTTTGATAACCGAGTCACGAGCCTGACTCGACCCAAAATTAGTTCATGGGGAACGTGGTGAGGGATGGAATCACCTCCTGAGAGGTGTCCTCACCAAAGTACAACTTCACTCGTTGGCCATTCACCTTAAAATTTGGTCCATCAGGTTGAGCGAGCTCGAGAGTACCATATGGAGAAATTTGGGCAATGGTGAATGGGCCGGACCAACGAGATTTGAGCTTTCCCGAGAAGATTTTCAACCGAGAGTTAAAAAGTAAGACTTTGTCTCCAACATGGAACTCTCGGTTTTTAATCTTGGAGTCGTGAATGAGCTTAGTTCTTTCCTTATAGATCAAAGAATTTTCATAAGCCTCATTACGGAGTTCATTCAGCTCATTGAGTTGGATCTTGCGTAGGTCACCGGCTTTGTTTATATCAAAATTAGCCCACTTCAAGGCCCAATAAGCCTTGTGCTCCAACTCAATCGGGAGGTGGCACGATTTCCCGTACACAAGACGATAAGGCGTACAGCCGATTGGGGTCTTGTAAGCAGTACGGAAAGCCCACAAAGCATCATCAAGTTTATCAGCCCATGAGGCACGATGCTCTCCCACAGTCCTTTCAAGAATTTGCTTCAGCCCACGGTTGGATATTTTAGCCTGGCCATTAGTTTGTGGGTGGTAGGCTGTGGAAAGACGATGATTTACACCGTACTTAGCCATGACTCGAGCAAATTGGTCATTGCAGAAATGAGTCCCACGATCACTAATAATGGCGCGAGGCACACCGAATCTAGCGAATAGAGCTTTTAAAAAGTTACAAACCACCCTTGCGTCATTAGTAGGTAAAGCTTTGGCTTCAACCCACTTTGAAACGTAGTCAACGGCTACTAGGATGTATTTGTTTCCTTTAGAAGAAGGGAATGGCCCCATAAAGTCGATACCCCAAACATCAAAAATTTCACACTCTTGAATAAAATTCTGAGGCATCTCGTCTTTATGTGTGATTTTGCCTTGCTTTTGGCAAACATCACATCTTTTAACCATATCGTGAGCATCACGGTATATGGAGGGCCAATAAAATCCCGAATCAAACACTTTTTTAGCGGTGTAGTTGGGACCAAAGTGACCACCGGTGGGTCCTTTGTGGCAAGCCTTAAGGATTTCAGACGCTGCCGGTCCATCAACACATCGGCGAATAATCAGGTCAGCACATTGTTTGAATAGGTAAGGGTCGTCCCAAAAGTAAGTCTTGATGTCGGTGAAGAACTTTTTCTTTTGTTGGGACGTCAACCCTTCCTTGAGAATTCCACCCGCCAAGTAGTTTGCAAAGTCCGCAAACCACGGGGTTTCATTCGGCTTCGAGTTTATAGACATTAAGGTCTCCAAGGGAAAAGAATCATTGATTTCTTTGGTCGGATGATCCCCTTGGTAAGGATCCTCAAGTCTGCTAAGATGGTCCGCGGCTAGGTTTTCTGCTCCTTTTTTATCGCGGATTTCGATTTTAAATTCCTGGAGCAGCAAAACCCAGTGAAGAAGTCTTTGTTTGGAATCTTGCTTTGTCAACAAGTACTTCAGCGCGGAATGATCGGTGTACACAATGGTGGTAGAAAGGACAAGATAGGGGCGGAATTTTTCAAAAGCATAGACAACAGCTAATAGCTCTTTTTCGGTTGTCGTATAATGCAATTGTGCCCCAGTCATTGTCTTGCTAGCGTAATGGATCGGTTAGAAGTGTTTGTTCACCCTTTGTCCAAAAACCGCTCCAATAGCAAAATCACTAGCATCGCACATCAACTCAAAGGGCAGCTCCCAATTAGGGGTAACCAAGACGGGTGCCTTAGTTAGCTTATCCTTAAGCGAGTTGAAGGCTTCAAGACACTCTTTGGAGAAGATAAAAGGAGTATCTTTTTCCAAGAGGTGGGTCATCGGGCGAGCGATGTGCGAAAAATCTTTGATGAATCGACGGTAGAAGCCCGCATGACCCAAGAAACTTCTCACACCCTTCACGGTTGAAGGTGGAGGCAACTTTGCGATAACATCGACTTTAGCACGGTCTACTTCAAGACCGGCTTTCGAGATCTTATGTCCAAGCACGACGCCTTCTTTTACCATAAAATGGCATTTTTCCCAATTCAGAACTAGGCGAGTGTCTTCGCACCGCTTTAGCATACGTTCTAAATTGGCAAGGCAAGATGAGAAGGAATCCCCGAAGACCGAAAAATCGTCCATGAAGACTTCCATGGTTTGTTCAACCATGTCATGGAAGATAGCTAACATGCACCTTTGGAAAGTCCCGGGCGCATTACATAAGCCAAAAGGCATTCTTTTGTAAGCGAAAGTGCCATAGGGACAAGTGAATGTAGTCTTCTCTTGATCTTGGGGATCGATGGGTATATGGAAATAACCCGAGAAACCATCAAGAAAGAAGTAATATTCATTACCGGCTAATCGTTCAAGCATTTGGTCCATGAAAGGTAGAGGGAAATGATCCTTTCTCGTGGCATCATTGAGTTTGCGGTAGTCTATACAAACTCTCCACCCAGTAACGAGACGAGTGGGAATCAACTCGTTGTGTTCATTGGGAACAACGGTTATTCCGCCCTTCTTGGGCACACAATGGATTGGACTAACCCACGGTGAATCCGAAATAGGGTAAATCATACCCACATCAAGAAGTTTGATAACCTCTGTTTTGATGACTTCATGTATTTTTGGATTCACCCTTCGTTGGCTTTGAATAGTGGGCTTGAAGTCGTCCTCCATGAGAATTTTGTGTGTGCAGAAGTGAGGATCAATTCCACGAATATCCGAAATCTTCCAAGCAATAGCCTTCTTATGATCTTTCAATACAGCGACAAGTCGGGCTTTCTCTTCATCCTTCAAATCCTTAGCAATGATGACTGGCGACTTCTTTTCTTCTTCGAGGAATACATACTCAAGATGGGGCGGCAACTCCTTAAGTTCCAAATCCGGAGGGTTGTCGACGGGAGGCGTATTCGAAGGCGGAGTATCGATAGCAATGACAGTGGGAGATGGAGGAGAAGGATTGTCTTCTCTGAGGAGGTTTGCAATGAAACTAAGGTCTTCATCCGAAGTGGCAGTAGAATCGTCATTGTCTTGCTTCACATCTCCCAAGGTGGCTTCCAAATCTTTCCAAAGGAAATCACTTTCTCCAAATAGAGATAGTGATGAGTCGATAGAGGAAACGGTCTCAACATTGGGAAGAGAGGTAGGAATGTTTTTACAAGCATCCTTGAAGTGTTCTTCACAAGCCTCATCAAGAACGTCAATACAATTAACATTCTCGTAAGGAGAAGGCTGTTTAGATAACTTTCCCATGTTGAAGACTACTTTATCGTCACCCACTCTCATGATAAGCTCACCGGCTTCAACATCAATGAGAGTGCGACCGGTCCTCAAGAATGGACGACCAACAATGAGTGGCACACGGGGGTCCATCTCGTAGTCGACGACAACAAAATCAGCCGGGAAGGTGAATTTGTCGACTCCTACAATGACGTCTTCAGCTATCCCCACTGGATAAGCAACCGTACGGTTAGCTAATTCCAAAGTCATTTTGGTGGGGACTAGCTCGGGGAGAGATAATTGCTTCCAAACACTTAGAGGCATGAGATTAATACTGGCACCTAGATCGGCTAGGGCCATGCAATTCTCTACTCCCGGGAAATTGCAAGGGATAAGAAAACGACCCGGATCACCAAGCTTGATTGGCAATTTCCTTAAGAGCACTGCAGAGCAGTTCTCATTAAGTTGGGTGTTGGCGAGATCGAGGAGCTTTTCCTTGTCGCTCAGAAGATCTTTAAACATTTTGGCATACTTGGGCATGTGAGCGAGAGCCTCAGCGAAGGAGATATTGAAATTCAGTTTTTTGAACATTTTTAGGAAGTTCGAAACTTGAATATCATCCTTGCTCTTTTGCTTCTCTTTCATCAACCTTGAAGGATAAGGTATATTGGAAGAAGAGGAAGGCTTTAGGGGAGTAGGATCACTCACAACCACCGGTGGAGGAGGGGTAGAATGAAGAGGTGGAGAAATTGGGGAAGGAGAAGGGTGAGGATCAGTAGCAGGTGACTCGTTCTCCTTAGTCACAACCACCGGTGGAGGTATAGGAAGCTCGGGTTCCTTAGTACCTTTGCCGCTTCGAGTGGTGATTGCTTTCATCTCCCCTCTTGGGTTCGCAACGGTGTTACTCGGAAGAGTACCCGAAGAAGAGGGTTGACTACTTTGGAAGAAACTAGCCATCATGTTCCTCAGATCATTGGTTTGGCTATCCAACGTAGTTCTCATATCGGCTCTCAAATCATTTCCTTGCTTGACCAAGTCTGCCTTCAAATTGCGCACTTCCTCTTGGAGATTTCCCACGATCACATCATTGGTTCTCATGTAGGTTGCGACCTCTTGGTGTAATGCAGTGGTGGCTTGGTTGGGAGGAGCATTGTATGCAGGTGGTTGGTAAGCAGGTTGTTGGTAGACTTGATTGTTACGTTGAGGTGGTTGTTGCTGCTTGTGCGGTGGGATGTATGGTTGTCGAGGTTGTTGTTGTTGTTGAGGAGGGCGGTTAAGGTTTTGTTGTTGGTTTGGGTTGGTTGGAGGAAAACCAGGTGGTGAAAGGTAGTTGTTGGATCGATAGCTAAGCAAGTTACGGTCACCTTGAGGTCTAGCTTGATAAGCAGGTTGTTGGTAGGTGCCATATGCCGCATTCACATTCTCAGCAGGGTAATCTTGGGTGGCGGTACAAGTTGTGTAAGAGTGGGGATCACCGCATATCTCACAAGGTTGGCTGACAGCGTTCACTTGAGCGTTTTTGGCGTTGTTGCTGTTGTTGTTGCTGACGATGTGGGTGACGAGCGATTCAAGAAGCGTAGTGATTTTGTCTAATCGCTTGTCGCTGTCATTAGTGCTAGCACTAGCGACATTGGTCCTAACACTCTTGGTTTGCACACGAGACTTGTTCTCAATGATGTCCCAAGCAGCATTGGAAGTCTTAGCCAATAAATTACTCCCCGAGGCACTGTTCAGTGAATCTTGGTCACTCATGCTTAAACCATTGTAAAAAGTATTGATTTGATGTTCTTTGGTAAAACCATGTTGTGGGCATTTTCTTAAAAGATCTTTAAAGCGATCCCAAGATTCACTGAATGACTCATCGTACTTTTGTTCAAAATTTATGATCTCATTCCGCAAAGCGGTAGTACGAGAGGGTGGAAAAAAGTAGTTGATAAACTTTGTTTCCAAATCCGTCCACGAGAGAATACTCTGTGGTGGTTCCTTAGCAAGCCAATGCCGGGCTTGTCCCTCTAAAGAAAAGGGAAAAAGTTGTAACCTTATCACTTCTTGTGGAACTCCATTGAACTTGACCGTGTTAGTGAGTTGTAGAAATCTCTTGATGTGGTCGTGTGGATCATCAATGGTTCGTCCCAAGAACGGTTGAGCTGAGACCATCTGGATAAAACCTGACTTTAGCTCGAAATTGTTGGCGGCAATTGGTGGTATAACAATTGGATCCGTATTGCCATCGACATGAGCTTGCAGCAATTCAATCATTGGGCGATTATCCGGAAGGTGCTCATTGTTGTTGTTATTGTTCATGTTGTTGAAAGGCGGGTTGTTGTTGTTATTATTGTTTGTTAGAAATACGTTTTTACGTATATTAGAAGTATCGGTCACTCCACAATAATATTTATGTTGTAATAGCTCGTAGTTAGAAAATAGTCATTAGTTACTTATTAACTTAAGTAAGAACCGGTCCATGGGCTTGTCATGGACCGGCCCAAGCCCATGTTAGCTTGGTACTATAAATACCCCTTTCCACCATGGAAAGGGGTTGGTTGTTGTCATTTGCTAGTTTCCATATTAATAAAATTCACATAGTTTCTCTCACTTTCTCTCTCTAACTTTCTCTCTCTAGAAATCAACAAACCCCTTCATAGATTCATTGATTATCAATATTCTACATTTGGTATCAAGAGCTATGGGGTGATTTAAGGTAGTGATTTGTGTGGTTTTTTAGTTTTTGATTGTATTAGTGTTCTTTAAGAAGAACCATCTTGATTCTTGGTGTTTTTGGTGTTTTTGTGATTGGGATTAGTGGATAAGTATTAGTTGTTACTTATTTTAGTCGAAAGCACAAAACTTTTTGGGTTATTTGGTCAAAATCTGGGTTTAATCTCTTGTTTTTGTGGTCGACTGTTCCTCGTAAGAAGTTTCTGATTAACCCAGCAGAAGTTCCGGATCAACAAGTTCCGAACCAAGGAAACTTCCGGATCAAGAAGTTCCGGATCAAGAAGTTCCGGATCAAGAAGTTCCGGATCAAGAAGTTCCGGGTCAAGAAGTTCCGGATCAAGAAAGTTCCGAACCAAGAAAGTTCCGAACCAAGAACTTCCAAACCAAGAAGTTCCGGATCAAGCCAGAAGTTCCGGATCAAGAACTTCCGAATCAAGAAGTTCCGGATCAAGCCCAAAAGTTCCGAACCAAGAACTTCCGAACCAAGAAGTTCCGGATCAAGCCAAAAGTTCCGAATCAAGGTAATTCCAAGCCAAATCTTCCGAATCAAACTTCCGAATCAACAAAAGTTCCGAATCAAGGGTTAGTTTGCTTGTTTTTTCGACCATTTTTTAGAGGATTTAATCTTGGTTTCTTACAACAAAAACACAACACAATTCACAAGCTTTACTTCACTGCTCGATCAACCGATAATCTCTGTTTCTTTGAAGAAAAACAAAATGAATCCAAGTTCATTAATGCCTCAGATGACATCTCTTACGGATATCTCGATCATAACGGGGACTGATAGTCGTCCACCGATGCTTATCAAAGAGGTGTTTGAGGCATGGCAGGGCCGTATGATGCAATACTTGAATGGCAAACCAACATACGGAAGGCTTATGGTCAAATCGATTTTGAATGGTCCACTCGACTATGGTACCATTGTGGCAAATAACGTGTCTCGACCAAGAGAATATGAAGAACTCACACCGGCACAACAACTCATTGCTGATGCTGATGAAAAGGCTCTACAGACACTTATCCAAGCTCTTCCGCATGATATTTATCGTATGGTTAGTCAATATACGGTTGCCAAAGATTTATGGGAACGTTTAAAGGTGTTGCTACAAGGTACGTCTCTCACGAAACAGGAAAGGGAGTGTCAGCTGTATGATTTGTTTGATAGATTCACGTACAGCCCAGGGGAAACACTACACGATTATTACTTCAGATTCACTACTCTAATGAATGATCTGAATGTATACAATCTTGTAATTGCTCCATTCCAGGTTAACACCAAGTTCTTGAATACTTTACCTCAAGCTGAATGGGGTGAGTATATTACCGATGTGAAGTTAACCCGGGATTTGCATAAGTGCAACTTAGATCAAATCTATGCTTTTCTTCAGCAGCATGAGAAGCATGTGATTATGCACCGTTCTCCTCGCGGTATGTACCCAGATTCCTTAGCTTTGATGGCGAATCAACCAAGCTTGTCACATAACAACACACCTTATATCTTGGGACATCAAGCCTATCATCCATCACCTTATATGACACCAACCTTCCCACAATACTCGATTCTACCACAACCACCCACCTCACATCAGCAACAATATCGGTTCAATGCACCTTCACCACAGTATGCTTCACAACTTCATCCAGCAAATGTTGCACCTTATGCTCAGCCTTCATATTCTTCTTATCAAGAGAATGCAGCATATCCAACAAGCTACCCTGATCAAATGAGTATTCCTTCTACTGATTATGCAGCTCATCCAGATCAAGCACTATATTGTGATGATGAGGAAGTCCCCGTTCCTGTATTCCAACAAGGAGCTGACCCAGTTGAAGTGCTAACTACTATGTCTGCTTATCTCACAAGAACTTTAAGCAAACGAGGATACAGAGGATCAGCTCCTACCAACAATCAGTTGAGGAATTCATCCAATTCTCGCCAACAAGCTACAATTGAGAATGGCAGGGTCATGGTTCAGCCAATTCAACCATATCAGGGGAGACCTTCCACATCAACCAATGCTCGCACGATCAATCCTGCTCCTGCTCCAATGGTCAACAATCCTCCACGGGCTAATACAGGCAAGTTGAGAATGATTACATGCTACAACTGCAAGGAAGAGGGTCATATGTCCAGGGATTGTAAGAAACCCAAGAGGAGAAGGGATGGACAGTGGTTTGCAGAAAATATCTATCTGATAAATGCTCAGGCGCAAGGAAGGGAACTTGATGAAGAGGAGCTTGTATTTCTTGCTGACCCAGGGATTGTTGAACAAGACGTTGTCACTACGCAGAATGCTGCTTACCAAGCCGATGATCTTGATGCGTATGACTCCGACTGTGATGACTTTCAATCTGCAAAGGCTGCTCTCATGGCAACTATCTCCAGCTTAGGGCCAGAAAAGAGATCTGAGGTACTTATTAATACCACCGATAATACCACTGATGCTAGTATTCAACCACATCAAGTTGTGCAAGAGAGTGCTGACTCGAATGAATCTTCGGTGGTGAGTCCTTCAAACGAGGAGACAAACAATGATAGCAATATCAATGTGAGTCCCCAGACTTTGAGTGAATCACAACCGGGACCCAGTTCGCATACGCCTACTCCTGCTCAACAAGATTTGGTCATGGTTCCTGCTACATTACTTAGCCAAATGAATGCTGCACTCTTAGAAACCTTAGCTAAGAATAAGAATTTGTCTGATGAGCTTGCCTTAAGCAATGAGAAAGTTCAAACCTTGGAACTAGTGCCTTCGTCTAGTGTTCTAACTAATCTCGAATATGATCACTTTAGAAACAAACAAATGGGTCACTTGCAAGAAATCGAAAACTTAAGAGCAAATCTGTCTAATGAACTTAAAGAAAAGTAGTTAGTGGTCACTAATTTTCAAAAACTTCAAACGGATTTTGAATCACTTGAATCTAAGAAGAATGAAATGGAGATTAATGCCACTAATAGATTAGAAGTCTAGATTACTTGTTGTTAAGACAATACGCTGCTTCTCAACTAGTTCACTTATTTGATGCTTCATTTAGAGAATTTAACTTATCACGCCAAAAAGGCCTTCCCCCTAATCCACGGTATGCAAAACAAGCTTTAAGACATAGTCCTAGACTTTATAATGCAACTCAATTAGGATTGGCCTTAGAACCGATTGTTTTTCCTGGTGATCGAACAAGTAAGGAACTAGTTGATGAGGATCGGTCATATAATTCTGCAAAATATCCCGAGTGTGATTATTTTAAATTGAATAAGGAGCTTGCAAAAACGGATTTTAGAATTCGATTCCATATGGACAAAGATCTCATAACAGCACCAACCTACATATTAGCTGAAGAAAACCCTAGTACTTTTCCTACACTTGTCAATATGGAAGGTCCTAAGGAAATTCCAAAGGATCTTCCACCAGTTAGCACTGTATGGTTAAACTTGCAAGAGATTAATCAATACTTTACTAATTTTGACAAGGTCATTTTGGAACGTACGACTTCAAATGGCCTAAACGCCGGAGAATGGGCTTTCGAACATATGAACGAGGTGTTTAAAACTGAGATCAATCCGTTTGTCGAAAGTCTAAAAGGAATTTTTGCATCTCTTAAGGAAAATCTTGTTTTTGAAATTGGTGAAGTTCAAAAAGTGTTTTATGAAATGGACACCGCTTACGAACTACAACTAGTTGAAAAAGAAAAGATTTTAACCGAATATGACCGATTCTTGTCTGCAGTAATCTCGTGTGATGTGCTTACTACTATAAATGTTAATTATTCGAATGAGCTTACATCCGCTATGATTAATTGTGATGCTGTGAATATTTGTGAGGATATTTGTGATGATGTTTGTAATCTTTCTGTAAATGTTGCTGATACTGTAAATGAGGTAGATAATCATTCTTGTCACGAATCTAACGCTGAGTTTTTAAAGCTACAAGATTCCTACAGTTTACTTTCAAAACGCTTTAATCAACTAGAACAACATTGTATATCTTTAGAATTAAAACAACAAACTCAAAATGAGAATCTTTTGATATCAAATGTTTGTGAAAACGGTGTTGAGACTAGTGACAAGATGATTGCAATTGTTAAGACATTAGAGGAAGAAATCATGAGATTGAAGAGAGAGGTATCATCAAAGGAAACATTAAAATTGGAACTAGAGGCTGCAGAGTCTAAAAACCAAGTCTTAGAAATTAGACTATCGTCTGTTCTAGGGGAGATGGATCGGACAAGACAGGGATTATCCGCTCTTTATGGTTCACTAGAAGAACGCTTCGCTTTTAATGCGGCACAGCAACAATCTTTTGTTGACCAACTGAACCAAAAGTGCGAGGAAATCTCTGATTTGAACATCCTGCTCATAGACAAAAATATGGTTTTGGCTGAGTTAAAGGAGACACTTCTTCTCACCAGACAAGAAGTTGTTGATAACTTAGCTACCGACTCTGCACCGTCCACTAGTGCTCCAACAACCAAGTCAGTAGTGCTTTATAAGAATCCGCTTCATAAGAGAAACCCGGTTACCTACGATGATTATATGAGGAATGCCATTAAGCATCTCGATCTTCTTAGGGATATTTTAGACGATCTTTATGCCTTAGATCCCTCAAGTAGCGACTATTATTCGGCTCATGAATATGTTAAGCGAGTTCAATATTGCTTGGCTTATTTGCAATACATAGGTACACCAGGTTCTGCACTACTTAATAATAGGCCCATTGCTGTCACTCCATTTAATAAGACTCCAGGAGCGAAACCGTCATTGGCACAATCAAGTAAGACACCTTTAAAATCTGTTGCTAATGTTCCCACTTTGCCTTCTACAGGATTAAAAGAGACTACTAAGGCTAAAGGATCGTCACTCGAGAAAGCTAAGATCAAGCCCTCCACTAGTAGTGCCACAAAGAAGAAAGTAGAAGTCCACAATAGGAATGCTAGTTCAGTTTTGAATAAAAAAAATCATGTTAAGACTAAAAGCTCTGCGCCTGTGCAGCAGCCTAAACCATTCGTGAATTCTAATTTAAATTGTTGGAATTGTAATGAATGTATGTTTTCCCAGCGTCATGATTTGTGTCTGATTGATCACGTTAATGAAATGAATGCTATTAAGAATGGTCTTGAATGGAAGCCAACGGGTAGAACTCGTGCCCAAGTTGGCTGGCAATGGCGTCCCACTGGTAGGACCTTTACATTAGATGGAAAAATGTGCCCTTTAACTAGGAATGCATCCATTGAGGTTAGGTCTGAGCGTCCTTTAGTTAGGCACACTCGCACTCAAGTATGGAAACAGCGCCCTTTAATTAGGTCAGCCCCCACTATAGTGCCTATCAGTGAAGAAATACCTCAGGATTTAAGCCAACTAGAATCTACACCACCAATTAAGAAGAAGAAGGCTAGGAAATCTAAGAAACCTAGAGTTAGCAAATCTAAGATTATTAAATCTGTACCTGCTAATAACAAGGAACACTCAGATTCCGATACCTCTACATTGTCTTTGTGTGGTGATATTTTCAGGTGGTCCAAATCATCCTGTGGTATTTGGACTCCGGTTGTTCAAAACATATGACCGGAAATCGCTCGATGCTCCGAAATTTCGTCAGCAAGTTTCTTTGTACGGTTAAATTCGGGAATGATCATATAGCAAAGATTATGGGGTATGGTGAATATCAGATTGGAAACGTGACGATTTCTAGGGTATACTATGTAGAAGGTCTTGGTCATAACTTATTCTCAGTAGGACAGTTTTGTGATTCCAACCTTGAGGTTGCTTTTCGACAACACACTTGTTTCATCCGCAACTTGGAAGGAAAAGATTTGTTGAAAGGATCTCGTGGTGCAAATCTTTATACTTTGTCCTTACAAGACATGATGGCCGCCTCTCCAGTATGTCTTCTCTCTAAAGCTTCTAAGACCAAGTCATGGTTATGGCATCGCAGATTATCTCATCTTAACTTTGATGCTATTAATCATCTGGCTAAAAACGAGTTAGTTCGTGGTCTTCCAAAGCTTAAATTTTACAAGGACCATTTCTGTTCCGCGTGTTCAAGGGGGAAAAGTACCAAGAAATCTTACAAGCCCAAAGCTGAAGACACCAATCAAGAAAAACTTCATCTTTTGCATATGGATCTTTGTGGGCCGATGAGAACTGAAAGTGTGAGCGGTAAGAAATTCATTCTGGTTATTGTGGATGATTTCTCAAGGTTTACATGGGTCATATTTTTACGTACAAAGGATGAAGCACCGAAGGCTATCATCACTTTTCTGAAATTCATTCAGGTACGTTTGAATACCACTATCCGCCGTATTCGTACAGACAATGGTACAGAGTTCGTCAACCAGACTCTTCGTGATTATTATGAAGAAGTTGGTATATCACATGAAACATCCGCTGCACGCACTCCACAACAAAACGGTGTCGTTGAAAGACGGAATCGTACACTTATGGAAGCTGCTAGGACCATGCTTATTTATGCGAACGCTCCATTGTTCTTGTGGGCAGAGGCTATTTCTACTGCATGTTTCACCCAAAACCGTTCTATCATTCGGAAACGCCATGGAAAAACACCTTATGAGCTTCTACATGACCGCAAACCCGATGTTTCATTTTTCCATGTGTTTGGTGCTCTGTGTTATCCAAACATCAATAGTGAGAACTTGGGTAAGCTTCAACCAAAAGCTGATATAGGTATTTTCATTGGTTACTCACCGTCCAAAAGAGCATACCGAATCTATAACCGTCGTATTGGCAAGATTGTAGAAACTATGGACGCAGATTTCGACGAGCTGACAGCGATGGCTTCTGAGCAACACAGCTCTGAACCCGCGCTTCATGAGATGGGAACCGGTGCTATTAGTTCCGGATTAGTTCCCAATAATCCTACTTCTACATCATTTTTACCACCTTCAAGGCCCGAGTGGGATAAACTGTTTCAACCGTTGTTTGATCAGTTCTTCGATCCCCCGACTGATGAAGTTCCAGCACCTGTAGTAATTGCTCCAATACCTGAAGTGGTTGCTCAAGTTAATGAACCTTTATCTAATGCATCTACAATTCACATTGAACCGGATGCACCTTCACCAAGTGATTCTCAAACTACACCTGAATCATCACCCCTACTTGTGCCTAATGATGTAGAAGAGGATTCTACTGATCACGACTTGGAATATGCTCACTTGCAAGAGCTTCCTTTCTTTGGTGTAGCGATCCCTGAAAACCCTTCAGCCGCGTCTACCTCAGAAGAAGCTCCTTCTACTGTTCACTCCAGACCACCTAGGATTGAAAACCATAACACTAAATGGACAAAAGATCACCCAATTAGGAATGTTATTGGAGTTCTAGATCGACCAGTCTCTACACGCCATCAATTACAAGAGAGTGCACTATATTGTTACTTTGATGCATTTCTCTCTGAAGTTGAACCCAAAAATTGGCAGCAGGCTATGACCCAATCATCTTGGATTGAAGCCATGCAGGAGGAACTAAACGAATTCCAACGACTTGAAGTATGGGAATTGGTTCCTCGCCCTGACAAGGTTAACATCCTTACTTTGTTATGGGTTTATAAGGTTAAACTTGATGAGATGGGTGCGGTATTGAAGAATAAAGCTAGATTGGTCGCTAGAGGATATAAACAAGCCTTGGGTATAGACTTTGAGGAATCTTTTTCTCCTGTGGCTAGATTGGAGGCGATTAGACTATTCCTTGCGTTTGCTGCTCATATGAACATGATCGTCTATCAAATGGATGTGAAGATGGCATTTTTGAACGGTGAACTAAGGGAAGAAGTTTATGTTAGTCAACCGGATGGGTTCGTCAGTACGGAGTCTCCTAATCATGTGTACAAGCTTAAGAAGGCTCTCTATGGGTTGAAACAAGCTCCACGCGCGTGGTATGATCTCCTGTCAACATATCTCATGTCGGAAGGCTTCTCCAAAGGCAAAGTGGACCCCACTCTATTCACTCTCAAGGAAGGCAACGACATGCTTCTGGTACAAATTTATGTTGATGATATAATATTTGCTGCCACTAACATAGAATTGTCTAATCGATTTGAGAAGATAATGTCCACACGCTTTCAGATGTCGATGATGGGAAAAATTTCATTTTTCTTAGGATTACAGATTTCTCAGAATCCCAGAGGCATCTTTATTAATCAATCTAAATATGCTCTAGAATCTCTTAAGAAATATAACTTTGAGAATTGTGACCCCGTAGACACTCCAATGGTGGAGAAATCCAAGTTAGATGAAGATAGGAATGGGACTATTGTCGATCCAAAACTTTACCGTAGGATGATCGGCACCCTTCTATATCTGACTGCTAGCAGGCCTGATTTGCAATTTGCTGTATGCATGTGTGCCCGGTATCAGGCTCGGCCTACCGAAAAGCACCTACATGTAGTTAAAAGGATCTTTCGGTATCTCAAAGGAACACTTCATCGTGGTCTATGGTATCCGAAAGATTCCTCGATTGCTTTAATATCATACGCAGATGCCGATCATGCTGGATGTCAAGACACGAGGCGTAGCACTTTTGGATCTGTGTAACTCCTAGGAGATAGATTGATCAGTTGGTCTTCAAAAAGGCAGAAAAGCGCTGCAATATCAAGCACGGAGGCTGAATACATCGCCATGTCCGGTTGTTGTGCTCAAGTCCTTTGGATGAGATCACAATTAACTGACTACAGTTTGGGATTCAACAAAATCCCGATGTATTGTGACAACAAGAGCGCCATTGCCCTTTGCTGCAACTATGTTCAACACTCCCGGGCCAAGCACATAGACATTCGCTACCATTTCATTAAGGAGCAGGTGGAGAACGGAGTGATCGAGCTGTATTTTGTCACTACTGAGTATCAGCTGGCGGATATGTTCACCAAAGCATTAGATCGAGGACGAATTGAGTTTTTGATCGACAAGCTTGGCATGAAATCATTCACTCCAGCGACTCTCAAAGAGTTGGCAGAAGAATCAGCTGAATAGTCGTGGTAAACTATTCAGAGTATCCTTTTGTTCGTGATCATGTATATTATAGTAAATATATAAACCACAAAAAGAAAATACAAAAATATAAAACCAACAAAAACCATAAAAAAATATAAAACCTAGAAAAACCATAAAAATTATAAAATCAAGAAAAACAAAAAATATTTTTCGTTTTAAATCGGGCATGTCTTTTAGTACGGTAATATTTACAGCCTTAGAAATGTCGATCAATATTGACACGGTGCCATAAATAGAGTCCGTATAAAAGTTGTACATTTTTTAAAACATGCCCATTATGGCTTGTAGTTATTTCTGACTGCAACCCGGTTTTCATATTAAAGTCACGTATTTCCTTGGAAAACGTTGGCTCACAACGGGAATTAATTTTCTCGGGCATGATTTACAAGCCAAATCATGCAAAGGGATCAAGTTTACTTTATAACTTGGTCTAACACGAATTTGTGTACGTCTCAGTGCATTAATTTGTTAAAATAAGAGAAATCTTATTGACATCACGAATCAAAATTTTTTCAAGATATAAATTGGAAATGCTTTCATCAATATTTGACTCTTTAAACAATGACTACAGCTCTTTAAATAGAAAACGGGTCATCGTTTAAGGGGGAGAAAATATTAAAATCATCTTCGTCATTAAATTGATTTTCAAAAGTGAATGTGAAAATTAAGGGCTACATGGTAATTGAGTGGTTTTTGCTTTAGAATACGACTTGTGTTCGTTCTAAGTGATAGGCATGGCTTTTAGATTTTGGAGATATGCTAATAGATTGCGTTTGCTAAATTGTGTGTAAGTTAAACAAGGGTTAAGTGAAATGAAAAAGTAATAGACAAAAAAAAAAGAAAGGAAAGGAAAGAGAAAATGTAGGGACTAAAGGTGATATATAATGAAACTAGTCAAAATTTTTGACCTAAGTCAAAAACAAAACCACCCCGCCCCTCACTATTCCTTTCACTGTTTATCTTCCACGTTGCCGCCATTGTTACACACACACAAGAAATCAAAACACTCGTTTCATCCATCTAGATCCTGTTCTTTCGACTTTATAAGGTAAATAACATCAACTACTCAATTTCTAATTCGTATAAATCATGTAAATCCAATTGATTAAATCAAATAATCAACTTAAATCTAGTTAGGGTTCATTCGCCCCAATTAGGCTAAATTGATTAGGGATTTATGGTGGGTTTTGCTCGGAATAGGTTAAATGATGTTTAAATTGCCTTAATTTGCCTTAGAAACTCACAAACGCGCTAGAATAATCATCATAGCTACGGTTGAAAAAGTTCCGGATGAACATGGATTAAAAACTTCCGAATGAAGGATTTCCTCTGAAAAATAGGAAGTTCCGAATGAAGAACTTCCGGATGAAGGAATTTCCGAATGAAGAACTTCCGGATGAAGGAAGTTCCGAATGAAGAACTTCCGGATGAAGGAAGTTCCGAATGAAGGAATGTTCCGGATGAAGGAAGTTCCGAATGAAGAACTTCCGGATGAAGGAAGTTCCGGATGAAGAACTTCCGGATGAAGGAAGTTCCGAATGAAGAACTTCCGGATGAAGGAAGTTCCGGATGAAGAACTTCCGGATAAAGGAAGTTCCGAATGAAGGAATGTTCCGGATGAAGAAGTTCCGAATGAGGAATAGTTCTGGATGAAGAGTTGTTTAACTATTATTGTTTGCATGCTATATGTACTTGTTGTTTTATCTTATGAAATGTGTTATGCTTAGAAGTAAGAATGATATATATCTATATGTTTTTGCGCATCAACCTTTCATGTCTTATCTTAAGCAGATACAATGACTAATCCAACAGTACAAGCAATCCAAGAATCTAGAGAAGCCGATATTGCTAAAGCACGAACCCTTAAGTTTATTCCCAACAATTACCGGCTAAAGCAAGTCTCAAAATCCACTCACCATGGTTTTAAGGACGCCATAGCCATCCTCGATAATTCTCATTTTAAGAACGCCCTTAGGAGTAGTGCCTCGGTGCCTTATGAGTATATGTATGAATTTTGGGCTACCAAGGAAATCACTTCAAACAAGATCACCTTCACCATCGACAACAAGCAGCAGACACTCACAGTTTCAGACTTCCGTAAAATTCTTGGTATACGGGATACACCCAAAGGCATGTCATTCTCGAGGGATCCTACTAAAGATGAACTCGTGGAGTTATTTGACGCACTTGGATGTCCGGAAATACGAGTTGCGTCTGAGTTTACCACTGCTAAGGTAGGACAACCTTGGAGAGCATTGATGGGTATTCTCAGTAAATGTCTTACACCAAAAACGAGTGGCCATGATGCTTTGCGCAGTCCGATAATAAACCTCTTCTATGGCATGTACAAAGCAGCAAATTCAGATTATGCTTTGTTGATATGGGAAGAATTCACCTTTCAACTCTTCCAGAACAAGAAGCTGAAAACAAATTTCTTTCCTTATCCAAGGTTCATCAAGCTTATCATTAATTACTTTATGAAAAATGATACTACTATTGATAGGCGTGCAGGAAGTCGCTATCACACTGAAGAAGCTGATGATACTGTGGATCTGAGGCATGAAGGACCGTCTATTGGTGTGATTCCGGGTCCTATTCCTGATTACCTTCTGTCTGAGAAAATCAAAGGTTCTGCTGATTACAAGCTACTGCAGATAGAAATCAAGAGGCTGAAAGCAAACCTTCAGACTGGAGAAGACTCGTCCACAACGGTTAAGAGTAAAGGTAAACGCAAACAACCAGCTGCGTTACCTGAACCCGAAACCAAGAAGAAGAAGACAGAGGGTAAGAAGGGAAAGGGTAAGGCTGATGAGATGGCTTTACGTGATGAAGAAGATATTGTTGATCCTACTCTTGATAAAACCGAGAAACAAATGATGAAGATTGCTATTCAAAGGAGTAAGAAAGATACTGGCGGTAGTGGTTCAGGTGCAAGGGTAGATATTGAGGATGAGTACGCGGAACCAGATGATGTTGATGAGTTTGGGTCACCTGAACATTATTCCACTTCGAAGGAGCCATCAATTCCTATTACAGCAAGTGTGGAAAAGGAGTCTGTTGCTCCTACGATCATGGTGTCAACTCAACCTTTGGCAACTCTACCTCCACCAATCCAACCCTTACCAACCAGACCGGCTTCCACACCATTTCCTCCACCACCTATAATTCCCATCCTTAGCACCGCAGTAACAACCGAGCCTCTTCAATCAACCCAGAGCAGCTCTGCAACATCTGCAATGGCTGCATTAGTGATGGCCGAAATGTTTGACAAACATGTGGATACTCACAAACGCGAAATGGATGAACTTCGCCACGAGTTGCAAAGACGAGCTCAAAGTGAAGAAGCATCTAGGAAAGCCCAAGAGGAGATGATTGCTAGGTTCGCTTCAGATATGGAGTTGACTCGAAAAGCACATGCAGAAGAACTAGCTCGGGTTAAGCAGGCTGAGGCTGATAAGCATGCTGCACGTATCACCAGACTTCAAGCGATGAGGGATAAATACAAAGAGCAAAAAGAAGCACTTGAAGCCTCTGTGAAAGAAAGAGTGCAAGAATCCGTTGAATCCCTAATGCCTAAACTGCGTGATGAGTTGAAGACACTTGCTGCTGACAACTTGATGATCAAATCATCCAATCCTTCAGAAGCCGCCTACAAGATTGCTTATGACCTGACGGATTTTGAATTGAAGAAGATCCTTAAGGCTCGTATGGTGGAACTTGGGTCGTTTGATAAGTCTAGGATTCAACGGGCTTTATACAAATCCCTGAATGATGCTATCAAGGAGGATGATAGATTATTCAAAACGTTTGGAAGTGTGGTACCTTATCACATTCTACCTGAAGAGGAAAGGGAAGAAAGTGAGGAGGAAGAGGGTACTGGTGAAGAGGAAGAGGAAGAAGAAGGAGACGAAGAGGAAAAGAATGACGATGATGGTGATGATGAGGATGATGATGACGAGGATGAGGATGATGATGATGGCGATGATGGTGGTGATGAGAATCAGGAGAGTGCTAGGGGTAGTAACGGGGATGACAATCAGGATGATGATGGGGGTGAACAGCCGAAAGAGGGAGACAAGGTTACCAGCTCCAAGAAAACTGCTAAGACTGGAACCAAGTCCACGAAAGATGCAGCACAGAAGGACAAATCAACATCGACGGAATCAAGACGAACTAAGTGGCGCCACGATGTGAATGCCACTACAGCGTCATCGGTTCCCGGTACCTCTATCGCTGTATCTTTACCTATTACCAATAACCCCATTAGTTCTGTTGTTGTTGCTCCTGTGATTACAGAATCAGTGACGGAACCCGAAGCTGCACAACACTCTCCAGTTCACGACACTGCCTAAATGCCTGAAACTGAACCAACAGATGTTCGCACTTCAACTCCTCTACAACAAGCACGACAATCTACGGTTCCTGAACCAAGCACACGAGTTTGGGAAGACACGTTGGAGATAGACGAGACTGCACCACCACAGGCTTGGATCACGGCAGCAGCACAATATGATCCGATCACAGATGCTGACAAAGATGTGTTGTATCTTCGTATCCGCAGTCCTATTGACTTATGTGCATTTCTTGCTCATGAGTATAAGACTTCGGTTACTCCATCGTTGGTGAAGAAAGCGCTGAATGATAAGAGGCTTCGCGCCAAAACCCGGTTGACCCGAATGGAGTTCGAGTATTATGCCGATGAGATCCTGAAGGCTCTGAAAACCGTTCAACGGCCAGGTCTTCATGAATCAGAAAGAGCTCCACCTCCAATGGATCCTGCTCAAGATAATCAGATTGCTCTTGACTTCTTCGTCACCAATGATCTTGTGTATCTACTGAAGGGGTCATCAAAGTACGCAACCTCCCTGACTTTGCTGAAAGCTGCCAACTGGGGGACAATACCCTTTATCGAGGAAAAGGTAAATCGACTCTGGGTCCCAAAAATGAATCGTAATTATGATATGTATGCTGTCATAGGTGCATCTCATTGGGACGAACGAGTCCGAAGGGCGTACAGGGGTTGCTGCTTGGTCAATTCTGGAACCAATGTTAGATCCGACATCCGCATCTCCAGCATCTTAGGAATGAAAACTGAAGCCAAGAACGGCTATTATCATGTGACGGAGATTCGCTTGAAAAGGGAGGATGACAGGGAATACAAAATCCAACAAGGAGATTTTTCCATCATTCGCCTTGAGGATATCGAAGATATGCTGCTTCTGATGACCCGAGATCAACTTACACACATTCCTCGTGAAGACCTGATTGCTTTGAATACAGCACTTCGTATGTTCACACGAAGCGTTGTCATCAAGTCACGAGTTGAAGATCTTCAGTTGGGAGTCGAAAGCTATCAAAGGAAGCTCAACTTAACCCGTCCTGTTAATCAAGTGCTACCTCAACATGTAGAAAGATGTCCCTATACCGGCATTTCTGTCCCGAATTACGGCATTTTCTACTTGAACAGTCGAGGTTTGATGAAGTTTATGAGGGTGGGGGAGCTCCACAAGTATAGTGATGGAACTCTTATACAAGTCAGAGGAAAGTTGGAGCATCTGAACTCGGGTGGGACTTTGCCAGAGATGACGGAGGATTGGCATCCGGGTTACCGGCAGATGGCAAAGTACGTGATCAAGAAGATCGATCAAAAGCTCTGTGAACGTAGATTGATGAGGAGCTTGGAAAGATTCGTGGGTGGAAGACCGTATTTAGTGCACCACAAGCTACTGCAACGATCCATCTAATGGGTCGTACATTTCAGGTCACTTTATATTGGTTTTCAATTGTGAATATGTATATTTGTGAATAATGTGCTTGTATGGCTTGCTGTAGTGTTAAGGTATGATAATTTTTCAAGAATTTCTCACGAGATTCTAAATCTTTCAAAATATGTCATACCAAAGCACTACAACTATCCCTTATTAACTTAAGGGGGAGCAATAACTTGTTCTGGCCAAACATCGATTTCATTTTTACCCAAAGACCGGTTAATCCATTCAATATCCCAAATATTAATGGTTAACATTTTGGATAAGGGGAGAAAATGGGATTAAGGAGACGTAAGTGATACTTGGCTAAAAGATGAAAAAGACTTAAAGATTATCCAACTTAATATGTGTAAAGCACGTGTTAAGGGGGAGCGTTTTTGATGAACAAAACACCTAAGGTACAAAACTTTTGATTTCAATATCACAAGTACTTTAGGTGATTTTCAATGATTTTTCATGGTGGCAATTCCTTCCCAAAACACGCTTAATTCACGACGGATGTGGTGACAAAAGGGTGGTAGGAATAGGTTTAGTCCAATGATTCATCAGAGCCGATGGAATCTTCCCAAGGACAATTCCCTAGATAGAATTAGAAGTCCTAGGAAAGATGGAGAAAGAATGTGAACGTAGCTGAATGCCGACCAAGTACTTAAGCTAGCACTGGAACAATCACAACAAGGTGCTAGTGATGACGTATTGGTAAGCATTGAAGGGGTTGAAGAATGAAAAAGAAATGTAAAGATAAAGGGTGTAAAGAAAGAAGCCCTCCTTACAACTTTAGGCAGAAACCGGGTCAATACATATGCTATTGAGGTCATTTTTGCTAATGATTCTCGGTATTGAAGAAAGACATCATGGACCCAGTGATGCAATGCACAACCCTTCCCAGCTAACTCAAATATCTCTCAAAAGGTATTTGTTTTAATCACACGGAGATCAACACGTTATCTATTGGTTTATTCACTCCGAATAGACTGGTATTGAAAAGGTGGCACTCCTCTCCAGCCATCGCTTACTAAATCAAAACGCACAATCGAGTCTAGAGCCAAGAGATCATCAAAAGTCTCATTAGGACACTTTCCATTTATTCCTTGCTTTCTCACACACCGTGAAAAGTAAGAGATTTTTATGAGTCCTACGCAGTATTCCTGTAATATTGCCAGAACATCCGAGTAATACGCAAGTATTACAATGAAGATGGAAATCCTGCTTGAGCCAACATCAAACAAGCTCATGGTAGGTTACACGTGCGGTTCTTTTAGAACCAATCTTGTGAAAAACTGGAAGGTAACAGTGGTTTAATTCTTAATTGAACTTAAACTCGTTCCAGGCCTCTTCGCATTATCATATGATCTTGCCAGAACACTCAGAGTGACTCTTCATTGACCATAGTGACGAGTGGAAATCCTTCTAGTGTCAACATCAAACAGCACTTGGTAGGTAACGTGCAAGATTCTTTATGAATTGAGCTCGTGACAACTGGAAAGCAACGATGGTGAAAATCTTAATTGAAATTCACTTGTTCCAGGTTTCATGAATTGACGGCTTTTAATCACAAGGATAATTTATCCAAGTGATTCACTCTTTATGTTCGCAGTCAGCTTTGGACGGTCGAATAAAGAGAACGGGTTTACCCGCGAAATCCTGTCAGGAAGTTACTTAATTGAAACTATCCGTCACGGGTACGATATCTAATATCGTCCAACGGTCTTCACCGACCGGAGGTAAAATGCTACCGAATTAGAATAAAATGTTCAAAGCCATTTTATTCGTGTCGTTGCTGTGTACCTGTTAAAGACGGTGGCGTTGCTGTGTACCTGTTGAAGACGGTGGCGTTGCTGAGTACCAGTAAAGACGGTGGTGTTGCGGTGTACCTGTAGAAGTCGTTCCCACATGCTTATGTTTTTCTGCATCAAAGTTTAGCAAAAAAATTCAAGAAAGTACAAGATAAAGTCTTCCGCTGTACCAAACTCTGAAACTTTCGAGAATTCAACAAAAAGACATAAGTGTGTGGAACATGGAGTCACGAGAAGGTAAATTCACAAGAGAGGAAAAGATCGCACGTGAAAGGCCAAAGAACAATGCTCTCAAGCTAAAGCCAAAAAGATCAAACCAACATATTCACAACAAAAGAAAGAATAGAAGAAAAGACTACGAGCTAAAGAACGAAGACTTAGTATAGTATGCTAGGTTTAGAACTTTGTAAACGTGGAGTGACCTCCCTTAGGGGGAGATTGTTAGAAATACGTTTTTACGTATATTAGAAGTATCGGTCACTCCACAATAATATTTATGTTGTAATAGCTCGTAGTTAGAAAATAGTCATTAGTTACTTATTAACTTAAGTAAGAACCGGTCCATGGGCTTGTCATGGACCGGCCCAAGCCCATGTTAGCTTGGTACTATAAATACCCCTTTCCACCATGGAAAGGGGTTGGTTGTTGTCATTTGCTAGTTTCCATATTAATAAAATTCACATAGTTTCTCTCACTTTCTCTCTCTAACTTTCTCTCTCAAGAAATCAACAAACCCCTTCATAGATTCATTGATTATCAATATTCTACATTGTTGTTCGGAGGTGGTATGTTATTGTTGTTTTGTACACCAGCCATGTCTAAGTTATCGAGAGGCTCGGGCTCTTGATAAGACGTGGATCGAGTGCGCATACACCTGCAAAAGAACGAACAAAGAAAAGCAAAGCACAAATATTTTTGGTTTTTAGGTTTTTTACTTTTTAGGATTTTTGCAAATTTTATATTTTTTTAGTGTTTTTGAAATTTTTTATGAAAAAGTAACGTTCACGGGGAACGGATCCCAAAATCCAAGTTCTCACAAAAAACTTTTGATCTTAACGAGAAGAGCCGGCAGCGGCGCCATTTGATACACTGATTTTGTATGGGGTTCAATTTTACTCTCGATATCCTCTCGAATTGATCTAGGTCTTAAGTGGAATGATTGTTCTTGGTTACTAAATAAAAGGGTTTGGTTTTCTAATCTAATAAGAAGTGGAAATGAAAATTTAAGTCAAAGACAATTACTTTAATTATGATTAACAAAGACTTGTATTAAACTTAAGATTAAAATCAAGATTAAAATTAAAATTGAAATTTAAAGTTCAATAAACACAAAGGAGCAGTTAAGCAAACAAACAGTAACCTAAAAGAAACATTGATTCGGAACTTTAACCTTTGTTCGGAACTTTCATTCATCCGGAACTTAAGAACTCATTCGAAACTCTCTGATTCGGAAGTTACTATTTACTCATTCGGAACTCACTGATTCGGAAGTCTGAAAATTGATTCGGAAGTTTTCTTGATTCGGAAGTTTCCGGATGAGGGGTTGATTCGGAAGTTTCCGGATGAAGGCTTGGTTCGGAAACTTCCGGATGAAGGCTTGGTTCGGAACTTTTTAAACTTCCGGATGAAGGTACTTGGTTCGGAAGTTTTGAGTTTGATTCGGAACTTTAGCTTCGTTCGGAACTTCTTGCTTGATCCGGAACTTATGCTTGATTCGGAACTTCTGGAAACCCAGAACAGTAGCAGGTAACGAAGAACACGGAGGCAATGTTTAATCCAAAATTCACCAAGTTTTTCACCAAAAACTAAAATAAATCAATCACAAAGCATTTACTAATCATAAACTACTAATCCCATCAATAAAAACACAAATCCCATCAACTTTTGAAGATCAAATCAAGAAAAATAAAAACTTAAGAACTTGAAGATAAAGATGAAGATGAACAAGATTAAATGGAAAGATTAAACAAAACTTCGTATTGAATGATTAATGTTTTAACAAGATCAAACAAGAATTAAAATAACAAGATTTAGAAAACAAAGATAAAAATCACCAATCACCCTAGTGGTGATGGTGATGAAACGGAACAGGAAGAAAGGAATGGGGGAGAAGAAGAAAACTAAAAAACTAAAAAACTGGATGTGTGTGAGGGGAGGGCTATTTATAGCCTTGTCTTTTGGTTGGTGAGTGGGCTTTCTCCCGTTCTTCTTGTCTTTTCGTCTTTTCAGAAAAGTTTCCGTTTTCGATTCTGATTCGGGATTTGTCGTCGATTAAATTCAACTCGTCTTTTAATTTCTTCGTTTAATAGACTTGAGTTTCTTCGACTTATATAAATCTTCCATCTTTGGTCCTTTTCTTCGATAAATCTTCGAATAGGCCCAGTGACTTCAAATCTTTTGCATCTCTTGGACAATAGACTTTATCTTGAGTCTTTTTCTTCAGTAAACCCGTGTAATCCCATGTTTTCTTCAGTATTCATCCGGTTGGCTCTGAAAATACAATAAACACAAAAACCACTCATAATTCCAAACAAATGATATTAAATACGTGTTTTGGTCTCGTTTTAGCCCGAATTAAGTGGTAAAAGGATGGGTGTTTACACACCTATCATAATGCGTTGTCTCCGTGTGATTAAAACAAATACCTTTTGAGAGATATCTGAGTTAGCTAGGATGGGTTGTGCATTGCATCACTAGGTCCATGATGTCTATCTTCAATATCAAGCATCATTAAAATGATCTCAATAGCATATGTGTTGACCCGGTTTCTGCCTAAGGTTGTAAGGAGGGCTTCTTTCTTTAGACCCTTCATCTTTACAATTCTTTTTCATTCTTTAACCCCCTTCAATGCTTACCAATACGTCATAACTAGCACCTTGTTGTGATTATTCCATTGCTAAATTAAGTACTTGGTCGGCATTCAGCTACGTTCACAATCTTTCCCCATCTTTCATAAGGACTACTATTTCTAGCTATGGAATGTCCTTGGGAATATTCCCCCGTTTTTGGAAGAATCATTGGACTTAACCTATCCTACCATCCTTATGTCACCACAATCTTCATCGTCGTAAAATAAATGGGTTTAGGATAAGTATATGTCATCATGAATTCCATTTTGGTATAGCAAATCCAATTTTCTCCCCCTTAACATATGCCACGATATTCGAAAACATTTCGCATATGTCGGGATGAGCCATCACGTTAAGTCAAAACATTTGTGATAATTTTCCATATTAAATCACATTTTCTCCCCCATATTAAACATATTAACCCAATCGATGTATTTAATATCAATTGATTTATTGACGTTAAAACAAAGGTTTTGGGAAGAAACATGTAAGTCCGTTTAATCTTCATGAGACTAATTTGTGAGATATGATACCGATTTGTAACATGATCACATATTCACCATATTAGAAGAAATTGACAAGGTTGGACCTGATTGATGAGAACATCATATGATAAGATCAAATGGTTCTTGTTGGCAAATGTTGGTCACCTCGTCACGTCTGAAGTCATCTCTTAACATCACATGTACGATTGGTATTTTTGTCTTGACACCAGTTTGTGAACTTGGCACTTTCGGCATCAAAGATTCTGAATGCTGGACAATTTACCCCCCTCAATTGTTGACCCGTGTTCTATTGAAAGAGCTATAGTCATTGTTTGAGTAGTCATCATCGAGTATGTAGATACCAATTGTAGATAGCTATGGTTGTAGAGATGATAGCTTCACAAAAACAAGACTTCTCTTGTTTTAACAAATAAATGCACTGAATCGTACATAGATTTTTGTTAGACAAAGTTATAAAGTAAACTTGATCCCTTAAAAGGTTTTAAAGTAAACCATGCCCGAGAAAATTAATTCCCATTGAGGGCCAAAGCTTTCATAAGAAGTACTTGACTTTAATGTGAAAACCGGGTTGCAGCCTGAAATAACTACAAGCCATAAGGGCATGTTTTATGAAATATTTACAACTTTTGTACGAACTCTATTTATGGCGCCATGTCAATATTAATCGACATTTCTAAGGCCATAAATATTATCGTACCGAAAGACATGCCTTTGAAAAATAAAGTAAAAATATTTTTTGATTTTTCTGAAAATTTTCAATTTTTATGGTTTTTATATGGTTTTATATTTTTGTATTTTGCTTTTGTGGATAAAAATATAAACAATATATACAGATGATCACCAAGGATACGGAGAATAGTTTACCACCACTATTCTTTCACTTCATCTGCCAATTCCTTTAGAGTATCAGGCGAGAAGGTTCTCAATCCTATCTTGTCGGCAAAAAATTCAACTCGACCGTGATCTAAAGCCTTCGTGAAAATATCCGCCAATTGATACTCAGATCAGACAAAGTAAAGCTCTATCACTCCATTTTCCACATGGTTCTTGATAAAGTGATAGCGAATGTCAATATGCTTCGACCGGGAGAATTGAACATTGTTGCAGCATAAGGCAATTGCACTTTTGTTGTCGCAGTACATCGGAATTTTGTTGAAACCTAGAACATAGTCGGTTAATTGCGATCTCATCCAAAGAAATTGAGTACAGCAACCGAACATAGCTATGTATTCTACTTCCGTACATGAAATTGTAGCGCTTTTTTGCCTTTTCGATGCCCAACTGATTAGTCGATCTCCTAGTAGTTGCAAAGTTCCACTCGTGCTACGCCTTGTATCTTGACAAACCGCGTGATCCACATCTGCATATACCATAAGTGCGACCGAAGAGTCCTTCGAATACCAAAGTCCCCGATTAATGGTTCCTTTAAGATACCAAAAGATCCGTTTAACAGTAGCTAAGTGTAACTCAGTAGGTCGAGTTTGATACCGAGCACACATACATATAGCAAACTAAAGATCAGGTCGACTAGTTGTGATATACAGAAGAGTACCGATCATTCCAAGATAAAGTGTCAGATCAACGGTAACTCCATGTGGATCTGCATCAAGATTAGTTCGTTCCACCATTGGAGTATCCACGGGGTCGCAATATTCCATCTTATATTTCTTAAGATATTCAAGGGCATACTTGGATTGATTGATAAATATGCCTCTAGGACTCTAAGATATCTGAAGACCTAAGAAGAATGATACCTTGCCCATCATTGACATATTAAACTTAGAAGACATGAGTGTCCCAAACTCATAGGATAAGGTTTGGGTCGAGGCAACAAATATAATATCATCAACATATATTTGTACCATAATAATATCTTTACCTCGTTTCTGAATGAACAGCCTGGTATCCACCTTGCCTTTAGTGAAGCCTTGCGTAATGAGGAATTGTGATAATAGATCATACCATGCGCGTGGTGCTTGCTTCAACCCATATAGAGCCTTCTTAAGCTTGTACACATGATTAGGATATTTAGGATTCACAAAACCATCCGGCTGATGAACATAGACCTCTTCCTAGATTTCACCATTGATAAATGCCGTCTTCACATCCATATGATAGACGATCATATTCATGTGGGCTGCATAAGCAAGGAATAGTCTAATAGCTTCCAAACGGGCAACAGGTGCAAAGGATACAAAAAATCGATGCCCAATAATTGCTTGTATCCACGAGCTACTAGTCGAGCTTTGTTCCTCAATATTCCGCCTAACTCGTCGAGTCTCACCTTGTAAACTCATTTCAATGTAAGTAACTGCACTTGATCCGGGCATGGGACAAGTTCCCATACTTCAAGACGTATAAATTCATTAAGTCTTGTTGCATAGCTTCTATCCAACAAGATTGAGTAAAAGTTTCTTGCCATGTCTTAGGTTCAACTTCAGTGAGAAAAGCATCAAAATGGAAAAACATTGCATTTTCTTGTAATTGACTTCGTGTGGATACCAGACGATTAGGGTCACCATTAATAGAATCTATAGGATTATCCTTTGTCCACTTGCTTTCATGTTCGCGAATCCGTGGATTGGAGTAGACCGTAGTAGGAGCTTCCTCTAAGGTGGACGAGTTGGCTTGATTATGGTCGGGAATAGGTACACCAAATAATGGAAGTTCACGCATTTGAGCGAATTCCAAATCGTGATCAACATCTTCCTCTTCATCATCAATATGCATTACATGGGTAGTTGATTCGGGTGTTGGTTGAGAATTACTTGTTGAAGTTATATCTTGACCAATTGTAGGTGTAAACGTATCTAATTGTGCTTCGGTTGCTGGAGCTACAACTTCGGTAACCGGAGCTATTACCTCAGGTTCTGGAGCAACAATACTTGGAGGAGTAAAGAATTCATCAAAGAACGGTTGAAACAACGTATCCCATTCATTCCTAGAAGGTGGTGTAAATGATGATGAAGTAGGGTTGTTTGGGACAAGACCAGAACTAATTTTACTAGGTCCCATTTCATGAAGTGCGGGTTCCGAGCTGCTTTGCTCAGAAGCCATCGCTGTCAGCTCATCAAAATCAACATTCATAGTTTTGAGGATCTTGCGAGAGTTACGGTTTTAGATTCGATATGCTTTCTTTGTGGGTGCATAACCAATGAAAATACCAATATCAGCCTTGGGTTGAAGTTCTTCCAAATTGTCACCATCATTATTTGGATAGCAAAGAGAACCAAATACATAAAGATATGATAAATCTGGTACTTTTCCATGGAGAAGCTCATAAGGTGTTTTACCATGGCGTTTAAGAATTAGTGACCGGTTTTGGGTGTACACTGGTATAGATACTACTTCTACCCATAAAAACAATGGAGCCTTTGCGTAAATTAACATTGTTCGAGCAACTTCCATAAGTGTGCGATTTAGCCTTTCAACGACACCGTTTTGTTGTGTCGTGCGAGCAACTGATGTTTCATGAGAAATGCCAACTTCTTCATAAAAATCACGCAAAATTTGATTCATAAATTCAGTTCCATTATTTGTACGAATGCGTCGGACAGTAGTGTTGAGTCACACTTGAATCATCTTGAGAAATCCGATGATGAATTTAGGTGCCTCATTTTTTGTTGTAAGAAATTCACCCATGTAAACCGAGAGTAATCATCCACAATGACGAGGATGTACCTTTTACCACTAAGACTTTCAACACGCATTGGCCCACAAAGATCCATATGCAACAGATAAAGTTTCTCTTGGTTGGTGTCTTCAGTCTTGGGTTTGCATGATTTCTTAGTGCTTTTCCCCATTGTACACGCGAAACACAAATGATCCTTGTGAAATGTAAGTTTAGGAAGACCACGAACAAGTTCGTTTTTCGCCAAATGATTAATAGCGTCAAAGTTAAGATGAGATAATCGTCGATGCCATAACCATGACTTAGTCTTCGATGCTTTGGAGAGAAGACATACGGGAGAAGCGGCCATCATGTCTTGTAGAGACAAAGTGTACAAATTATTCCCTCGAGTACCTTTCAATAAATCAACCCCTTCCAAATTACGAATGAAGCAGGTATGCTCTCGAAAAGCAACTTCTAGGTTTGCATCACAAAATTGTCCCACATAAAATAAGTTGTGACCGAGACCTTCCACATAATACACTCTTGAAATAATAACGTTCCCAATATGATATTCACCGTAACCTATTATCTTTGCAATATGATCATTTCCAAATCGAACTGTACCAAGAAACTTGCTGACGAAATTTCTGAGCTGAGAGCGATCTCTGGTCATATGTTTAGAGCAACCAGAGTCCAAATACCAGAGAACAATTTGGACCACCTGTTTCCAACAACCACAGTAGACAATGCATTGGAAACTATTGGTTCCGGAGTGTTAGCATATACAGATATAATATTATCAGAATTGCTAACATTTGTGTGGCCCTTAGATTTCCTGCGTTTTCTAATGTGAGTTTTTCCACTAACAGGTTTTATTGTTCCATCTTTCTGAGGTTTTGGAGTACTAGCGGGCACTACAGTGGGAGTAGACCTATTTAAAGGGCACTTAATTCCTACAATAGTGTCGGTGTTCCTAGTTAAAGGACACGCTTGTGTTTTGGTAGCCTTGGTACTCCTAGTCAAAGGGCACGCTTTCTTCACTTTAGTGGGAGTGATCCTAGTTAAAGGGCACGCATTTCCTACTATAGTGAATGTTCTACCAGTGGGGCGCCACATCCAGCCAACTTGGGTTAACACTTTCCCAATCGGTTTCCATTCGAAACCATTTTTACGGGCATCCATCTCATTCACATGGTCAATAAGGCAAGAATAATGACAACTAGAAAACATACATTCATTGCAATTCCAACATTTCAAATCAGAATTCACAGTAGGCTTAGAACGCTGCACAACCGCAGAGCCTTTAGGTTTAGCTACATGATTCTTTTTATTCAAAACAGAAATTACATTCCTAGGATGGGCTTCTACTTTCTTCTTCACTTGACTACTAGATGGGGGCAAGATCCAATCATTCTTCTTGTTTCTTTTAAGATTATATCTTTGAGCCTTAGTAGTGGTGCTTACTCCTGTAGAAGGCAACACGGGAATATTAGAACCTGGTTTTGATTTTGCCTTATCTTTAGTGACCAATGTTTGAGATGGTTTAGTCCTAGGGCCCTTGTTAAATGGTGTGACAGCGATGAGGTTCATTTTGATGGCACTAGAGGACGGTGCTGAGACAGTGGCTGCGTTATCCACAACATTCTTACCTTTTAGGGTACGAAGTGTTTCCTTTAACTCATTCAAAGCCAGCTTTTTATCACATATTTGTTCCCTCAAATTAGATATTTCCACCGACTTTTGATTCAATTGTTCAATCAGTGATTGATTATGTGTAGTGTTATAAGCACATGTGGGCTTTACTGAATCGAAGAGTCGTGTATTTTTCTGTTTTAAGTTATCAACTTTGGACAAAATCTTGAAAACTCGATTATCTAGATCAAGTTTAAAATTCTCAACGGCCTCAAGTACGTTCACACAGTTAATCTCCTTAGATTTCTCTATGTCTATCGGCAATGATTTAGTAACCTTGTCACTTGGCTGATGCTGTTTTGATTGTAAATTCAATATCGATATTAACACCTTCGAATGACGTTTCAAAGATTTCTTGAATAAATTGTTGCTTGCATTCAAGCGAAATACAATGTGTTTGAATCTCATCAAAACGTTTTGAAAGAGAAGAATATGAATCTTGAAGCTTTAAAAATTCAACGTCAGATTTGTGACAAGTACTATCTACCACATTATCTACAGATTCAACATTATGCACAATAGAATCATTATCAACACTTTTATTCACAAAGACCGAAACAATATCATAAGACGTCACTTACTCCAGAAGCTGATCATTTTGGCGTGAAACTCGTTCTATTTCAAGTAAATTGTTTTCATAAGCATCATCCATTTCATTGAAAACATGTCTAACTTCTTCTATTTCCAAAAGCAAATCTTGATCAATATTACTAAGACAAGCTTTAACATTCTCTACAAACGGAACAATTTCGTCTCGAAATGCAGTTCTAGTGTGCTCAAAATTCAATTCACCTTCCATTATGGCCGAAGCCGTCATACGTTTCAAAATGACCTTGTCAAAATCGGCAAAGTATTGGTGCACCGCATTTAAGCTATCTGACACCTTAGTTACCGGTGGAATTAACTTAGTTATATCCTTTTTGACAAGTGTAGGAGACGTACTAGGAAGGTTTTCTGTTGACAAATTTTGGGGCACAAAAGCTTATAATTGAGCAAATTCCTTTTGTAAGTGAATGCGGGTCTTTTTGGAAAATTGATCTTTATTATGCTTATCATAATCAAGCTTATGGAATTTTGAAAGCATTTTAGATTGGGTTTCTTCCGTAAGTGACTGTGTCTCCTCAGTAGTACGAACAAAAGGTGCTTCTTTCGATTTGCCAATTAGGGTCACATCATAAAGACAGGGAATGTATTCCTGAGCTTGTTTTGCGTAACCGGGATTAGGTGGTAAATCTTGAAGACGCTTAAGTTCGAGTTCTTTAAACGATATAGTTAAAAGATGAACCTTTTTTTTGGAAGCGTATTGTTTTAAAAGCTGTTGTTCTTTGAATTTAAGAAGTTTGGTAGCATGAAGTTCTGATTCAAATTTTTTAGACTCGAGAGTTTCGAAATCCATTTTAAGTTTATGAAAACTATTGACAACCGACTCCTTTGCTTTTAATTCATTGGAAAGATTAGCTTTTAATGATTCTGTTTCTTTTAAGTGTTCAATCTTTTAAAAACGAAATTGGTCAAATTCAGAACACGATATTTTCTCTGCTTGAGGGACCATTTCAAAAGTGTTGACCTTTTCCTTATACAGCGAAAGCTCAGCGGTTAGGTTGGCATTCATATCTATGGTTTGTCGAACAGCCACATTCATGTTATCAATAATATGTTTAGGCACCATTACCAAATCACGTTGATCATAAGATTCCATACCCGTCGTAGCATTTGGTTGAGGTTCACTCAAATGTGTTGGATTGGATACCGCATCATTTGAGTTACTAGTTCCCGAATGCTGTTCGAGGTTGTCATTTTCATGCTGAACATGATGTGGATTATCATGAAAATTATTAGATGTGGTTGGTACCTCACTGACGATATCAGAACCGTAGTGAGAGAGATTAGCAACGAGTGCAGCTTGGGCTGAGTGAATGTCATCACAATCCGAATCATATGCATCAAGATCATCTGCTTGATAAGCTGCATTAGAAGTGGAAACGACTGCAATGCCTTCATTGTCTGCTGCCCCTGGGTCTGCAAGAAATGCTAACTCTTCGGAATCCAAAATCTTTCCCTTAGACTGAGCATCGACCAAATACATCTTCTCACGAAACCACGTTGCATCCCTTCTCCTTTTTGGCTGAGTGCATTCCCTAGCCATATGACCTTGTCCTTTGCAATTGTAGGAAGTCACAACCTTTTGTGGACCAACAGTGCTTCCATTTCCATTAGCTTGAGAATTCACAGCTTGAGCATTCACAGTCCTTGTAGGAGGTCCATATGAATTTTGCCTTCCCTGAATAGGTTTCACCGTCACTTGACCATCTTGAACATTGGCTTGTTGTCGAGGATTTGAAGAGGTGCGGAGCTGATTGTTCGTTGGTGGAAAACCTCTAGTAGCAACAAGTTTTGACAGGTAGGCAGTGAGATGGTTTAAGACATCAGTAGGCATATCATTTGGAGTAAAGACCGATGGTTGACTTGGTGGAAGTTCATTGGAGTAGAAGGCTTGTGCTTGTGGTGCTTCAATTCGAAAATATCCTTGTTGAGGAGTATAGCCCATATGAGAAGTGTTAGCTTGTGAGGGTGATGCCTGATGTGCTGGTAGCTATGGATAGGGATATTGAAGAACACTTTGTTGATATGCTTGTTGTGGCATCATCAGTGGTTGATAAGATGGTTGATGTGGTTGCTGATATGTGTGTTGTGGTGGCTGCTACAAGTATGATTGTTGTTGATAAGTGTAAGCCATGTTTTGTTGGGGGTCATTTGTTGAGAAGCATACATGGCAAGTGGATCACGAACTTGTGGTGTTGACAACCGAGCCTCTATCACATGGCATTCGTGTTGTTGAATAAAAGCTTGAAGTTGATCCACATTGGTGTTATGCAAGTCCTTAGCCAATTTAAAAGTCGTCACGTACTTACGCCATTCTGAAGGAAGGGTGTTCAAATACTTGGTGTTTAATTGAAACGTAGGAATTGCCATGCCATAGATATTGAGCTCATTCAACAAAGAGTGAATCTCAAATAGTAATCATTGAGAGACTCCCGGGAACATAGGCAAACTTATCAAACGTATCATATAGGTTACACTCTCGTTTTTGTTTAGTTAATGAGGTGCCTTGCATTAGAACACGAATTCTATCCCATAACTCTTTGGCAACTTTATGTTTGCAGACGAGTTTGTAGAAATCTGGAGGAAGGGCTTAGAGAATGATGTTTGTAGCATACTTATCACATTTGTCTTGAATCTTCATATCTCAAGTCAATTCACCCGTTGTGCGGGGACGAGTAATTGTACCTTCCGTCATAGTACCATAATCTAATGGTCCATTGAGCACCGATGCCCAAATGAGATGTCCATTCTCTTTGTTCAACATGTAAAGTTCCATTCGGGAAGTCTAATCCTCGTACATAGTCTTCTCCAACATTGGTGGACGATTATCCGTACCCGAGCGGATGTACTTATCCGTAAGAGATGTGTACTCCATTTTGATAAGTTAATATTTACAAACGTTGATCGAACAATGAGAGAAAGTAAATGTGTTTGTTGTTGTGAGTTGAAGTCGAGAAACAATGTTGAAATCCCCTAAAATATGTTCTCGATGACCAAAAAATTCCAAGACGAACAAAAACACACGATATTGATCGGAATAACTGATCGAAATACCCTGTCGGAATAATCTATCGGAATACCCCTGTCGGAATAAACTATCGGAATACCCCTGTCGGAATAAACTATCAGAATACCCCCTGTCGGAATACTTTGTCGGAATAATCAATCGGAATAACCAATCGGAAAACCTGTCGGAATATCACTATCGTAATACCGTCGGAATGACCTTTCGAAATACCAGTATAGGAATAACCGTCGAAATGACTTGTCGGAATACCAGTATCGGAATACCCGTCGGAATAACGATCGGAATATGTAAACCCTTTTCCGATGGGAGCTATCGGAATATCCAAACCCTTTTCCGATCGATTCTGTCGGAATAATACCCACTTTTCTCGGACAAAACTCAACCAATTCGAGATTTTAAGCCAAAAAATGATCAAAACACCCAAAATTTTTGTGTTTTTAGCGAAAGTAAATATACCAAATCTCTACCACAACTATGTAGAAGATTTGTATCAAGAAAAAACCATTAAAAACACAAAAAAAAATTGGTTCGTATGAAATGGATCAAAATAGGCACAAAAAATCAAGAACACAAACACATAAACAATACAATCATCCCATGGCTCTCTGATACCATTTGTAAGATATTGTAAATCTTGCTTATGTTTAGAGAGAGAAAGAGATAGAAAGATGGTAGATTTCACACACACTTTAGAGAGAGAAAGTGTAGAAATACACACTTAACTATGTGTAAATTATGAGAAAACCACACCCTCTCCATCTAAGGAGAGGGTTTATATACCCAAGCCCATGAGATGGGCTTGGGCTTACAATGGGTCGCCGACCTACACATGTTGTAGGCTTGGGTTGGCCTTGTTTGCTTAATATTAAGTTAACTAAACTATGAGCTACTACTTAGACTACTGTTGGAGTGACCGATCCATTCTAATACGTAAAACGAATCTCCAACTAATTCCTCGCAAACGACATCGATCATATCAATGTAGTTTATGGCCGTGATAGAATAAACATGAGATAGTTTGGAATTTTGAGTTACGTTTATAACAAGTTCCTCGTCGTTAAAACGTAAGGTGATTTTCCTTGCATGCACATCAAACAACGCTCTCGACGTATCGAAAAACGAACGACCTAAAATGATACGAACATGAGGATCCGTGGGAGTATCGGCTACGATAAAGTCTACCGGATAATAAAACTTTCCCACTTTCACAAAAACGTCTTCGGCTAATCCACATGTGGGAATTATGGAATGATCGGCCATCTCGATAGACCTTCTTGAAGGAGTAAGATTAGGAAGATTGAGCAACTTGAAGATTGCAAGAGGCATCAAGTTAATACTAGCACCAAGATTGGCCAAGGCATAACATTCTTCTATATCTTGAATACCAATCGGTATTAAGAACTTACTGGGTCACCGACTTTTTGAGGAATGCGGTTAAGATAAACCGATGAACAACTAGAAAATTTTTGCAATTTCTCCTTGTTGTTCAATATACTCTTAAATTTGGAGGCAAAACAAGGCATCATAATCAAAGCGCCGGCGAAACTTATGTTGAAATGCAAATCACGAAACATTTTCATAAAAAGCTCAAATTGGTAATTGTCACGCTCTTGTAATTTCTCCTTACGAAGTCTCGATGGGTAAGGTAAGGGTGGTGTGGCTTGGGACATAGGCATAGCCTTTAAAATCTCGGGTTCCAATGATGGTAAAGGGTCAACCGTAGGTGTGGCTTGAGCGGTACTTCATGGGATTGGGATATGCTCCTCTTCGACCACCACCTCGGGTTCTTCCTCAATTTCCTCCACTGTAGGAGTAATTGGTTGAGGATTCAGTTCCTTAAAGGTCTTACCACTACGTGTGGTAATCACTTACATCTCTCCCTTAGGATTAGACACGGTGTTACTAGGAAGACCTCCCGGAGAAGAAGGTTTACACATTATAGCCTCAAACATACTTGAAATTTTATCCTCATACATAGATTGCCTTTTATCCGCCTTAAGCATCTCTTGTTTAATCTCATGTTGGCCTTGTTCCATCTTTTATTGGTTTTGTTGTAACCTTTGCACATTACTCTCCATTTTGTTTTCATGAGTCTTAAGTTCATTTGCTAGCTCGTTTTTCAACTCATTTTTCAAATCATTCTTAAACTCGGATCTTAGGCTAATGATCTCCCTTTGTATATTATCAAACCTAGCATCATTACCGTTTCCATATTCAACAAATTCATTTGGAAGTTCTTTCAAATTTTGCAAACCTTTGTTGTTGTTTTGAAAATCACGGTTTTGATTTTTGTTTTACACTTGATTATTAACCCCTTGATTTCCATAGTTGGTACCCTTATAATTGTTCCTTTGATTTCCTTGGTAACCAAGTTGATTGTTTGGATAATTGTTAGAATTTTAATTTGGTGCAAAACCCGGTGGAGTCAATTGATTAGTGCTGGTAACTTGACTGTTTTGGTTAAAAGTTCCCGTGGACGCGTAGGCACTCGAAGTGTTACCACCATTGGTAATGCACTCGGAGAAATCATGACCTCCACCACAATACATACAAGAAACCTCAACCGCTTTAGCCGTAGCGGGAGTGGATTGTTCACCAACTTTAAGGTCAATTAACAATCCTTTAAGCTTATCAAAAATCTTATTCTCCAAATTAGCCTCGATTTGGCAAGCGTCGATGGTATGTGACAATGAAGGCGAAGGCGAAGACGAAGTCTTATGAACACTCGATGTGCTAAGAGGACTATAGACCTTATACCTATTCTGAATAATCAACAATGCTTCCTCGACCGTTTTACACAAAAAATTACCACCCGCGGCGGCATTGAGATAATCACGCTCATGATCGTTCAATCCATTGTAAAACGTGTCAATTTGATGCAAGTCGGAAAAACCATGATGAGGACACTCATGTAACATTTCCTTAAACTAATTCCAAGCCGTTGAGAAACTCTCATTGTACTCTTGTGAAAACTTTGAAATCTCGTTCTTCAAGTGTGTAGTCTTAGAGGGCGGGAAAAATTGGTTCACGAACTTTGAAACGAGATCCTTCCACGTCAACATAGAAATGGGTGGCTCTTTCTCTAACCAAATTTTAGCGGGCCCCGCTAAGGAATACGGAGATAACATCATCTTAATCGAGTCATTCGAGACGTCCTTAAACTTGCAAGTGGCGGTAAGACGATTGAATTGGCGGATATGGTTGTGAGGGTTGTCCTTTTCGTCACCTCGAAACTTGTTTTTTGAATAATGGACAACAAACCCGTCTTAACTTCAAAATTCTCCAAAAGGATAGCGGGAATCACAATTGCCTCTCCATAACCCTGGTGGGTGCTTGAAGTAACTCCATCATAGTACGATTAGCCATGGTTGCTTCTTGTTCTACGATGGGTTCGTCAATAGGAGATTCTTCACTAGAAGGCGTTCCTTCCTTTCGGTTTCTACGTTTACGTGCACGTCTTGCTTGTTACGAGTTTGCATAAACGTCACATACAAGGTGGGGATAAGCAAAGAAGATTCTTTTGGTTGTTTTTACTTTTTCAATTTTTTTTGTGCTTTTCATTGTTTTTTACTTTTTTGGATTTTGTGATATATTACGTAGACACAAATCTACAAATCTGTCCTCAAATCAAATCTCTCGATTAAAGGAGCCTCAAGGAACGAAAATGATCACGTGAAGTGAACGCCTTCGATGAATTTAGAACGTGGTGGAACACCAAAACATTCAAGAGGGTTTAATCTTTGAAACCAAGAAAATATATAGATACGTAGATAATACATTGGTTAGCAAACCCTAGATTAGCCCTTTTTCTCTTAATATGCACAACCAAGGGGGGGAAACGAGGCGGTGCTAAGCACTTAAGATCCTTTTTCCCTTAGGTCGTGAAATACAACCGCCTTATACCCACCTTATATTTTGTGGTAATTAAAATCAAGCTTCTCGAAAGTAATTATCTATTTTGCCTTTTTTTCTTTGTTTGAGATTCGAATACAATGATTGAGTGATGAAATCCCAAATCAAGGTTGTGTTTTCACACTTTTGGAGTACTTGTGAATTTATTGTGATATGTATACATATAGTAATAATATTCACATAAAAAATGAAAACATATAGTACGTATGATTAGAGTGCTAATCACACAATTACTATTTATGTTTAATATAAAAACAAAATTTATCCAAATCAAAACACAACACGCCTCCCCGGCAGAGGCGCCAAAATGATAGTTGTAATTTTACACTTGTTTAGGAAAACAAGGTAATTAGGGTAAGTACGACGGTTTAGGAAAACCGTGCACAAATGACCCAAGGTGACTTCGTTCTCAAGGAGGCTAGTGTGTTGTATGTTATGACTTGATTAAATGTTTGTGATTAATATTAAGAAAGAAAGAAAAGAGAAATGATGACGGTTACGAATAGAATTAAACTACGACGAAAGACGTAAACGTAAAACCGTAAAACGTGATGAAATTTAAAAATTACCCTAAAATTTCCTATAAAATTGAAATAAATCATAAAAATGAAATAAGAGTTTACAAAAAAATCAAAAATCACTCAAACCTTTTATTTATTTAAATAATAATTTTTTAATGCTAATTAAAGCCCAAAAAATCAAATTAATTAACAAAAAGCCCAAAATGAGATTTTTCAGTTTGTAAACCTCTAAAATAATTTAATTAAACTAAAAAGTATTTTTGAAAAATTTAAAACTAATTAAAACTATTTAAAAATGATTAAAAACTATTAAAATATTAAAATAATCCTAGAAATTATTTAAATGATGAGAAAATTAATTTAAAAGTTTTAAAAATTCTAACTTAATGTATTAAACCTAGGAAAAATCAAAATTTTGCAAAAATCCTAAAAACAATTTTTAACAATAAAATAATAATAAAATATTAATAAAATTCAAAATGTATAAAAAATTCTAAAAACTTGCAAACCAGTTTAATTTAACCTAATTAAACAGAAAATGAACTTGAAATTACTAAAATACCTCTAATGGGCCTCCAAATGGGCCAAACAGTATAACAGTCCACTAATTGGGCTTATTAAGGCCCAATAAGAAAATTGTTCACCAAAATGGCCCAAAATCACCAGTTAAGCTTAAAATTTGATTTTAAACAAAAAACTCTAAAGGCCCAAAAGATGAATAAGTGCTTATCACAGCTTAAATGAAAACAGCTTATTCTTAATGGGCTTTTTAGCCCATTAAGCTATAAGCCAATGCCATAAGCTGAAATTTTACACACGTCCTTCTCTTGACCTTATAAAGATTTTTGTAAAAAGAAATTTTGAATAAGCCCAAGAAATAAGCCTGAAATAAGCAAAAGCTCTCTACACAAAACGACAAAATAGTCGTTTTCGAGTTCTAGACCAATTCAAGGGCTGATTCTTTTTTCAAAATGTTATAAATCACTTAACTAAGCTTAATAATCAAAAAGATTTCAAATAAGCACACTAAAAGAGTTGGAATAAGCAACAAGCTATTTTGAAAAAGTCAACTAGTTTGTTTTCTAGTCAAACCTAAAAGTTAAAGTCTCAAATGCTCCAGAATAGTCAAATGGGT
Organism: Glebionis coronaria; assembly: GCA_025667525.1. Lineage (NCBI taxonomy): Eukaryota > Viridiplantae > Streptophyta > Magnoliopsida > Asterales > Asteraceae > Glebionis > Glebionis coronaria. The sequence continues at coordinate 60,303,012 of CM046880.1, read as the reverse complement.
CAAATAAGGAAGATTGATTACCAAAACAAAGTTGTTGCACAATAAATAAGCTATTATAGCTTATTGATAAGTTGAACACAAATTAACACTAGCAGTGGCTAGTAGCAATGAAAAGGATTCCCACTGTTTGACTTAAATGACCAGTTGTTTTTAGTGGACTTTTGTTAGATTCAGTGGACAAACAGGGCACCCTTACAACCAGTAGGTTGTAAGGAGTCAATAACAAGAAAGAACACACAATTTCACCAAGCCAATTTGTACCGTTTAATCAAAAAGTCACCAGATCTAGCACATACATGAACAATAAGCAGTTTTTAAGAAATAAGCTTTTTAAGCAAGATTAAGCCAACCAAATTTATCCGAAAGCATACAACAGCTTAATAAATTTAAGTGAACATAAATCAATTCATATCAAACACTGATTCAATGATTAGAACTAGATTCAAGCATATGCAAGTTACTAATGAACATAGATGAACACAAGTGACCTATTTGCTGAACTACTTGACCACAGATCGAAATTCAAAGCCACAAATCTACTTCACATGTTACACAAACTTGGTTTTAGCACTTGTTTACCCTAAATTAACATACACTCTAAGTGTCCCCAAATTTGTAGGCAAAAATGACCTAAAACAAGCTTAATATGCCAAAGATTAGGTTTTGATGTTACAAAACACAAGTCTTGCAGATTTCAGCATACAAACACCTCACTAACAGATATAAACTCAAAGAAACTCCTAACGCCTACTCAATTCCAACCAAGTTGTATGATTCATTAAACCTAAACAGCCCTTTAACTTTTTAAATCAAGATTTAACAAAGCAAGTATGATTTTCAGGTTAAACCAAACTCAAATAAGCATCATAACAACATTCTTATGCACTTAGAACAAGATTCAAGCCACAAGAACACCACATACAACAGTAGAATCAAAAAATCACTATAACCAATTTTTAACAGATTTTTGGGAAAGAAAGAGTTCAAAACTCATGAATGTACATCCACACTCACGAATTGTTTGAGATTTTGTGGTAGCTTAACAACCACAAGCTTCCAATAAGCTGCTAAGAACAACAAGGTTAGAAACAAACAGATTATATGAAAAAAATGGAAAATGAACAAGATTTGTTCCAACTTGGACCCCACTCCTTGAATCTTCCCAAACCACAAGCCTCACAACACCTTGATAATCTCTTTATCGGGGTACTATGATCAACTTATGATCCAAAAACTTCAAGTGTTTGTACACAAATTTGGAAAAGAAATCAAATTTTGGAAAACTTTTTGAAACACTAGCATAAACTTCAAACCAAACTTTGAAACTTCATAAACACAAACTCATATCAGTTAACAGTAACAAGAAAGTAAATTAGGACTTGGAATTCGTCACAAGATTCAAACTTTTTTCATTCACTTGAAAACAAGATTTACAGAACTTTGACCTTTGAAAACCATGAACAAACTGAAATGTTTTGAGCTAGTGGCTTTATATAGAGTCATACATGTCCTACAATGCTGAAAAATAAGTAGAAACCCTAATGTAATGAAGTCCTAATTATGCCCTTGAGTTTGAATATCTTGACTGATCATGTGACTTCTTTTTGTTGTTTTGTGGATGGCCAGCAGTGTAAAGGTTGTCTTGGACGTCCATGTGAGCTTAGGATGTAAGCTAGGCATGTGGGTCGTTGATTTGATGCATAATTTTTGTTTGAAGGTGAAAAGTGGGGCAGGGGAGGTATAAGGTGGCATGTGGGGTGATGGTTATGGGGGTTTAAGGGTTGGGTTATGTTAACTAAACCTTCAATCATTAATCTGGAGCTAATTGAGGTTTAAGTCATCATGGTTAAGAAAAACCCAAATCTGGTTAAAAACACCAAGAACATGTGTTTGATCTGATTATTATTTTAAAAAAGTGTTATGGCGCGTAATTAATATAACTAATTAAATTAGTTATATTAAACCAGTGGTGGGAAGTGAGGTGACATAATGGTGTTGTGTAATTGGTGGAAAAGAGTTAGTGAGGCATGTGGCAGGTCAGGATAGGTCTAGGTATCTTTCATGTCTTGGTAGTTTTCACCCTTCTTCTTTCTTCCTTCATTCATTTATTGTTTAATCAAGTAAAACTGAAAATCCTTTGTTAAATAAGTTTTGTTTTTTAGACTTTGGCCATAAAACTTTTGCAAGGGTATTTCAAGGACTTGTTTTGTAATATCTTGCTATTTGAATGGCTGATTTTGGCATTTCTTCATACTTTGAGGTCTTCACTTGTATCTTTGTCTTCATGGAGGACTAAAAGTGACAAGTCTTCAAATTTGAGGGACCATTCTCGCCAATTCTTCAAAGTTGAGGGTCCTTTTTGTAAATTTGACAAACTTTAAGGACCAAACTTGTAATTATGAATATACAAGGGTTTAAAGTGTCAATTATTCAATAGTGAAGGACCCTTCTTGTTCAATCTTCAATCCTTCAAGGACTTTTCTTGGAAAATCAACTCTAGGGCCCGGTTCATTGTGCGGCTTCATTTCCCGTGTTCGTTTATGCTTGTTTCTTGTGATATTTTGCCATTTTCTCAATATCTGTACCTAAAATACACATTGAACAAACACAAGCATACATTTTGCACATTTTATGATATTTAAAACATTTTAAGCCAGTTTTGGACGATGAGACTATGTATAAAAGCAGTCTCATCATAAGGCATCTCATCTTTGCGAGTGATCTTTCCTTGACGTTGGCAAGAATCACAATGCTTAACTATCTCATGCGCGTCATGATAGATGAATGGCCAAAAGAATCCGGAGTCAAAAACTTTTTTAACGGTGAAATTCGGGCCAAAGTGACCACCAGTGGGTCCTTTGTGGCAAGCTTCAATAATTTGTAAAGCCGTCGGCCCATCGACACAACTTCAGATAATTTGGTCCGCGCATTGCTTGAAAAGATAAGTGTCGTCCCAATAATAGTGTTTAATATCCTTGAAAAATTTCTTACGTTTTTGGGACGACAACCCTTCGATTAGAACACCACCCGCCAAATAGTTTGCAATGTCCGTAAACCATGGGGTGTCATCCTCTTTAGAGTGAATAGACATTAAATTCTCCAGTAGGAAAGACTCATTTAGCTCCTTAGTCGGTAAATCTTCTTGATAAGGGTCCTCGATTCTACCAAGGTGATCCGCGACTAGGTTTTCAGATACCTTTTTATCGCGAATTTCGATGTTGAATTCTTTTAAGAGCAAAACCCAATGAAGTAGTCTTGGTTTAGCATCTTGCTTGGTCAACAAGTATTTCAAAGCGGAGTGATCAGCGTAAACGGTGGTGGTGGAAAGCACAAGATAGGGACGGAATTTCTCAAAAGCATACACTACGGCTAAAAGCTCTTTTTTGGTAGTGGTATAATGTAATTGAGCCCTCGTCATTGTCTTACTTGCGTAATGAATGGGTTGGAAATGCTTATTAACTCGTTGACCTAAAACCGCTCCTACCGCGAAATCACTAGCATCACGCATTAGCTCAAAAGGTAACTCCCAATTTGGGGAGACTAAACTGGTGCCTTAGTTAATTTACCTTTTAGGATCTCAAAGGATTCAAGGCATTAGGGAGAGAAGATGAAAGGAGCGTCCTTTTCAAGAAGATGAGTTACCGGTCGGGCTATTTTAGAAAAGTCTTGAATAAAGAGTCGATAGAAACCCGAGTGACCTAAGAAACTCCTAACTCCTTCGAGGGTGGTAGGTGGAAGCAATTTAGAAATGACGTCAACTTTAGCACGGTCGACTTCGATACCGGCTTTAGAAATTTTGTGACCTAGGATGATTCCTTCTTTTACCATAAAATGGCACTTTTCCCTGCTAAGAACGAGACGAGTGTCTTCACACCTTTTAAGCATACGTTCTAAATTGGCAATCCAAGAAGAGAAAGAATCTCCAAAGACCAAGAAATCGTACATAAAGACTTCATAGTTTGTTCAACCATGTCATGGAAAATTGCCATCATACCCCTTTGGAAAGTCCCTGGAGCATTGCCTAAGCCGAATGGCATTCTTTTGTAAGCAAATGTTCCATAAGGACAAGTGAATGTGGTTTTCTTTTGGTCTTTTGGATCGATTGGAATATGAAAATATCTGGAAAACCGTCTAAGAAACAATAGTATACATTTCCCGCTAAGCGCTCGAGCATTTGATCCATGAAAGGAAATGGGAAATGATCCTTACGAGTGGCATCGTTAAGGTTAAGATAGTCGATGCAAATTCGCCAACCTGCAACAAGTCGAGTAGGAACTAACTCGTTGTTTTCATTGGGAACAACGGTTATTCCACCTTTTTTTGGCACACAATGGAAAGGACTAACCCACGGTGAATCAGAAATAGGGTAAATCATGTTGACATCGAGAAGTTTGGTAACTTCTTTCTTGACGACTTCATGATTTTTAGGATTTACCCATCTTTGACTTTGGACCGCGGGTTTAAAGTTATCTTCCATGAGAATTTTATGTGTGAAAAAATTAGGATCAATTCAGCGAATGTCGCAAATTTTCCAAGCAATTGCTTTTTATGCTTTTTAAGAACTTCTATAAGCCGAGATTTTTCATCCTCTTGTAAGTCCTGAATAATAATGACGGTTAACTTATCAAATCCTTCTAAAAAGCGTATTCGATATGAGAAGGTAAATCCTTAAGCTCTAAATCCGGTAGATTTTCGATCGAAGCCTTAGTCAAATTCAGATCATCGTTAGTAACTTCCTTAGGGGAGGGTGGAGAAATATGATCTTCATTAAGAAGTTTCTCAATGTTATGAATGTCTTCTTCCTAATCGGTGGTAGAATCGTCATATTGTAAATCCACATCTCCTAAACTTACTTCGAATTTGTGTAAGAGAAAATCACTGGCTCCAAAAGGAGTCAAGGAAGGAGCAATAGAAACTACGGTCTCAACATGAGGTAAAATAGAAGTCCCATTCTTACAAGCCTCGTGAAAATGTTCTTCGCATTCTTCGTCAATCACATCGATTAAATTCACGGATTCGGGCTCATCGGGAAGTTTGGAAAGTTTACCCATGTTAAAGATGATTTTTTCATCCCCTACCCTCATGATAATCTTACCCGCGGCTACATCAATCAATGTACGCCCGGTCCTCAAGAAGGGTCGTCCCACAATTAAAGGAACACGGGGATCCATCTCATAGTTGACAACAACGAAATCGACGAGGAGAGTGAAGTTGTCGACTCCAACAAAAACATTCTCGGTTATCCCCACCAGATAAGCAACCGTACGGTTAGCTAACTCAAAAGTCATACGAGTGGGTACTAGCTCGGGTAGAGATAATTGTTTCCACACTGACAACGGCATAAGATTGATACTCGCTCCGAGATCCGCCAAAGCCATACAATTCTCCACACCGGGAAAATTGCAAGGGATAAGGAATCGACCGTGGTCACCGAGCTTAACCGGTAATTTTCTCGAAAGAACCGTTGAACACTTTTTATTTAATTGGGTGTTGGCGATATCAAGCAATTTTTCCTTGTCGGTTAAAAGGTCTTTAAACATTTTAGCATACTTAGGCATGTGACGAGAGCCTCGGGAAAGGTGATATTGAAATTCAATTGTTTGAACATTTTAAAGAAGTTAGAAACTTTTATATCATCTTTGTTATTCAACTTCTCCTTCCTCGACCTTGAAGGGTAAGGTATAATAGATTTTGGAGAAGATTGAGGAAGAAACGATTCTCTCACAACCTCAGGAATATGCTTAGAAACTGAAGGGTTGGTAGAAGATTGGGGGAAGGGTGAATAGAAGGTGTAGAAAGGTTGCTTATTGGAGGAATGTCACAATTAGTGGGTAAAGGTGGGTGAATAGAAGTTGATGGGATCTCGGGCCCTTGTTTCTCATTGATTGGTGAAGAAAAGGAAGGTCCCTCGGTTGTTTTACCACTCCCTTTAGTGATTGCATTCATAATTGCATGACTATTTGCGGTGTTAGAAGGGAGAGCACCTTGGGGTCGAAGGGTTTGCAACATTTGCATGAATTTCCTCTCCGTGGAATCTGGTATTTCCTTAAGCTTTCGATCTTGCTCACTAAGGTTTTGAAGAACCAAGTCCATTTGAGGATTAGGCATATTGAACCCTTGATTTGGAAAACCTTGGTTTTGATATTGATTATAGTTTTGGAAACCTTGATTTTGAAAACCTTTGTTATTGAACCCTTGATTTTGATTATTAAACCCTTGGTTTTGACCTTGAAAATTCCCTTGATTTGAATTATAACCCCTTACGTTTGAACTCCCTTTAAAATTACCCTTTTGTGGACCTTGGTTCCTATTTTGATATTGGGTAATTTGGGTAGGTGGGGTTGGTCTTTGATGAGCTACAAACCCAGGGGGAGCCAAATAATTAGTAGACTTATACAACAAGTGGTTAACATCAACATTAGGTTTAAAATGAACCCTCTCATTTTCATCATTGTTATTATAAGCATACACTTCTCCTTGGGGTTTACTAAAAACCTTGTCACAATTAAAGTATGAATGTGGTCTACCACAAGTCTCACAAGTCTCATTTAGGGCATGAATGATGAGACTGCAATTATACATAGTCTCATCGTCCAAATCGGGCTTAAAATGCTTAAAAATGTCATAAAATACCCCAAAATATGTTTGTGTTTGTTCATTGTGTATTTTAGGTACGGATATCATGAATTCCTCAAAAGATTACAAGAATCAAGCAAAAACGAACATGGGAAACGAAGTCGCACAAAGAACCAGACCCGAATCATAAATTTTTAAAATGGTCCTTGAAGATTTGAAGATTGTCAACTTTGGTCCCTCATCTTTGAAGATTTGGCAAGAAAAGTCCATGGAGAAACCATATTATGCAAGAAAGGTCCTCCATGTTTGAAGAATATACAAGAAATGCCCTTGAAAATCACAAGAATTTCTATTTTAGTCCTTATTCATGGTTTTATTAAAAACAAGGTCTAATATTTTGGGAAAATATGGCATCTTGCCAGTGATCAAATGACCCACAAGAATTTCTTTGACCCAAAGTTTCCAATGAACATCTCAGATCAAATCAAGACAACTGGAACTTCATAGAGATCACAAGTCTCCAAGTATGACCAAGATTCGATTTTCAAACAAAGGGCAAAGATGGAAAATTAGTCTTCTATGGTTTCATATCAGTCGTAATTCTAGAATCCTCCTCTCACTATTATTTAAGGACATTCGCTTGTGAATGCATCCTTGTTCCAGATTTTTAGCTTGTAACTTTTTTTAATCATATATTTAAAGTAATTTTAAAATATTGCAAGTTAATTCTCTGAGTTCCATATTTACTGCTTTCTTAGATAATCTTTTATGTTATTGCAAATGTTAGTGTAAATCAACTAAACGTTTTTCTTAATCAAATGTTTTTTGGCAAAATTCTGTTTTGAGAACCTATAAGCTATAAGCTGGCTTATGAGCTTATTCGGACAAAATAAGCCCATAAGTTGCCCTTATAGCTCATAGATACTCTTGGTGTTGGTTACTTTAAGTTGCAAGTTATTTCAAAAAAATTTGGTTTCAAGATTTTTTCACAAAATCTTTTATCTTTTGTATTATTGGCTAATCATATCATAAGCTCACCAAAAACTGTTTGACAAACAGCTATTGGTAAGTCTTTGGTAGTTGTAACTCTTTCTTTGTTGTGTTCTCAGTAGGAGCATAATCCTTTGAAGACATATTGGGTGTGTGGACTGTTGTAGTCCACCACCATCATCTTTCTTGCATACAATAGCCCTGCACATACAATCTTCCCCAAAGCTAGCTAACAATGGAGATGGCTTTTCAGCCATAGTGGGGCCTGGATGTGGATCCCACAAGGTATACCCTTGGGCTTGAACCCTTATTTTTAGTCAAGATTTATGGACTTTGTGATTTTGTGGTTGAAGCTGTTTGAATGCTTGTGTAGTGTTTAGTTCACGATTTTTGATCATTATATTCATGTTTAGTTAGATTTTGCTCAGATTGGTTGTGGTTTGTATGCATTTCCTTTGTAAAATTTTCGTATCAGTTCTTAAGAGGGTGTTTGGTTAAGACTGGTTTAGGTCTATGGTGACACTAGGACTCACTCATTCTTGCCTGCACACTTAGATTTAGAGTAATTTAGTCTAAATTTTGTCATCAGGTTTGATATTGTAGGATAACATGAGGTTTGCATGTTAGTCTAAAACCTGCTTAGAAATAAGGTAGGCCGTAAACTAGTTTAATTTTGTGTTTAAGATCCTCAAATCTTGTAATCAGTTAGAATTATTGTTAGTGTAGGGGTGTATGCTGTTAGTTTTCGATTTGGTATGCTAATTTGTTAGTTTTGATCAACAAAAATTCACCTCAGTGCACATCATACCAACAAGGAAACCACCAGACCATGTTCCTGTTTATAGGTGCCTGTATTTGGCATTGATTTATGATTTTTGTGTATTGAACTGCTAGTTTTTTGTGTTTATCTTGACTCCCCACACTCCACTGAGTGTGGGGGTGCCTTTGTGTACCAAAAACATCCACAAAATAGCAAGGGAATCGTCCATTTGTGGTTTCTGTGACCAAGCAGTGGGAAAAAGTTCCCACTGCTAGCTCAAGTTTACCCACTGATTAGCTAGAGGAAAAAGTCCACAGACCTATCACTTTTAGTCCTTGTATTTTTTTTCTTTAGTTTCTTTTTTCATCCTTTTTTAGTAATTTTAATTTCCTTGGTTAGTTTTTATATTTTAATAATTTTAGAAAAGTTAGTTTTTATTTTCTGATTATTATAATATTTTTTGCATTATTTTTAGTTTTAATTAGTTTTAATCAAAACTGTGTTTGTTTTTTATTGATAAAATGTTGTGTTTTTCCAATTTTCCAATTTTCCAATTTTCCTATTTTCAGTTACTTATTTTAAGATTTTTAGAAAATAAATTTCATTTTTACCATTATTTAATTAATTTCTAGAACTATTTTAAATTTTAAATAATTTTTATATAATCTATTTTTGTCCTATTAGGTAAAAAAGTACTTTTCTCAAACTTTTTCATTTTTCTACTATTTAACTAAGTAAATTAGGATTTTTCAAAAAGTAAATTTAATTTTCTCATTATTTTATTATTTTTTATGATTATTTTAGTTTAAAAAGTGTTTTTAGCATTTAAAAAATAGAAAAATAGATTTAAAAATTTTGTAAAATTACTTTTTAGTGTTTAATTAATATAAGTAAGATATTTGTTTGATAAAATAATATTTTGTGCTTTTTTAATTATATTTAATTTTAGGGCTTTAATTAGCATTAAAATTGAATATTCAACTAATAAAAGGTTTTAAAATTTATTTATTGAATTTTTTTTATATATTATTTTAGACTTAGTTTTAATTTTTAATTTATTTGTAGCTTTAATTTTTAATTTCGCCGTGTTTTACGTATTTATGTTTACGTTTTACGGCACTCATCGTAGTTTAATCGTAGTGTAGCTCGTCTTTAATTTTTCTCTCTTTAAACCCAAAAACGACACTAATACAAACTTGATTCTAGCATTGTGTGGGGACACGACAATGGTTTAGTATGGGGGAGTAACGAGACTGCAATTATACATAGTCTCATCGTCCAAATCGGGCTTAAAACGCTTAAAATGTCATAAAATACCCCAAAATATGCTTGTGTTTGTTCATTGTGTATTTTAGGTACGGATATCATGAATTCACCAAAAGATTACAAGAATCAAGCAAAAACAAACACGGGAAACGAAACCACACAAAGAACCGAACCCGAATCATAAATTTCCAAAATGATCCTTGAAATTTTGAAGATTGTCAACTTTGGTCCCCCATCTTTGAAGATTTGGCAAGAAAAGTCCTTGGAGAAACCATATTATGCAAGAAAGGTCCTCCATGTTTGAATAATATAAAAGAAATGCCCTTAAAGATCACAAGAATTGCCATTTTAGTCCTTAGGGGCATTTACATATATCCCCACTAAAACTTCATAAATTACATATATCCCCAAAACATGCTTTAGTTGCATTGTACATTATGCATTGAAAAGTTGTATTTTGGGGAAATATGTAATTTATGAAGTTTTATTGGGTATATATGAAATTATCCCTAGTCCTTATTCATGGTCTTATTAAAAACAAGGACTGATATTGTAATTACCTCTAAGATGTTATCAAAGGGAAATGAAGAAATCTGCCATAAACTTATTGCTAAAGCATTTTGGAAAATGAGGGGGTGATTTTATCCAGACAAGGAAACCTTAATCCACCTATCACCACATGCCACATCACACTCCCATGCCACCTCCCCTGCCCACGTCATTCCCCACTTACACGATTTAAACCAGATTATTATTAATCAGAAGTGAGGGAAACACCCACTTAACCCCTAAATCTGGATTAAACCTAACTATTTACCCATCCCCACAAACCATGAACCCTAAACCCTAATCACTAGCAAATCAAAGGGTTTTGACCCCAAACCTTCCAGATTAATGATTCATCATAATCTAATCACAACGCACCAACAAAACCCTTCACACCTTGACACATGGGGCCCACACGAGACTCCCCTACTTCACTATTTTGGGAAAATATGGCATCATGCCAGTGATTGATGCGGTATTTTTGTACACTTTATTTTAGGAAAAACAAAGCGACAAAAGCGGGTAAGTATTAAGTATCACGTTTTGTGAAAAACGCAAATACTCGTCGTCGAGTTCGTTCTCGGTGGAGGTATGGTGTTTAGACAAAAATTATAGACGTTATTTAATCGAGTGATTACGTTTTTGGAAAGAAAGAAAGAAAGGAAAATGGAGACGATTTACACTAAAAACGGTCGGAAACGCGTATACGTACGACCGTGAAAACGCGACCCAACGAAAAATTTCACCTAAAAAATAATTAAAAATTACCAAAATGTTCTAAAAATTCTAATTAAGAAAAATACGAAAACCAAAAATTTTGAAGACTATTTAATTAATTTAAATTAATATTTAAAGTTAATAAAAATCCTAAAAAAAGAAAATAACTAAGAAAAAGACAAAATAAAAACTTTTTTTTTGTAAACCTAAAATATAACTAATAAAAGTTAAAAATTATTTTTTTTGAAAATAAAGACTTAATTTAACTATTTTTTATGACTTTTCTCAAATTTAAAACTAAAATAATCCTAGAAAATGAAATAATAAAAAGAAAATTATGAAATTTAAACTATACAAAAGCAAATTTATTTTTCCTCCGTCCTAAATGACAAAAGAAAGTTTTTCATAAAAAATAGAATTACATTTTTTTGTATTTTATATATATATATATTTTTTTAAATATATTTACTATTTTTTATGCATTTAAACTAATTTTCGAAAAGAAAAAGAAAAAAATGATTAAATTTTTTTTATATATATATACAGATTTTTAAGTGCTGATTCGCAGCAACAAAAAAAACTAAAAAAGTGCTTTATTTTAAGCTCAAATAAGCTGCCAATTAAGCTTGTTAAACTAAATAAGCTAATTAAAAAAAGGGGTTTAAATAAAATATGAAGTAAAGTCTAACAAAAAAAACAGGCTAGAAGAGTTGGTATTTGCTTGTGACTGTGAGGTGTTTGGAAATGAGAGCGCAGGTCCAGGGTTCGAACCTAGCCTGGGTGCACTTTTTGCCAATATTTTTTGTTCTCTTATATTATCAGCCGAATAAAACTGTATAAAGGAAAACTGATGGGGACGATTAACAAAAGACACTAATGGAGCAGATGGTTGCTCATAATGTTGCTGCCTCTGATGTGAACAGCAGGTCAGGGGTTCAATCCCTTCTGCTGCTTTTTTTTTGGCAGAATATTTTATTTTTGTCTTTCTCTTGTATTTTTTTGGCCTTTCAGCTTACACCAGCAAACCAATTGCAAATTCAGTTACACACATCACAATACATAATCAGGAAAGGAAAAAAGAAATAACAAAATGAGCAGTTGGTTGTCCAAAACTGCGTTGTGTCTTGACTGCGAGAATGGTCACTAGTTCGAAACCCCAACTGCCTCTTTTTGGCTGTTTAAATATTTTTTTGACAGCTTTTTACAGAAACATAACAGAAATCAAGCATAGCAGATTCAACAATGAAAATTACACAATAGCATACTTAACTGCACTTTAGGTGTACTAAATGTGGAATTCTAGCTTAATATTCAGCAACTTTATAAGCTCTTATTCCCAAAATTATTCAAAGCAGATGGAAGTCTACTCGTAAACTATATGTCCAATGATATTAAGCTTCCAAATCTTTTAAATGAAAGATTAATACCCACTGATTTAAATGGCTTAAGTTCATGCTCAAAAGTTGAGATATTGACACTCTAATTTTTCTTTTGATCTTTTATTTTTAGGCAGAAATAAAGGTGGTTCTACGTTATGCTAAACACCCAAATCATGCGCCAAAGATCCTAAATCTTAAAGCTTATGTTGAGATAGTTTTTCTAGCAGACCAAAACACCATCTTGTTTGACAAATATGAAATTTGAAACCAAGTGAAAGCAAATTAAAACAAGACAAACAAAAGTGAAGAATAAGATAACGAAATAAACAGTAAAAGAAGCATATAACAAAAACAAATAAGCAATTGAATAAGCCAATCGACAAATTCACAGTTTAGGTTTTAACAAAGAAAAATCAGGAGGAGCACTTTACTTACAACGGGTCCAAGAGAGAGTTCTTTAACCAAGCTTGTTATAAGAAAACCATACCCCTTTTTTTCAACTTATCTCAGCCCAAAATCTGCTCATCCCCAACAGCTAATCACCAAATGATTATTACCACAGAAAGTTTTAACCAAATACCAAACTTGAACCAAACTCTTGAAAATAAGAAACCAACACCTTTAATAACACAACCTCTAGAATAACTCCATAACACGCTTATGATAAGCTTATGAGCTTATCCAATAAGCTCAGCTGATGAACAGTAACCCGTAAATAGTAACACGATTTTTGCGGAAAAATAAAGTAACAAGAAAATTAAGCTGTGCAAAGAATGCAACAACACTGTAAGATAAATGTGTGGAACTCAGATGTTAAAAACCAACTTTTTCATTCAATTGAAAAAAGGGAATTACATTAAAAATTCTGGAACTAAAAAAAAACTGCTACTACAATGATATCTATATATACTACTACAGTGAGGATCAATAAACCCTAACCCTAACATATAAAATTCCAAGATTACCCCAGGATCAAAAAACGAATATACTGATTGGATGCCTTCTTCTTGAACCTTCTGCTTGAATGTGGACTTGTAAAATGATCTTAGATGGTTGATTTGTTGTGGGCAACAAGGAATATGATCAAAGCCATTCATTTGGTCAAATGTTCTTGGAGTTTTGTGCATCCCGTGATTCTTCATAGCTGGCCATGAGTGTCTTGTTGTGCTGAGTCACCAAACATTCCCACGTGGGATTGGTTATACATGGTGTTAATTATCTCCATGGTAATTGCACTTTGTTCTTTGATTTTGGGTTTTGAGTGTGACAGGGAATTAGGTTAGGGTTCTTAGGGATAATAGGGAATTTGGGGGTTATGGGTTTAGTTAACTGATGGTGAGGTTATGAGTGGTGTAGAGTTGGGTTTAGTGATGGGTCAGACCGGGTTATGGGTAGGGTTAAGTTGGGTTTGGGTTATAACTTTGGCATAAATGACCCCTAATCTTCCAAATTTTGTGCAAATGAAGTATTAACAGCCTTTGCTCACATTTCCTTTATATCAAAGTTTGGCATACTGACAGATTGCCCCTTGTGTTTTATGAAACAAGAAATAAGGACTATTTTGGCCAATTAAGCAATCTTCAAGGGTTGATCTTGTAATACATTGAAACTTTATGGACCCCATTTGCAAATAATGATGATTTAGGGGTATAAAATGACAATTCTTCAATCTTGAGGGACCAAACTTGACATTCTTCAATTCTTCAAGGGTATTTTTGAAAATTCATGATTCGGGTCCGGTTCTTTGTGCGACTTCGTATCCCGTGTCGTATTTGCTTCATTCTTGTGATCTTTTGTTGATTTCACGATATCCGTACCTAAAATACACAATGAACAAACACAGGCATATTTTTGGGTATTTTAATGATATTTTAAGCGTTTTAAGCCCGATTTGGACGATGAGACTATGTATAAATGCAGTCTCATCACTCCCCCATACTAAACCATTTCCGTGCCCTCACGCAATGCTAGAATAAAGTATCATAGCACCTCCAAAATTCATTTTATGATGACATTTATTGAAGACATAAATTTAAATAAACTACTACACATGCTTTAGACATAATGTATCGTCTTCATCACAATTAAGTGACTTTTGGGATCATAGAACAAGAACACGTGAATGCTTCGTTAGAAATAATTTCGTCGTCCTCGATTTTCACCCAATTCCATGCTAAGCGTGTAACGAGATCATTGTTATTATAAGTTAGCAACACGATCATATCTCATGAGTGTTAATTACGAACCTAAACTCCCTTATTCCTACTTGGTATCTCTTATATTTTATTTTGTCTTAATGATCACGAGGATACATCATTGACTTATGCGTGAATAGAGATTAAGTCCAAAAATATAGTCTTAACGGTGTAACCAAAATCATCGAATTAATAATTCATCCTAATAGACAACGATGTCAAAAAATTAAGTCAACAAGAAGGATCGATAAACACGGTTTTATAACGGTTTTGAACATGAGACTTATTACCAAGACTTTTATACGCCCCCTAACGGAAGGGCCTTATTATCTTTGGTTTACCTCCATCTTTTATTCAACTTCGCCATGAAGCTTTTATTATGACTTCGGTCTTGCCTTGCCTTTTATTATCCGCCTCATCGGTGGTTTTATTAGCCAAAGACGTATATCCTCACGCTAAAGCGAATTTTGGATCATTAAAGCTTCGAAGATTAAGGCTTGATTCACTTTCAATTTGGGCATAGATTTTTCGGCCTTGTGAGCTTCAAATATTTGCTTAATTTAGGTGAGCACTTGAAATCTTATTATTAGGTGAAGCTTTCGATTATTCAGGTGCCAATTCAAAACTGTGACGCTGGCGAATCCTCAATGTTTTCCCAATTTAATTACACGGAAGCTATTAAAACAAATTAGAAACCAATAATAGTGACTAAACCGCTAAATCAATATTTATTAACAATTTATTATACAAAAGCGTGGGGAGAATAAGCTAATAATTACTACACATGAGATCGTGAACGATTACGAGACTTATAAATAACTCTATCATTTCTCGTCTTCATTTAAGAGACTTAGCCTAAAAAGTTAAGGAATCGAAGCTAAGTGCTCAACACGCACGGTCGAGTCAAAAATTACTCTTATTCTCACCATCAGAAAACCTACATTCGTGTCTTAAACACTTATGAAAAATAAGAAAAATTTTAAAATTTGGCCATTTTTAGCCTTATTTTGCATAAAATGATAACAAAACGATGAAATTTTGGATTGCGTGTTGACGTAAGCAAGGTGAAGTATCTACTCACCCCCCATACTAAAACTAAACATTGTCCTCAATGTTTCGAGTCTAGGGGTGAAACACCCCCATACTAGAGACGTAGTCGAATGCTTAATCTAGCATGGAAAGGGTGTAACCGTTAAATTAATAGCCGTTTATGAAGTGTGCTAAAAACCTAAGGTTAGAACATCAAAGGATATATCATATGGATATCGAGAAATTCTTCAAAGCAACAATCGAAGCTCGAGTAAAACGAACACGAGATGCTTCATCGTGATGATAAGAACCTAGATTACACAATCACAAACAAGCACGAGACAAAGGTAGGAAGGGCACAAATCCCCTCATTAGGTTAATCTAAAAAGCAATAATATTTACAAGGATAAGCATGAGAATTCCCCCACGAGGCACTTTGTTTTTGATAACCGAGTCAAAAGCTCGACTCGAATCCCCATAAATGTGATCATTTAGGGATATCCTTGGTTCGGTCATTTTTGGTGGGACTTACATGTAATCAAGGCCCAAAAGCAACCGTGAATAAAGGCAAAGCCTTTATACCGGGATCGAAGATCGTATCCTCACATTTTGTTGAAAATAAAACACGCAAAGCCGGAGGATGCGTCTTGTAAGGAAAAAAACTCCTTACGACGTAGGTAAACTCATCATATCTAATGGGATGGGTAGGGATACTTTGTAACGAAGGTAAAATTGAAAGAGAATTACTCAAAATAGGAGTTTCAAAATTTCCCCCGGGATCGAAGGCAAAAGCCTCATTAAAATCCTCATTCTCATCGAGAGGCGGTCCATCGGTGAACCCCTCGAGAATGGAAACGTCATGAGTAGAAAGAGTAGTCTCAACCGTATGAGAAGTCGGGAGGGTGACTAGCAAATCCGGCTCATCGAGTTTAGAATCCTTAGAATCCTCACTCTCGATGTCCTCGAACGTCTCATCAAAGAGAGGATTTACGTCACCAAAAATGAACGCGTCATCAAATTCGAATAAAGGGTTCGAAAAGATTTTAAAATCGGTATTTTGAACATCCTCGTCGATTAGTGACTCGTCATCACTAGCGGAAAAATCATCGTCATTGAAAAGCGGGTTCGAAAAAGTCGTTGATTCTCTCCGCGAAGTGTCAATGGGAGAGACATCATCACAAGAAATCGATTCACACTCACTATCATGATTTGCCTCGTTAGAATCTTCGTGGAAAAATTCATCGAGAGCAAAATCACTTACCTCATCTTCGGAGAAAACCGTAGGCTCACTTTGGATTGGAATAGGGATCTCGACACTAGGATTAGTGCTAAGATTCGTCTCCCCCATGCTTAGAGAGGCATCGGTTTCCGAAGTGGGTATAGGAGTAGTTTTTCCATGATAAGGGTCGAGATTGAAAACATCGCTATCATCATCGTCGTATTGGTAATCATATGGAATCTCAAGAGACGTAGAGACATAAGTTTTAATATTTGACGCTTGCACTCGTTGCTTTTCCATTTCAATCTCTCCCCTTATACTTCTAAAAATGTACATCACACCTTGCAAAAATTCTTCTTCATGGTCATGTAAGAAAGCGCCAAAGGAATTTTGTCTCTCGTTACTTGACTCATGAGAATTTTGGTGTTCGAGAACGTATGGTCGGGCCTCAAAATTATCAAAACCGGAATTATAGTATGAATTGGGTTCATCATAATCCATTGGTTGGCAAGAATAAGTATCGTGAGGCCCCCCACAATTGTCGCAACACGGATTTTGAGAAAAATCCGGTTCGTTGTGTGGATAAAAATTCCCATTGTTACAATTGTAATTCATATCTTGTGGAGGTGATTCGTCAAATCCATTGAATTGGTTGTCGAAAGACGTATTTTGCTTCATCGGTTGACAATCATACCCATAATGAGGTGCGTTTCCACAAGACTCACATGAATATGACGATGGATATTGCGATGATTGGTCAAAGAAATTAGGATTCGGTTCGGGGTTATTATAATTCGTACAACAAAATCCGAAATCGTGCTCCAAACCGCAAAAATCACATGAATAAGACGAGGGCGGTTGTGGAGTATGGTCATATGATTGGAATTCGTAACCATAGGCGTTTTGATTCGTTTCATCGTCTTGATTATTATCACAATAATAAGACGAATCATTCGACGAATAAAACGAAGACGATTGGTGACCTTGGTCGTATGATTGAAATCCGTCACCATTGTTGTTTTGAGGAGAGTTGTAGATATAACCCTCCCTTCCTCCTAAGATCTCGCAATTATAACAAATACCACCATCGGGCGGTCCTCCACAATATGGACACGAATAGTAACCATCATTCGACATGATGTAACGCGAAAATCGTAATCGAGAATGAAACAAATTAGAGGGTTCAAGAAGAGAATTATGAAAATAGAGGGAAAATGAGAAGATTATTTTTGTGTTTTTGGTTTTTTAATTTTTTTGGAATTTTGGTGTATTACGTAGAAATTAATCTACAAAAACTATCCACTAATCAAAGGTCTCGATTAATGAATCCAAGAAGAATGAAGGTAATTACGTGAAGTAAAAACCCTCGTCGACTTTGAAACGTTGGCGGAACGCCAAAACGTTTCGAGGTTCAATAATTAAAACTCACAAAAATAGATTAATAATACTTGATGTGGCAAACCCCTAATTAATCGTCACTTTCAAAATACGCACAAGCGAGCGGAGAAAACGAGGCGACACGAAGCACTTAAGAGCCTTTTTTCCTTAGGTCGTGAAATACAACCGCCTTATACCCACCTTATAGTTTGTATTTATCGAGATTAAACCAATTAAGAGTATTTATCTATTTTGCCTTTGACTTTCGTTTGAATTCGATACAACAATAGTGATCGGAACGCTCAACTATTGAGGTGCGATTTCTCGCGTATTTGGATAATTATTGTGTGTTAATTGTTCTACGTAAATACAATATATTATGCACAATAAAAACGAGAAAACGATTTTCTGTTAATAGAGTTCTATTTAACACTATTTATTTGTATGGATAATAGTATAGAGAAATAAAAGGAAGTATTTACGATAAAAACGTAAACACTAAAAAAACACGATAGATAAGTATGGCGAAACACACCTCCCCGGCAGCGGCGCCATTTTTTGATGCGGTATTTTTGTACACTTTATTTTAGGAAAAACAAAGCGACAAAAGCGGGTAAGTATTAAGTATCACGTTTTGTGAAAAACGCGAATACTCGTCGTCGATTTCGTTCTCGGTGGAGGTATGGTGTTTAGCCAAAAATTATAGACGTTATTTAATCGAGTGATTACGTTTTTGGAAAGAAAGAAAGAAACGAAAATGGAGACGATTTATACTAAAAACGGTCGGAAACGCGTATACGTACGACCGTGAAAACGCGACCCAACGAAAAATTTCACCTAAAAAATAATTAAAAATTACCAAAATGTTCTAAAAATTCTAATTAAGAAAAATACGAAAACCAAAACTTTTGAAGACTATTTAATTAATTTAAATTAATATTTAAAGTTAATAAAAATCCTAAAAAAAGAAAATAACTAAGAAAAAGACAAAATAAAAACTTTTTTTTTTGTAAACCTAAAATATAACTAATAAAAGTTAAAAAAAAAAATTTTGAAAATAAAAAATTAATTTAACTATTTTTTATGACTTTTCTCAAATTTAAAACTAAAATAATCCTAGAAAATGAAATAATAAAAAGAAAATTATAAAATTTAAACTATACAAAAGCAAATTTATTTTTCCACCGTCCTAAATGACAAAAGAAAGTTTTTCATAAAAAAAAGAATTGCATTTTTTTGTATTTTTTATATATATATTTTTTTAAATATATTTACTATTTTTTATGCATTTAAACTAATTTTCGAAAAGAAAAAGAAAAAAATGATTTCAATTTTTTTTATATATATACAGATTTTTAAGTGATTGATTCGCAGCAACAAAAAAAACTAAAAAAAAGTGCTTAATTTTAAGCTCAAATAAGCTGCCAATTAAGCTTGTTAAACTAAATAAGCTAATTAAAAAAAAGGGGTTTAAATAAAATATGAAGTAAAGTCTAACAAAAAAAACAGGCTAGAAGAGTTGGTATTTGCTTGTGACTGTAAGGTGTTTGGAAATGAGAGCGCAGGTCCAGGGTTCGAACCTAGCCTGGGTGCACTTTTTGCCTATATTTATGGTTCTCTTATATTATCAGCCGAATAAAACTGTATAAAGGAAAACTGATGGGGACGATTAACAAAAGACACTAATGGAGCAGATGGTTGCTCATAATGTTGTTGCGTCTGATGTGAACAGCAGGTCAGGGGTTCAATCCCTTCTGCTGCTTTTTTTTTGGCAGAATATTTTATTTTTGTCTTTCTCTTGTATTTTTTTGGCCTTTCAGCTTGCACCAGCAAACCAATTGCAAATTCAGTTACACACATCACAATACATAATCAGGAAAGGAAAACAGAAATAACAAAATGAGCAGTTGGTTGTCCAAAACTGCGTTGTGTCTTGACTGCGAGAATGGTCACTGGTTCGAAACCCCAACTGCCTCTTTTTGGCTGTTTAAATATTTTTTTGACAGCTTTTTACAGAAACATAATAGAAATCAAGCATAGCAGATTCGACAATGAAAATTACACAATAGCATACTTAACTGCACTTTAGGTGTACTAAATGTGGAATTCTAGCTTAATATTCATCAACTTTATAAGCTCTTATTCCCAAAATTATTCAAAACAGATGGAAGTCTACTCGTAAACTATATGTCCAATGATATTAAGCTTCCAAATCCTTTAAATGAAAGATTAATACCCACTGATGTAAATGGCTTAAGTTCATGCTCAAAAGTTGAGATATTGACACTCTAATTTTTCTTTTGATCTTTTATTTTTAGGCAGAAATAAAGGTGGTTCTACGTTATGCTAAACACCCAAATCATGCGCCAAAGATCCTAAATCTTAAAGCTTATGTTGAGATAGTTTTTATAGCAGACCAAAACACCATCTTGTTTGACAAATATGAAATTTGAAACCAAGTGAAAGCAAATTAAAACAAGACAAACAAAAGTGAAGAATAAGATAACGAAATAAACAGTAAAAGAAGCATATAACAAAAACAAATAAGCAATTGAATAAGCCAATCGAAAAATTCACAGTTTAGGTTTTAACAAAGAAAAATCAGGAGGAGCACTTTACTTACAACGGGTCAAAGAGAGAGTTCTTTAACCAAGCTTGTTATAAGAAAACCATACCCCTTTTTTTTCCACTTATCTCAGCCCAAAATCTGCTCATCCCCAACAGCTAATCACCAAATGATTATTACCAAAGAAAGTTTTAACCAAATACCAAACATGAACCAAACTCTTGAAAATAAGAAACCAACACCTTTAATAACACAACCTCTAGAATAACTCCATAACACGCTTATGATAAGCTTATGAGCTTATCCAATAAGCTCAGCTGATGAACAGTAACCCGTAAATAGTAACACGATTTTTGCGGAAAATTAAAGTAACAAGAAACTTAAGCTGTGCAAAGAATGCAACAACACTGTAAGATAAATGTGTGGAACTCAGATGTTAAAAACCAACTTTTTCATTCAATTGAAAAAAGGGAATTACATTAAAAATTCTGGAACCAAAAAAACATGCTACTACAATGATATCTATATATACTACTACAGTGAGGATCCATAAACCCTAACCCTAACATATAAAATTCCAAGATTACCCCAGGATCAAAAAATGAATATACTGATTGGATGCCTTCTTCTTGAACCTTCTGCTTGAATGTGGACTTGTAAAATGATCTTAGATGGTTGATTTGTTGTGGGCAACAAGGAATATGATCAAAGCCATTCATTTGGTCAAATGTTCTTGGAGTTTTGTGCATCCCGTGATTCTTCATAGCTGGCCATGAGTGTCTTGTTGTGCTGAGTCACCAAACATTCCCACGTGGGATTGGTTATACTTGGTGTTAATTATCTCCATGGTAATTGCACTTTGTTCTTTGATTTCGGGTTTTGAGTGTGACAGGGAATTAGGTTAGGGTTCTTAGGGATAATAGGGAATTTGGGGGTTATGGGTTTAGTTAACTGATGGTGAGGTTATGAGTGGTGTAGAGTTGGGTTTAGTGATGGGTCAGACCGGGTTATGGGTAGGGTTAAGTTGGGTTTGGGTTATAACTTTGGCATAAATGACCCCTAATCTTCCAAATTTTGTGCAAATGAAGTATTAACAGCCTTTGCTCACATTTCCTTTATATCAAAGTTTGGCATACTGACAGATTGCCCCTTGTGTTTTATGAAACAAGAAATAAGGACTATTTTGTAATACATTGAAACTTTATGGACCCCATTTGCAAATAATGATGATTGAGGGGTATAAAATGACAATTCTTCAATCTTGAGGGACCAAACTTGACATTCTTCAATTCTTCAAGGGTATTTTTGAAAATTCATGATTCGGGTCCGGTTCTTTATGCGGCTTCGTATCCCGTGTCGTTTTTGCTTCATTCTTGTGATCTTTTGTTGATTTCACGATATCCGTACCTAAAATACACAATGAACAAACACAGTCATATTTTTGGGTATTTTAATGATATTTTAAGCGTTTTAAGCCCGATTTGGACGATGAGACTCTGTATAAATGCAGTCTCATCAGTGATCAAACGACCCACAAGAATTCCTTAACCCAAAGCTTCCAATGAACATCTCAGATCAAATCAAGACAGCTGGAACTTCACAGAGATCACAAGACCCCAAGTATGACCAAGATTCGATTTTCAAACTGATGACGTATAGTCCCCAACCGGGTCATGAGCCCGGCTCACGGGTACTACCCGTATCCGGCCCATCACAGATGGGTGGATAAATGTCATTCAGGCTTATGGGCTTGAGTGAACAGTGCCCGCACATGTGTGCGGCCCACGGCCCAAGGCGGCCGACATAAGATCAGACGGAATAATATTCTGTCTAGGTATATCTTAATCCCAATACGAAGATATATTCATTACCAGAATTAGAAGATAACAATCATTCTAATTCTGGTGCTTATCTCTTCCTTGGGGCCGAAGGATCAGTGAAAGCCCACTGGGGTTTCACTGCCTATAAAAGGAACCCCCAAGGGTTCCACAAAGGTATTACGACTCACTCTAAACTCATATAACCCTAAATCGATTACTTACTCTCACACCGGAGTCTAATCGTGGGAAACTTTCCCACGGTAAGCTTAACGCGTGTTGTTTAGTGTGCAGGATCCCAACCAAACAATTCACTTGGTGCAGGAGCCGGAGCCCAGCCAACCCGAATTAAGCCTAATTCGGGTCTAAGCAAGGATCAACCAACTTTTGCATCAACAAGTTGGCGCCATCCGTGGGACCCATAACACTAAGCTAGAACAAAACCTCATCTCGAATCTCCAATGACGAAGGGGCATCCGCCAACTAACCCCAGGAATGTGAATCCTGGGAACCGGAAGTCCCAAGGGGAAGGGATTCTCATCCCCAACCAATCACCTAACCGCCCCGCAGGCGGGCTGGGTAACTGTAGCGGTTTTCAACCCGCGGGGGTGACGAGCACGATCTCGGTGACACCCCCGCCTACTTCAACCCTGGACAACCCTGATCCAGGGAGTGCGCCAGACCCTCCTAACAAGGAACCGCGCAGACCCTCGACGGAGGAAGAAGTTGAAGCCCTACCACTCAGTGAGGAGGATCTTACTCGAGTCCTCACTCAGAACTTCGAAAGGATCGTCCCAGGGATCGCATCAAGATTGATTCTGGGGAGGAACCTCCAAGCCAGACTCAACTTTGGTGACAGTGGACCAACCACCCCCTCCCAAAACCGGAGAAAAGGGAGAACTCGGCCTCAGGAGCAGGGAACCTTTAAGGAAAACCCTCAACCCCGGAATGTGTTTGAGCGCATAGGAGATCGCCTTATACAGGAATTAACGCAGTCTCAAGAAGGAGAAAGGTCGGATGGCTCACCCGAGCGGCCAGATCGAGAGCTGACCAGAACCACACGCCGCCCAAGTGTGTGGGATAGAATGAACACTGGGAGAAAGGCTCCTGGTTCGTCTCAAAAAAGTGGTCCCTATTCAAAAGGCGGGGCACCACCACCGTCCCCAGATCCGTCCGGGGAGGACTCAGATGACCATCCGCCTAAGCGTCGCCGGCCTAGGCGCACGCCTCCACCACCCAACAATGAGGAGTATTATGGCGGCCCTTACTATCGGGATACGGAAGCAGAGGACCTCTCTCGTCCATGGTGCGAACCATGGGATGACCCTAGGCTCACACGGCCGTGGGCGGATCCCAGGGAAGACCCGTTCACTCTCCACATACGGAACTATTCTGAGGACACCAAACGTCGCATGCCGGCATGTATCAAGACTTATGATGGGTCTGGTGATCCTGTGGATCACCTCAAAATATTTGATACGCAGGCCAAAATTGAGCGATGGCCCATGCCCATATGGTGCCAAATGTTCAATTCGACCTTGAATGGAAACACCCGTGACTGGTTCGAGGCACTCCCCCCACGGAGCATTGATAGTTTCACGGAACTATGCACTGCGTTTGAGAACAATTATACTCAAAGGAAGAAGTATAATAGGGATCCGGTCTCATTGGCAACTGTCAAGCAACGGCCGGGGGAGTCCACAGAAGCCTTTACTGAGCGCTTCAATGATGAGTGCACACGCACAAGAACCATGCCAGAACTCCTTAAAATCTCTGACTACATGCACGCCATAACAGACAGAGAACTGATCAGGCGTCTCAACGACAAACGTCCAGAGAGATATGATGACCTCATGGAAAGGGTCAGAAATTTCATAGAGGGAGAAACAGCTGTCGCCGCGGCCTACCCATCTCGAGGAAGTGGGTACCGGTCAAATGACCAGTCCCGGAGGCAGTCGGGCGGTCAAGGTAACCAGAACAATAACAAGGGCTCGGACTATAAGAGCCAAAGCAAAGGCGGAAGGTCGGATGACAAGTTCACTCCCCTAAAGATGTCCTACCGGGAGATCTTGTTGACTGAAGGGGCAAACTTTCCAAGGCCTCCCCCAATGACCACTCCCCCGGAGCGTCGGCAAAGAAGTCGCTTCTGCGAGTTCCATAATGACAAAGGACACGGCACGGAGGAGTGTATCCAGCTCAAGAAGCATATCGAGTCGCTAATCAAATCAGGCAAACTCAAGCACCTAGTTAAGGATTGGAAGGACGGAAAAGACAACAACAAGAAGTATGATAAGAAGGATTCCCAAAAGGACAAACCTTCTACCATATACATGATCCAATCCAGACAGCGCCACACGAGACAGAAAATTGGCCAAAAATTTTCACGCGGCAGGGAAATCTCATTCCCTCTCATCACAACAGGCGATGTGATTGATGCGCCTCTCACTATTGAGATAAGCATTGGAACACACAATGTTCATCGCATGTATGTGGATGGAGGATCGTCAGCAGAGGTACTGTATGAACACTGCTTTGTGCAGTTATGCCCAGAAATAAGAAGCCAATTAGTACCCGGCCACGTCGCCGCTTACTGGCTTTAGTGGAGACACTATCTGGCCGATAGGGCAATTGCGTTTGCTTGTCACCATCGGGAATGAGGAACATTCCACTACGACGTGGATGAACTTCATGGTGATACGTTCACACTCTCCCTATAATGAAATCATAGGCAGACCAGGCATTTTGGCTATCCGGGCAGTACCCTCTACGGCACACGGAATGATCAAATTCCCCGTTGAGGGGGGAATCGTTACTATTTACAACACAGTCGTACCAACATCCGAGTGTCACACCGTGACAACACCGGTTCCACCTGTCCCACCCAAGGATGGGGCACCACCACCCAATTGGAAGGTGGCCATTCACCCTGACTATCCGGAACAGGAGGTATCTATAGGAGGGGCGCTCTCGGATAGCGGTAAAAGGGCCATGTGCTCTCTTTTAAGGGCAAACCTGGACATATTCGCATGGGAGCCAAAACATATGACGGGGGTGCCACGTGCGATAGCAGAGCATAAGCTCCAGATCCGCCAAGGGTACCAACCCATCAAGCAAAAGAAGCGCGGCCAGGCGCCCGAGCGCAGCCAAGTGATACTGGAGGAAGTGCGTAAGCTAGTGGACGCAGGCATCATGCGCGAGGTATACTACCACGAGTGGTTATCTAATCCGGTCATGGTCAAGAAACATGACGGAAGTTGGCGCATGTGTGTGGATTTCACGGATCTGAACAAGGCCTGCCCACAGGACTGTTACCCGTTACCAGAAATCGACTGGAAGGTGGAGTCCTTGTGTGGATATCCTTTCAAATGCTTCTTGGATGCATATAAAGGGTATCACCAAATCCAGATGGCGGAGGAAGATGCAGAAAAAACGGCGTTCCACACGAGCCAGGGCGTATATTGCTATACGAAAATGTCGTTTGGATTGAAGAACGCCGGCACTACGTATCAGCGGTTGGTGGATAAAGCTTTCGAATCACAAATAGGACGCAACTTGGAAGTATATGTTGATGAATTGGTGATAAAAAGCCACACGGAGGAGGCACTTCTCCGGGATGTCCAGGAGACATTCGACACGCTGAGAAGGATTAACATGAAGTTAAATCCAAAGAAATGTACGTTTGGTGCAACAGAAGGAATGTTCTTGGGATATTTGATTGACCCAAACGGCATCAAGCCTTGTCCAGAGAAGACGGACGCAGTGATACGACTACCGTCCCCGCAGACACGGAAGGAGGTGCAGTCCCTGAATGGGAAGTTAGCCGGGCTGAATAGATTCTTGTCTAAATCCACAGAGAAGTCATTACCCCTATTTAAGACACTCAAGAAGTGTATTAGAAAGGGAGACTTCCGTTGGACGAAGGAAGCTGAGGAAGCTTTCGGCCAACTCAAGCAACATCTCGCATCTCTCCCTATGCTAGTAGCTCCCCGGCCAAAGGAAGAACTCGTTATGTATCTCTCAGCTACTCATGGCGCAATAAGCGCGGTACTTATGACGGATAGAGATACAATACAGACTCCGGTCTACTTTATAAGTAGAACACTACAGGGGGCGGAGCTGAATTATTCCTCCATGGAAAAATTGGTATTAGCACTAGTATTTGCTACAAAGCGGTTGCGCCGGTACTTTCAGGCGCACCCAATTGTGGTAATCACGGATCAGCCAATCAAGCAGGTTATCTCTAGACCAGACGTGGCAGGGAGGCTGGAGAAATGGAGCATCTTATTGGGGGGGCACAATATATCTTACAGACCAAGGACGGCGGTTAAAGGCTAGATCTTGGCAGATTTCCTGATCGAGAAGCCGGATGAGGAAGAACCAGTCATTAAGCAAGATGAGACCCCAACAGAACCTTGGGTGCTATTCACGGACGGATCCTCATGTACAGACGGGTCCGGGGCAGGTCTCATCCTCACGAATCCAGAAGGAATGGAATTCACATACGCCCTCTGTTTTGAGTTCACAGCCACCAATAACGAAGCGGAATATGAAGCATTAATCGCGGGTTTAAAAATCGCCGCTAGAATGGGAGTCCGCAACCTTGAGGCCTACGTGGACTCACGGCTTGTCGCGAACCATATTCTAGGTGGGTATGTGGCTAAGGAGGACAACATGGTGAGGTACTTGGAAAAAGTCAAGTCGTTAATCGCGACTTTTAGTAAGTTTTCCATCAAGCAGGTGCCGAGGGGCGAGAACAAGAAAGCGGACGCTCTCAGCAAGATCGCATCCACGAGCATCGCCCACTTGTCTAAACAGGTTTTGGTGGAAATACTCAAGGAGAAATCTATTACGGAAGGGGAGATAGCCGCTATAGTTGAGGAGGAGGGACCCACGTGGATGACTCCAATCATCAACTATTTGACTGATGAAACCCTCCCAGACGAGGAAAAAGCAGCAAGGCGCATTAAAAGGAAGTCGTAACATTTTGAACTTCGAGAAGGCATCCTTTACAAGCGCTCTTTCTTGCAGCCGTGGCTGCGGTGTGTTGGACCACGCCAGGCGGCCTACGTCATCAGTGACATACATGAAGGGTTGTGCGGCATGCATGCAGGCCCACGATCCGTGGTAGCCCGAGCCTTACGAACAGGATACTATTGGCCCACCATGCACAGAGACGCGCGCGACATGATTCGCAAGTGCAATGATTGCCAAGTGCATAGGCCAGTACCGCGGCAGCCGCAGCAGGAGCTTACACCTATCACGTCCCCATGGCCATTTTACAAGTGGGGAATTGACATTGCAGGACCATTCCCTGTAGCTGCGGGGGGGGTTAAATTCTTGATTGTCGCAATGGATTACTTCACACGATGGATAGAAGCCAAGGCAGTCAAGTCTATCACAGGTAAGCAGGTCAAGAAGTTTGTGTGGGAACACATTGTGTGCCGTTTTGGTCTACCAGGAGAAATCATCTCGG